>VZRN01005377.1:0-73127 GCA_013397935.1 Dasyornis broadbenti
AGCTTTTCTCAAAATTTAACTCACTCCCTGCCTCATTACACCAATACTTAAATTTTCATTAGGAGGTTACTGAGGCCCAGGGCACACTAACCACAGTAATCACCCCCTGATTTCTGAACACATATTTGGACCATCTGACTGCCATTTTTGCTAGTTGTTTGTTTTTTGGTTTTTTTTGGTTTTTTTTTTTGTGTGTGCTAATCTTTTTAAAAATTATTAATATTTTTTTAATTTCTGTGCAGTTAAAGTAAAAATAATGGGGCTGATTTCCTAGAGAGGGATAAATTGGACTATTGGTACTGCTTCAAGCCATCCCAAGCCTAAAACATTATACAGATTTTGTGCCTCCCAGAGATTTTTTTGACAGCTGGTAGTGTTTGCTGTAGCTGTGTTTCAGTTTCTGTTTGAGGTAAACTGCAACCGTAATACATTATTAAAACTAAGAAAAAGATTTCCTAGTCCAAACTGGAATTGCATCCCATGTGTACAGGGCAACTCCTAAACCATATCTTGCCAAGCACCTTTCCCTGAGAGACACTCCTGCAGCAGCCTTTTGTGGTCTGGTACCCCTGCCTGGTTCCTTGTGCTTATACTCACATGACTTCCTCCTCAAAGCAGCCTTTGCCACCAGCAAATCTTCTTTAGTGCGTTCTTCAAAAATCTAACACAAAATTCATCCAGAGCACTCCTCCAGTCTTTGCTATTAGTCATAGCTTTAAAATACCTAAGCAGTTTATTTTAAGCCACTCCTTCACCTAATTCCATGTCTCTAATCAAATTATCCTGCTGTTAGCTGTTCTCTCAGTAATCCTCAAAAAACTCTTTTTCAGCTAAGCTGATTTGTAACAAAGCCTAGTCCACCAGCCTGAGCTCTGGGGCCAGAGCTCTTGGCCCCTCCACCCTCACCCGGGGCTTGTAATGTCTTGAATGCTTCTTCTTGGGGTTGTTTTCCCTGAATGAGTCAAGGTGATGCCACACTGCTGAACTGCTCCGCAAGCAAAGCCCATTACAGAGGACTTCAAAATCCATTTACAACAGTTCTTGTCTTCCTTATATACTCCAGAAACCACTGTAAAGGTGTCAAATGGGATGAGGAAACCGTCTAGCTGGGATAACTTTTTCTTCCCACGGGAATGGGATTGTTGTTTCGTGGGGGAAAATGCAAGGAAAGGGAGACCAGTCTTCTACTCATGAGAATGGCTAATTGCTAATGAGCTTCTGTCTCTGAGTCAGTTCGAGAAATCAAAAACCAACTTGTCCACAATGTAGTGGAGTACTCTCACCATGATGCTGTTACACACTTGAAATAAGATTTTCCAAATGAAAACTCTTGTTAGTGTTATTAAAGTAGATAAATAGTGTCTACTAGGGCATATAAATAATTAAATAGATGCTAGAGTAGGATCTTGAACCTTGTTGCCCTATATTCCCCAGTGAGAGATTTAGCCACTGTGCCATCATATCCCTTCTAATTGCCTATCATTGCTCTGGGCCAGTGAATATTTAATTATTTCCACAGAGAAGAAAAACTCCTATAAAAGTGATTGGTATTGGTGGAGTCTGGTAATGATACTGCTTTGCTAAGCTTGCTGTGTGGTTATAACATCACAACACTCTTCTGGAAATACAGTGTCCTTGGTCGTTTCTCTCAGACAGTGAAGGTAGAAGCTTGGCAGTCAGAAAGCCTGGCCAAAATGCTTCTTTTAAGAGTTTTTTTTCCTTTTTCATGTGTGTGTCTAATTTTTTACTTTCCCTTTTGTATGGATTGAGTGTCCTCTCATGCCTTTCCTCCCCACGTCAAAGAAGCTTGTGGCAGAAAACTAAGAGATAAGGCTTTGCTGAAACAGAGAAAAGAAGTGTGACCAATTGCAATGACAAGCTTGCACTGGGTAATTTAATACACACACACATGAATTCTGCTTGTCTAATATGCTGTATTAGTCAGTGTAGTAGTCAGATGGCCACAAGAAAAGACAGAATAGAAAGAAAGACTCTGAGAAGGGAAGAACCCACCCATATTCCTAGGGAGGGATGAATAAATTTTTGGTACACGAATATTTTAGGTGAATTGTGTCTCCTTCTCACCAGAGGCACCTAGATGAAAGGTGACAGGCTGATGAGAGTCACCAAGATTTCCATGAGCTGCCTGGTCTGACACACAAAGCATCCTCCCAATTAACTCCTATTAACATAAGGCCAAAAATGAAGTACAGTGGCTGTAAGGCTACTGGGTGAGACTGAGGAATCAAGGGATAGGACAGAGTTTAACAGGCCCAAGTAGCATAGTGGCTTCTCTGACAGAGCTTCATCTAGTGCCTGGAATGAATTCTAGATGGATCTGCATTCCACTGAATGGGAGGAACTGCGATATCTGCCTTGAAAATGATTCAGGATGATATAATTTTATACTAGTAAAAAGATGGAGGGAAAAATAGGACTGTCACTGTGTTAACCTAAAAGTTGTTACTTTATTTTTAGTTTTGTCTAAACTAGGGGATTTTTGTATTAGTTTTGTCTCTTTGTTTTGTTTTTTAGGTTTGATTTGATTTTTGCACCTGCAATGTATGGAAATAGAAGGAGATTCTACTTTACTCATACTTGTTCAAGTAATGGAGAATGACAAAGGAGATAAATGGCAGGAGGGAATAAAAATTTGGAAATTCATCAGATGGAAATGCAGTGACTAATCTATGATAATTCAGGGATTAATGTGCTGAATCTGGCATGATCCTAGGGCTTTTGTTTCTCTCCTTCCACTCCAAGATAAAGCTTCCCTTTATAGTTAAACATAGGGTAATAATGAAAAAAATTCCTCATATTTATCCTGTTTGGTGAGAGTTTTCCAGAATGGAAAGGAGGAGGAAGCCCTGCTTGAATGACTGAGAATTTAAAGGAGTAAATTATCAGGAAAATGTTTCTAACTGAGTAAATGATGTTTTCATGCAGTATGAGTTCTTAATATATGGGTAGGCAAATACTAAACCTACTATAGTCCACTCCATATTAGACGGCAGCTAACGAACTCTTGGCTCTAGGATAGAGCAGTACCTTAATTCTTCTTCCCATTTCTGTTAATGGGAAGAACAGCAGCTGGGACGAACATTTGCTGTGGGCAGAGTGTAGACTGCATTAAGGATCAAACATTTAAGCAAAACATTTCAACAGGGATGCAGAACCCATTTAGATTTCAGCTGTGAACATGTTCCATCTTGTTTAAAACTGAGCCCCTTAGAATGCCTCTGCAAAAGCTGAGAAATATTAGAAATTAAGATTGCATTTACCCTTGAAGCAAAAGGTCATAAGAACTAAATAAGAATATCCCCTTATTTGTTTATGTTAACAAACACATGGTGTAATTTTAGTACGTGTAGCTGTGGTACCCTGCACTCCAACGTTTGACAGTGAGTCTCACAGCCTCTTGTAGAGATAGCATTTTGACAGATTTTTCCAGAACTTTTATTGCATCAATCATGAGTGCCAGGAGACTTGGGGGGGGGAGGGGGGTGGGGGGGTGGAAGAAGTAGTATTCTAAGTGTGAACCAAAATTCTGGGGAAAAAACAGAGGCATAACAACACCCAACATTTCTGAATGTAAAATTTTAAATAACTATGGAGAGTTGATCATCACAGGTGAAGCTATAACAGGTCTAACCCCCAAAACCTTCAAAAATTTGGCATCCAGGTCTGAATGATTACAATATCTTTTAATAATATACTTGATTAGTCCCTGTGTAATAGCTTTATCATTCCTTCTGTTCTACCTGCTGTCTAAGGATTTTACTGCCTGGTAGTTGTAGCAGCAGTTTTTCTTTCAGTTGTCCTGCTGTATTTGACTGCCATGGATTTGTCTAATTACCCCTCAGTATTCAGTTTCCCAGGCCAAAGACTTTCAGAGTTCATCTATGTATTATTTGTATTCATGTGTTTTAAATTAACCACCTGTTAAGTTTGTTCGATGCCCTTGGACCTTGTATTCTAAGAAGCAGTAACTAAATTTTCTCTGTTTGCCTTCTCTCTGTCTTTCAGAAGTGGTTGTACCTATCACACTTCCTCATCTGACCTGAAGCACCCTAGTCTAACTTATGTTCTTTTTCAGTGAAGCTATGCCATGCCTTCAACCACATTTGTCATTCTCTCTATACTTTTGCTAGCTTTTAATCTGCTTTTCTAGATAAAAAAGACAACAACCATATGTAGTCAAAGATTTTCACTGTCTTTGAAACAGCTGAGTTGTTTACCAGCTTATGAACTGAGCGTCTTTGGGTTGGGTACTATGTAAGGGCTTTCTCACAGGTTCAGGTTTGATAAGGCAACACTGAAGTGTGAAGTTCCACTCACGGACAGCCTGAGGAAAAAACATGATGGGTCTGTATGAGTCTTCATGATTGTCCTCATGGTTCTGGGAGGGCTCTAGCAGTGACGTTTACTTATTCACTTGTCCTATGTGTCTGAATAAACATTTATGAAAAAAAAAAAAACCCAAAACCCCAAAAAACCACCAAAAAACCATGCAGCTTTTAGAAGCCTTGCACTTTTAGAGGAGGAAATATACACCTCCCTTTGCCCTCATCACTAACAAAGAAACCACTTCCTCCCCGCACCCCACCCCAGCTATCTCTACAAAGACATAGAGACAGAAAATGTTGAAACTTCCTGAATAAGGTGACCACCAAGAGAGTATCTTCTCACCACCCCCTGACATTTGCTCTCGTATCAACACTTTGCACCCAGTCCATGAAAGGGTGGGACTCCTGATTATGAGGTGAGACAAGCATCTGATCTGACTGTCAGTTTTCCCTCTCACCCTCACTGCCATCAGTTTATTTTGCACGCAGGGAGATGAACACACAGAAGAACTTAAAAAGGCAAAATCCACCTTGTGTGAACAATATATATATATATAAAAATTTATAGTTCAGATTCAAAGGACAAAGAGAACAAGAAACTTGGTCATCTGTAATAACAGCCAAGCTCTCAAATAGGGAAAGACAAGTTGTATTTTCCATTGCAAATATTATTCAGGTGCAGTGGGTGCAATCAGTCAGGCACAGAAGGCGAGAAGTTTTCTATGACACTAGTACAAAAGCAGTCCACAGGAATCTGTGCAAGCAAAATTAAGTGAGACTGATAATTTATGTTTTCTCACTTACAAAAGCAGTATCATCAGAGCTAGATAAATTGTTGAAAAAGTTGCCAAATACATAGCCTAATGGATATGATCACCATTTTTCCAGTTGAATAGCATTTGAACAGGTGCTTCTCCAATACCCTCCAAAAGGGATTGTCTGAGTGAAGTTTAAATGTAACTTTTCTTCTACTGAACATTTCAAAACAAATACTCTCAACACAATTTTACTACCCAGTTGTAATTTTTGCACTTTGATACTGCTCCCTTGTAAATGATAGAAGAATTTCTCCTTTACCAGACCGTGCATATCCTCAAGGCCAGAAGGCCTGACCAGTGATTTTAGTTCAGCCACATTTAAAAATGCTGGTAAAGAAAGCAGAAACCATTTAAAATATTTTAGTGTAGCAGGTAGACAGGGCTAATCACTTTAATTTAACAGCAAAAGTAGTGACTTGAATGGCAGCCAGGTGTACCTATAGGGTAGATAATTCTGGGGAGATATTTTGTGCTGGGATTAGATAGAATCAGTGAACCTAAAGAGATTTTTGGCATACAAAGCCCCATCATGTATATTTGCCCATTTCTAGTTCACACCAATTTCTGTTGTAATTGGAGTAGTCTGGAGTGAAAACATCTGAAACAAACAGCAAAGGGTCTTTTCTAACTTGGAGTTTCCAATTAGTTAATAGTTAGTTATGTTTTATAGTTGGTCTTTTAGTTGGAGCCATAAAAGATTCTAACGCATTCATTGGCTTTTTTTTTTTTTTTTTATTGCTATGTTGAAATGTTCACGTTTCCAATCCAAAAGACTAGGCAATATTGAGCTTTTTGAGTATCAAGGAGCCAAACCAATACACTTTTGATTTCTGAATAGAGATAAGGTATGGTTATGAAAACATCAGTCCAGTCTGCTTTCTGTGTCATACTAAGATCTGGTTGGGTTTAGTTTCCTGTTCTGTTTTTAAGCTATATAGGTCCAAACCAGAAGTTTTGTCATTTCTACAATTTCATGTGAGGTTTTTCATGGTGGAAAAATCTCACAGATTTTTATCCTATGGCATCCAAAGCCAGATTCACGTTGCAGACCAATTAAGCCCTGAAATGTGAATATTGATCAAAAAATATTTCTGATCCAGATATCACTTCTTGAACTGTAACACTCAGTAAACACTGAAGAACTCAAACTGCCTAAGGAAAAACATCACCACCTTTAGAACTATACAATTACCCATCTCAGCCAAAGCCTGGCTAATTTTCATGCTCCAGACATGCAGTAATCATTGAAGGAAGGATATGAATTCAGTCTTCCCTTTTCTCTGGTAAGTATCAAAATGACCAGGTACTGTAATCAGTTTTCTTTATCTGAAAGAATATTTTTATTTGTATGGTGTAAAACCACCAAGGAGTTGAAACTAACTCTGGAGTGTGGTGAAAACAGCATAAAGCATTCGCCTAGAGCATCATCTCTCTGACTTCAGCGTCTGCTCACTAACAGCTCTCCTAGATCTCACATATGCTAAATGACTACTAGGATGGTCACTGTTGGCAAACAGGCTATTAGATAGAAAATGAAGTCCTGCTTTTTATTTTGAACCCCCATATGGTCTATTCGTTTAAGCGCTGGATTTGATGATCCTTGTGGGTCCCTTTCAACTCAGAATATTCTGTGTTTCTGTGATCTGTGAAAGGGTTCTGCTGAATTCATAACCCTTGTGAGGATTTAATATTAAGTAAGTGAGGGTTTTTTAATAATAATTTCCCTTGAAGAATGATTCTTGATCCACTCTAATATGTGCATACTGAGCACATACCTACTGTCTTTCAAGGTTCATGACTAAATCAATTTCTAGGAAAGGACAGAGAATGATGACATCTTGTTGCTGAGTGCGTCATTTCTATGACACAGGGTTATAACCTGGGTTTATCAAATGCATCAATACTAACAAATACACCAATAAGTATGATTAGATAAGGATCTTGGGCTGGAAAACTTTATCTTCAATTATCTGCAGAGCAAAATTAAAAGATAAGTAAATCCAAGGTTTTAGAAGACTATGTGAACACCTGGTCATGTTTTTCTGCCTTGATCCTTCCCCTTGCATTCAAGAAGATCTGCCAGGAATTTAAACCACTGAAAAATGGGTAGCTCAGGAAAATAAAAGAAGAAAAGCTTGTTTTCCCACATCTTGTAGTACTCCTCTCTCAGTGGATGCTACTTCTCAAAGCTCCAGAGCTAGGTTTGCATCAGAAGCTACAGAGGTGAAAAAGCAGATATAAACTTCAGATGTGAAGTGTCTGCTGTGACTCTGAAGATGTCAGCTCAAAGGAAACAACATACATGTTGAATTGGGCATTGGCGTGCACTAGTCAAGGGCTACATATATATTACCAGATGGGAGAACACTGTCTTTGAGTTTCTGGGATCAGGCATGTTTCTCATGCACATCCTGATTTCGTAATAGAGCGTAAGTCAGCCACCACCTTCCGTCACAGCTCTGTTGCCACAGAAAACAACCCAAGCGCATGGGTGGGAGAAGCTTGGGCTGCTTCAGCTGGTTTCCATGTCAGTGGTCAGAACACTAAAATCTGAGGGCAGTCAAAAAGACCACAGCCCTTGTTTTGTGACTCAAGATGAATATATCAAATCTGATCTAGAAATCATAAATAGGTACATTAAGGATGGGATCTTTCAAGCTCCACAAGAGTCTGTTCTAGAAAACCCCTACAGCAACATGTTTCACTTGGCAGCATGGTTACTCCTTTACTGAGGCACTAACATGGGTTTCTTTGACTTCTCCAGGGACATTTCATCAATTTTATACCAATTTCAAAGGATGCACGAATTTTAGACATTTGGGGCATGTGGCATTTTGAAAGGAAAACTATTCATTGGCACAGCCCAGCTAGGAAGCTGAACACATTTTCCATTAGTTAGCTTGTCTTCAGACCTGAGGTCATGTTACTGGGTGTATTCCACTGAGAAATGTCAGGTGAGCCTTAGGTCATGGTTACTACAGTCATCATGTCTCCAACAAAGACGTGTTGAAGGGAGCATGAGCATACTCATTGGTGTAGTGAAAATAAGGCAGTCAAAACTGTTCATTTAATTGACACAGCTAAGCACCTTCCTCAGTAAAAGGAGGTCTCTTCAACCATCTTAATAGAGGATGTGCTTTCTGGTGTGTGATACCAAACGGAAGATTCTTGCTATCAAGACTATAACAGCAGTGCCTTTCCTTTCCTGTCTGCTCCCATACTCTGGAAATGGTTGTTTGGAGACAGGATTACTCAGGAGCTGCCACACGCAGCGGTCAGAAGGGTACACAGGCAAATTGGGTCCAGTGTCTGGCCACACCCTGCTGGGAGCACATGTGGCCCAGCCAGATAAGAGACATTTTCTCCACTGGAGAACTATGGACAAGACCTGGCTCATCTGTGCCTGCCAAGATTACAGTGCAAAATTGACAGATCATGACAAGATTTCAGTTTGAATAAACCTGTTATTGGTAATGAAGATCCAGACATTTGAAATATCAACATCATTTAATTGTGCGTATTTGTATACAGTTGGCCTTCTTTTTTTTTTTTAAATTAAATTAGTTTGTCCTCTCAATCCGTCCGAAATACTCACAGCCTTGCAAGACAGTGGCAGCACACATTTACTCACCATCTAGGTCAGTCTGTTTTTCACCTAGAAGCAATATGTTTCCGTCCAGAAACCTACAGTGGCTACCATAAAGAGGTGTAATGCTGTGAACCCACTCTAAGGATTTTACTCACATATCCTGAGGAATCTTGGTGCTCAAGGGTTGTTTGTCACTTTGTGGCTTTCTTGTTTACATTGCCTGTTATCAGTAGACCAACAGGCTGTTTGCATAGCAGCTTCTCTTCTTTCATCTCAAGACTTCTGAAGCTTCTCCCCAAAATGTTCCTGCCTTTGACCTGACACTGGGTCTGCTCTAGCCACTAAGGCTATGCAAGGCCTGATCTTCCATTTCATTGGATGGAGAAACTCCCCAGGCAGTCCGCAGACCCTTCCCAGTAAAAAATTCTGCACTGAAAAGTTTGGTTTAACTGGAGTGGGTTTGCATACACTCTCATACCCAAAAAACACCATAGGACCTGCCACCTTCTTGAATCTTTCATGTAGCAGATGCCTGGGACATTTCACACAGCTCTTCTGCCCTGAGGTAGAACTCGGTCTGACTGGGAGATAATTTGACTGAAATCCTTCGTATGTTAGTTTTACTATCACAATACCCCACCCTGTGGTCTTGGCTATGGACCAACTGGAAGGAAAGAAAGTCAAGTTCCCTAAATTTCCCCTGGATAAGAAAGGAAATATAGATGTGGTGACTAACAAACTGATCCTGCTTGGAAAAAATAGCAGCATCTTCTTAATCCATGTTTTTTCAATGACCACATGGCTGGCAAGAGACCAAATTATTCCTCAAAAGACAGGTCTATAGCCTTCACAAAGCCAGGCTGTTGGAAGGCACTGATAAGCCAGGTCTGAGGCAGTGCCAGGTTTTCCCGGGAGCAGTCAGAGAAGGCAGCAGTTATCATGGCATTACTGCTTATCTGGATTCCTCTGTGTGGAGTCCAGCATTACATCTCTAAGGAGGATATGGGCCAGCGTCTTTTTAAAACCTGTCACCCTTGCAATTATTATGAAAAAGCCGAGTTCTATAAACCAACTGAAATTCCAGACCCAAATTAATTGTCCTTTATCATTATGCTTAAGAGCAGAAGACATTGCAGCTGGTACTGGAAAGATTAAAACTGAACTACCTATCAGCAGGGAAGAGACTGAGTTCATCCAACCTTGGCCACATTAAAGGTGCACATCCAGCATAAGCCATTTGCCTGGGCTCTCCCTCCAGTCAATGGAATGACTCCACAGAGTGATTCACTGCATCCCAAGAATAGTGCCTGAGGTAGGTGGGGTGAATCACTCCGGGGAATTGCCTGCCTCTCTCTGTGAAGAGAGTTTTGCCAGACGGCTTTGATGACAAGCCTTTCTTTAGGTGCTTAAAATTAGATGAGATGAATCCCACCTCTAAATGTTCAAGCTCACTGTCTTTCAGAATCAAGGAAGAGCTGTAAATTGCATGAGCATAGAAACTGCTGCTGTTTTAAAGTGGCAGCCTTTACCCAAGGCCAAACCTGCATGGATTTCACAGGGAAGATGGAATGCAGCTGGATGGTGCAGTCTGGGTCGTTGCTCAGAGTCTACAGTGAGAGGTGCAAAGCAGTTCCTCTCACCTTTGCTCCCTGCTCTGGCTCCACTTCTGACACCTGCTGATTTGCATTTCTCTCATACTTCCGCATCATCTCTTTGAAGTCTCTACTCCCATTCAGCCTTACAACAAACAAGACATAAAGAGTTGCTATACCCACCTTTCAGATAGGAAAAGCATACTCCTCATCACCTGGAGTGCACTGACTGCACACTGCAATGAGGGCCTGTGAAAGCTGTCACCTGTATGAATCACTGCTATGAGTACTGGGCAGGCACGAATAATGGACCACCCTGTCACACAAACAAGACACATGATTCCCTGTGAAACTGACTCCAAACATTGACTCTAGGTGTGTCTGTTTCACCTAAGACAGCATGAATGGCTCTGCTGAAGGACTTTTGCTGGTTACAACACAAAAAAAAACAACATGAAAAAGATGAATCTAGCAATATTTGTTTTATACAAAGCACAAGATTTCTGGAAAAATAAAGTAAACCATGTAGATAACAAACATTTATAGAGGATGAAATGCTCTCAGGTATGAATTTGTTATCTTTCTTCTCAGGCTACAGTCTTCTAATGATTTAGGAATACCACACATACGACAGTAAAATCATCATCTGAATTAACTACATTCATGTCCAGTTTTGTCAATATTTTTTGTTCAAAGACCTGAGAATGGCAGGTTTTAGATCCTTTTTTGTGCTACCTGTTAAATATTACTACTGTCAATATTTGCACATTTAAATCAGTAGTCCTAAACACCTCCATTTTTAGCATGGCGAGGTAATTTCTTCATAGAGGACAGATTGGCACAAGTGGTGTCCTTGCAATGCCGTTCTGGCAGAAAACAAGTCCTGACATAGCCATAGATAAAACCCTGCTTTTTCAAATAATAGGCGTTTCTCGTTATCTGATTGCTTGATCAGAGGTCAAAAGGCTTGTCCCTGCAAAGACTATCCAAAATTTAAATAATGGCTGATCAATTAATATCTGCTTATCCAGAAGGTCTCAACAGAATTTTGCTTTTTGGCAGTCTATGTATTTGAGGACATAAGTCTTCAAAGGAATTAAAAAAGAGAGACACCAGAACCACACGGTGCTCCCACAGTTCCTGCTTTTTGTTGTACCAGAGGCAATAGGAAAGACCTGGTGCCTCTTGCACAGCCCACAGCTGTCTGGAAGCATGTCTGACCTTGCTCCCCCACAAGCCATCCTGCAGGGAAAGCAAAACCACTTATTTTTAGCATTCTTTCCAGTCAGGGGTGCTGGCAAGGCCCTGCTGTTTGCCATTTCCTCAGTCTGCACCCTCTAAATGAGGGAATGAGGCCTCTGCGGTAAATGTTAGGTGTGTCCTAATGGCAATCATCTCAAAAAGGTCCCCGTATGAACAAGAGGGGCTCTTCCTCATGATGGCTGGAAGGGCCATTATGGGTAGTGTTAGGTGGCCCAGGGCTTCAGCAGAGCTGCTCTTCTTGCCCCTGCCCTTCTGTGCCTGGCTGTCCCCAGCAGCAGCTCTAGGAGTACCTGTTGGTCCGTGCAGAGCCACAAAAAAGGCAACAGTGAGTTTCAAAATTTTCCCTTCTCTTTTTGGTTTCAGAGCTCAGATAAAGGGATTTGTGTGAAGTTACTCACACACAACTTTGCTCAAGTCAAGCAACCTTGGGAGAAAAGAAAACCAACACATGAGCATTCCTAAGCCTTTAAAATATCACACCCACTTATATCTGCACAAAACATATTTAAGCAGTTTTTCATATTCCCTATGATTCTATGACCATCAAAGCTTATCAAGAAAGCAGAGAAGGAGAGTGGGGGAGTGTTTGTCTGCAGACAGCAAAAATAGGATGACATTTTTGCAAACTACTTTTCTAGTCTGTCAAGAGTGTTTTCTGTACGATATATGATACAGGCAAGAAATCCTCCAGTCCACAGATTTCTGCGGATTATGATCCACCAGCCTTAATTTCTCTCCAATAGATGATGATAGATGATGCATGATTCATTGCCTAGTTCACCTTATTTTTCGGTGATGACTCTGTGGCTGCAGAAGCCTTTGTGAACCCCAACATCAGTTCAGGGGGCAGGAGCGAGATAAACTCAGTGTATAAGAGAATCGGCCTTCTGAGAAAAAATTCAACAGATACAAGTGCTGGAGATCTCACCCCACTTGCTACTAAGCAGGCTGAAAATACAGTAATAGCCCTTAGTATAAGTTTTTTGTAAGAATCTCTAAGGGCCAGTGACAATGCTGTGGTTATTAAAAATTGTTTGAGTCTGTGCTGAGTACCTCAGTAGAGGGTATTTTGACATTAGTGTGAGCAATATCTAAGCAAATTTTAGAATGGAAACCTTGGGCAGAGTGGGAATAGGAATCTCCTTCCTCTTCCAGAGTAGATGGCTGACTTCCCCAGAGGACCTCTCTTGGGGCAAGACATGAATGGGCTCAAAGAAGTCACATACCATATACCAATAATGCGGGGAAGCAAACAATGTTCACAACTGGTCTTACCCAATCCTCTCCCCGCCATACTTCCTCCCTCTTCTTCAGTCTCATGCTGGTTTCCACAATTAGACGCAGACATGAAGCTGGTAAAATGACTTTTAGCCGCAAAAGCTGACAGGCTGGCTTCATGGAAATCATTGACAAAACTCACATTGTTTTGAGAAGAACCATACCTTTATCTGCACTGCAAGAGGCAGATCACACATCATGAGTATTGTACTGCTTTTGCAATAGCATGAGATGAGCAAAATCCGTCATTTTGGCACTGTTTGACATGAAATCATTTTGGAGCTACGCAATTAACCCATTCAGTTCAAGACATAAAATGGCTGTGAGTCAGCTGAAACTATTTGCTCCCTAGTTCCTCTAATAATAAGAGCATTTGGGTATCATTTTCAAAGAAGGCCACATAATGACAGCAAGAGTTAGCCAAGGATGCTGGTAAATAGATATCACAGTCCTTACTGAAGCCTCAACAACTGAAATGCAGTTTCAAAACAACCTTTATTCTGCTTGAAGACTTATTACAATTTTTAAAGCAACTCAAAAACAAGACAGCTCCATCAACTCTACAGCTTGAACAAAATTTTAAGGAGGCATATTTTCACTCTTGCCTTGTAAAGGCAATTTACAATCTGCGTTACCCTCCACCTCCTCAAAGACAATTTTAAAACAAAGTAATCCTAATGTTTTAAAGACATGTAACAGAACAGAGCTTTATTTTCAAAAACAAGAGTTAAAAAAAAAATAGCAGCATCTTGGGCAGCTAATGCAATCTCATCAGGACAAGTCCAATGTGACTTTACCAACTCCTACAGTTCAGTTTTAACTGCAGCAAACACAATATGATTCTACATAAAATGTTGCACTTTGTAACCTTGTCCCATGGGAGGCATTATGCTTTGAGCTGCCCATTTCTAAAGTGACCCTGAAAAAAAACAGTATCAGGATTCACTTACCCAACTTAATACCATGCATAGCAAAAGCACTGTGTGAAAATCGGCAGAAGTTTTCCCCATTAGAAGCATCTGAATGTTTTCCCAAGCATTATTATTTCATTGCCAATTACAAGACAAAGCCATTTTTTCACTACAGAACAGTTGACACCAAATAGAAAATCTGAAGATTTGGTTTTACAGATTGCTTGACAAGATAACAGAACCATACAGACAAGCTTTTTTTTTTAATTTTTTTTTTTTTTTTTTTAAAGAAACTATCCAACAACACAGAAACTCAGTTTTCTAACTGTATCTGAAAACATGCTGCACCCACAAAGGTCTAGTGTGCATGTGTGCGTCTTTAAACAGTTAATGATATCGCTTATTAAATTCAGCAAAATTATCACATTCTGTGAAAATGCATATATGGGGAACAGTTCATACATAAACAGAGCAAGTGTGCACCCGTAAGCACAGATACACATCCCCAACCTGCAATTTCGTATTTCAACTTAAGTAAATCAGAAATTCCTAATTTTGCTTGTGAGTCTTGGTTCTCTTTGCTATGTCTCAAGCCTTTCCAAGGCCTTGTGAATGAGATGCTGCAGTGCAGCATAATTCAGGGATTTAAAATAAGATAAAAAGTTCCACCCCCCCCCCCAAAAAAAGCCAAACAAACAAAAAAAAAAAAACCAAAAAAAAACCCCAAAAAAACCACCCTGAAAAAAAGTAACAGAACAAAGCCCATCCATGAATTATATTAGATGAAAAAACTACACATCAATAGAAATACAGAAAAACACTGTGTTTCTTCAGTTATATCCCCATGCTTTTTTTTCTGTATGTAGTAGTCTGAGATCAAATCAAAACTGGAGTGAACAATATGGTACATTAAAGACAAACAACTCTGCAGTGAATAGGGCCTTTGGCAGGACTCAGCTCTGTGCATTAAGGAGGGAGAGAAATGCAGAGGCCACACAATATGTAAGTACCAAAGAAAACCCACTCATGCCAATTTGAGGGCATCAATGATCCCTGCAAATTGCACAGACCCTGTATAGGTAGAACATCCCCTTAAGAAGCCCTAAGCACTCATCTGTACAACATAGTGCTTATTTCTCATTGTTGCTTGTGCAAGAAAAGCAAGTGTTGGATCTGCACACACCCTATTTATATTTCTGCTACAGCCACACACGAAGAGAAGTTGCACAGCACACAGGAACGAATTATATTCCATACTGGGCTGGGCATGCTAAGGATATGGCCCACTGAAATAGCAGGGGTTTTCTTAATATGAAGAAAATTAGATCCAAATGCCTTAACTATGATAAAATTTCTTGACAAATGCTACGTGAAACATCAATTCAGATTACATATACTTTGCCTACAGAGAAAAAAATACGATTTTACTCTTAAAATATTTAACATTCAGAAATTAATATATGTCCGAAGAATATCTTGGATTGCTACAAATGTTAAACTGCTGTATATTGAACTAATTCGTAACTTCAAGCCCAGTAGTATAACTGGCATGCTAGAGTAATTGTTGGTATTTTTCATAGTATATACCAGTTATTAGTATAACAGATTTACATGGTCCTACAGGCCTGAAAAATGTGTGGAATGAGGAAGGGAAGGCATGAAGACTAAACTTCTATTCAGGAAAAATATTCAAAATAATTTTCTAAGTGATGACTATCATGAAACATTAATATTTGTTGAATCTTGTTTCCTGATATAAATTCTAGTAAGAAAATATACCTATAGGAAAGCAAAGACAACCCACCAAAAATAATAAAAAAAAATGATCACAAAATCAAGATAAACTGAAAAGCCTTACAGCCTCAGAACTGAAGTAACAATTTAAAAATGAAAATATAATATAAAGGTTATTGGAGACTGGCAAATTTCTTACTGTTTCCAATACCTTATTAAGCACTGCATATTTTGAAATAAAACACAAGGATCTCTAACCAGAGCTATTATGAGACAACTCCATGGGTTTCACTCTTTTGATTGTGTGTGCAACTCTCTTTATTAGTAATGGATCTTGTCTTTTGCATCTTGGGGGAAGAATAATTTTATATGTTCACTCAGTCAAATCTTTTCCAAGATTTCTCTGAACTTCATTACTTTATCGATTTGCAATGTGTGAATTTCCTCAGTGGTCAGGACAATAAATAACCACTGGATATCATTGACAGTGAACTATCCCAGAATCATTAGTAACTCTATTTTAGTGGAATTTATGTATTTGTTTCCTGTAACCGAATCATGATTTTGTAAGTCTCTGGTGCCCTGAAATTATGGAACTGTTCACTTTGATACTGCCTCAGCATACAGACTTCTGAAAATAAATATCATAGCCTAATCTTTTTCACAAAAGACATTTTCCAGTCTTAATTAGTTCTATATTGTATCCAAATACTCTCATTAGAGGTGGAAGCTTTCTTTTTTTCCACGATACTAATACAAAAAACAAACCTAGGCAACAGATTAGAGAAACTTCCTTCATGTGAAATGAAAATACCTTTACAGGCTGACAAAAATTTTGTCACAGGAGGTCAATAAGTCATTTATTTACTGTGAAGGTGGATTCATTCTGAGATCCAAACTATCTACACTCTAAACTGCAGTTGCAAAATATCCCCATTTTTTTCTGCAGTCACTATCAAAGAAGGATATACTACTTTTTTTGTCTTCCAAATACAAAGACAATCATGACAGAAGTTCAAAATGCTTCAAGAAGCAAATGTAGCATGGTACCGTATTCTAAAGGTATCTCTGAAACAGTATTGTTGGACTCAGTGATATTTTGTAATGTTCATATATTTTTTATTGAATAAAGCAGCTTTGAAGCTTATCAGGCACTGCCCAACAAAATATTTAGTCAAAAAAAATGTATGAACTTTTAAACTTTGAGCTAGTAGCTCAATATTCTATACAAAGAAAATTGTAAAATAATTCATAGTTTTAATTCTCAAGCCAACTCTTGCTGGCTCCCTGTACATTTAAAAAAACAAAACAAAACAAAAAGCCAACCAAACAAGAAAATTATTAACAAAAAATAATCACCAGGAAAAATATTCTTAGGCAAAAGAAATTTAAAAAGAGACAAAAAAACAAGAAAGAAAAACAAGCTTAACCTGCAGATATGCTTGAGAGAAGACTATAGCCTAAAGAAAATTCAGTATTGCATAGCATAGTCTAAGAATTCAGCTTTCAGCGAACAGAAAATGAAAAAAAAAAGCAGTTTGGTATTGACAGTTTCCATCAATGATAGTTAGTCATCCAGTACTATGTACATTATTATACACTGTATACCATTGAAAGTCCTGTTTTCTTCAGTCTTAAATATATTCTTAAAACAGGATTTTTAATCTTCTGAACAGAACACTTCCTGGCACTTTGCTATTACAATTACTCTGAACAACATATTGTAACTGAAGTCCTTTTAAAGTGTCCCTTAGAAATGAAAGTGCCATTCTGCTACATACCATTCACCAGAAACCAAAATAAAACCACAATGCTGTATGTCTGGATCCACTGAGTGCAGCAACACCATTCCAAGTCAGATTGTGACCACAAAATTCCAATAACTGAATGACACAGACCTCTTAATACCTTGTGTCTGGATAATCCAATGTTCTAGCTGGTAAAGCTTCAGAAGTGGTCGTAAACAAGCACCATGCTTAAAGGCCTCTATGTCCCTGCAGGGAGATCAGGTTTGGATTTTTCTCTTGTGTTTTTCTATTCTTAATTACAAAAGAAAAAAAAAAGCGCTTCAGATTACAAACATACATTCACAGCTTAACACTGTGATCTCTCCCACTGCAGTTGTGAAGGAAATCTCTAGTCCCATCTGAAGACTTTGATACTGCAAATTCTTGAGTAAAGCTGAAAGGAGCCTTTTCTCTCCAGAGGCCTCAATGTTGTCAAATCATTTCTTTAAAAAAAAAAAAAAAAAACAAACAACCCAGAGTATTAAGATCTTCATCGTCTCTGCTGTGCATATACTGGGTAGGCTAGTGTCACATTGAGAGAGTCATTGTGCTGGACAAGTGATGTGTGTTGGTAATGTAGCACCAGTTCTTTGAGCGAGTTGTACAAATTATATGGCTCTGCAAATCCATACCCAGTAGGTGTTTTGTTTATCACACAGTGCTTTACTTCACCATCCACCCTAAAAAAAGACAAAAACAACCAGTTTTCAGTTTGTGAGTACAGTAAAATCAAAGATAGAAAATAAGATATTAGCAATAAATCTTAAGATTCTAGTCAGTACACAGAATTCTTCTCTTCTATGGTGGAATAATAGTAAAAACCTAGGTTTAGTTCAAATTCGTGATGTCAGGCTGGCTTAGGGAGGCAGGAGATAGGTAGGACTTAGCGGCTGCACAGAAAGGAGTGCACACATGTTTTGCTTTCCCTTCCGAGTGAGGCTCCTCTGTGGGAGTGGCACAGGTTGGAGCTGTGCAAGAGATGGAGCAGCAACAAGAACAGCCTCAGGACTTCTTGACCTGCTTCTAAGCTCAAAGGTCCAAAAGGAATTGTGCATATGCAAGCATCTATCTGTCCCCAGCTCAAGGTAGGCCCCTCACATGTTGGTTACATCATTCACAAATTAGAGTACATACACAACAGAACAGGCATAGCAGCCTTGTTTGCTGCTCTCTCGAACAAGGAATGTTCCATCTCGTTTTCCCCGCAGCAGATTTTCAGCTTGGCTTCTATTGATATTTCCCACATTCCACGTTCTCTCATCATGATGGGGCAAGTCCTCATCATCTTCTACCATAGAGTATTGGCTGTAGAAAAGGAAAAATGGGTTTGTGAAACACAGAACAAAATCCACTAATTAAGTAGTCTTCATTCCATAGTACAGTGGTTAGCAGGATGCCTCCTTGGTAGAATTAGGGATTTAAACTGAGTAATGCTGCACCATTGAAACCACTGGCTAAAAGTAAAATATAAGCTCCGTTTCTTGTTTCTTTGAAGAACGCTCATGTAAATCTTAGGAAGAATATAAAAAGATGATGTATTATTTTTCAGAATATGCTGTGAGCACTTCAGTACTTCTACCATTGCTCACTGTTTCGGTAAATAGCAAGCCCAACAAAATAAGTACCCTCTGAGTCAGCTTTATTTCCAAAGATCAGAACACTTGGTCAGCAGTGAAAAATCATGCAATGTATCAACTACAGCTGCTGCTTGGAGAGCCTCCGAACAGTTGCACAGGAAGACAGATTAATTATTTATAGGGGAGATGGCTTTGTGGAAAGGTGCAATAGTAAAGTGCTTTTTCTCTCCCTCTCTCTCACTCTCTCCCTCTCCCCTTATAAGCAAATCATGAGAAGAGCAACATAGTAGAGCCTTCTCTACTCAATCAGCCACCAACTATAATGCTGATTCAGAGTGACAGAGAACCCTCTGAAGTAAAGTCCACCATGAAAAAAGAAGCATCTGGTTCAGCTGTGTGGACATCACCTCGGTATTCCGCAGTTTCAGAGCTCCTCACTCCCACAGCAGCCTGCACTCTGGTTGGCCTTGCCTCTCCTGCTCAGCTTGCAATCAGTCTGTGTTTGGCTAATGCACTTATTCTCTCTGTAATAGGCTTTTAATTATTTTTCCTTGGTTTAAGAAAAGATGACTTCTCACTCAGCCACAGTTCTGTCTTTCTGAAGGTTCTAAAAGTAGTCTACAGAAATCAGCAATCTCACATAAAATTTAATTTTTCCTAAAGAAAAAGGGCTCTTTCATTTAGATAACTTTCTCTCTGGGTCCCATATCCCATCACTCTTTTGACCAACGTGACACTCACACATGTTCAGTAGTTGCTCTGTTTTCAACCAGCATCTAGAGAAAGTGATCCCGCTTATTATATTGGTTTATCTTTTATTGCAATACAACTTTAGAAAAAAACCCATATTCTAAAAGTTTCATTTTTCAGCAGTTACCGGACTTGCTGGCAAGGAGTGTCAGTGTGAGAAAATGAAGATCTCTAAACAGTTTCACTTATGATTTTGATGCTACACTAAACCCACAGAGTAGCATTGTTCTTTGTCTACTGTTTAAGTGATAGAAACACTTGGAAACAGGTGCCTACATATTTTACAACATATCATCTTGGAGTTGTGCTAAGACTGAGAAAACAACATGGCTTTAAAATATGTATGTCATTTTTATCTCCTTTTTCTACCACAGCAATAAGCACAATTTCCAGGATAACAGTAGCAGACTCAATAAACCAAGCCAAATTAAAATAGATGTAGACAAAGCTAGAATGCAAATCCAGTAAAGAGTCATTGT
Source organism: Dasyornis broadbenti (assembly GCA_013397935.1). Taxonomy (NCBI): domain Eukaryota; kingdom Metazoa; phylum Chordata; class Aves; order Passeriformes; family Dasyornithidae; genus Dasyornis; species Dasyornis broadbenti. Next base: position 20,125 of record VZRN01005377.1, read on the forward strand.
CAGTCTGCTGCTTTCATTGTACAGTCAACTAGGCAGCATAAAAGGCATGCACAAGAAACTAACACAGGCAGAGAATGTTGATACAAATATTACTGAGACAATTTTGATTTTTCTATTTGGTCATTTTTTACTGTTACTACACTTCAGATATTATTTTGTGTCTTGCTTTTATTTAAATTTGGTCTATATTTACAAAACCCAATATTTAAATTTGGTCTATGTTTACACAATCCATCACTTTTTGCTTTTTTCCCAGGAATGAAATGTATTCATTAGCCCAGCCCCTCTCAAAATCTACAGTAAACAAAACTGTTTGAAATGACAGAATACTATCCTGCCATTTTCCAAAGAACTACAACAGACCACAAAACCAGAGAAAGATACTCCTCAGCACATACAAATTTATCATCTCCGTGTCAGCAATGTGACATCATGATGTGGGTACCACTATAATGGATAACATAATGAAATTTGGGAAAAGCCTGCTCATGCCTAAGAGATCTTCTGAACAACTTATCTATCCATATGGCATCTATAAGAAGCTAACACCTTATGAAATTCATTTTTCTGGTAAGAAAAAAGACACAGGTTACATTTCAGTGCTTTGCTATACTACGTAGATGATGCACTTCCCTGAAAAAAGGAAGAGAGTAGAGAGTGAGACAGTATCCTTTCTAATACTTGCATTATGTAGGCTGTTATGTCTTAACAGAGCGCATTGTTACTGCAGACCTAGGTTTGAGATTTCCTTTGTGTGGTCCCAGACTTAAATATGCTTTATCTCACTTTTGTATTTAGATGACTTGAAACACCAGAATATCTAAATCTTCCAATACTTACTCTTCTGCGTTTTCATTTCCAAGCCATTCATTTAGCTTCTTTTGCCGAACACCTTTTTGAGTCAGCCACCTGGACAATAATTGCAAATAAAAATAATTTTTAGTCACAAAAGTCATTAAAAAACCAAACAACTTAAAGTTTGTTAATTCATGATACTCACATCAAGTACTGATCTCTCGTCTTCCTCAGCTGTATGAGGTCTGGCTTAATGCTGTTCATGCGCTTGTCTATCTCTCTATATTCAGCTGCTTGCTTCTTTAAGTCTTCTTCTAGTCTACGCCTGCTGTCCACAATTTCACTTATCCGAGACTTCAGTTTTTCGTAGTTGTGCATGATTCTAGATGGAACAATGTGGTAGGTTACACTCTGATCTCTTATTCATAACTATATAACCTGAGGTTATTTAGAGGTATAGACATTTAAGAGAACAGATTATTTCTCTAGATGTACTTATACATTTTGCCTGTTCACATCTTCCCCATTTGAGATTTCTTGGCTTACAATTGAACAACTTCAAACTTGTCATCTTGCTTCAGTTTTAGGCAGACCTATACTTGGCATTGTTTGTTTTTTCAAAAATCATACAATTTGATATGCAAAAATCAAATACTGACCTTTGTATTTCTTTTTCATTTCCTTCCCGTTTAAATTTTTCAATGTATTCCTTACTGTATCTTTCTTGTGTTTGGCACTGCTCTTCAAATATTTTTATTGTTTCATTAAATGCCTCAATGGCTGTTCTTTTCATTTGAATTTCCTGAAAATAAAATAATTGTTATTACAGTTGTTATCAGACAAAGGGGAAGATTTATTGGCTTGTATCACAGAAGCACTTCAGTATACTGTAGAAAAATAGCCTTTCAATATCCCTTTACCAAAATATATTCTGTCTGTGGAGCCTTATGGTACAGAGACAACAGGCCTATGTAAAAGGCTGCCATGATAAGCTTTCCATGATGAGGTTTATCAAGAAAGTAGAATGGTTAAAAAAAGAACCAGTTACAGTTTTAGCTTTGTATAAATAAATTGATGCTTAAAACCTCATGGCAGTGAACTTTGCCCTTTGTACTAACTTAAGTCCTTAGAGGCATACCTGGCCTTCTGAAATAAAGGCGGCCTGGACAGGTCTCAGGGGGTTATCTAGTTTATTCTCCTGCTCCTACATACCTAGTTGAAAGCCAAGTCTTAAGTCATTAGTTCAAGGTGCCAGCAATTGTCAAATTTTCTTCAATTATTTTTAGGCGTATTTCCTGCACTCTTTAACAAGTAGTCTTGATTCTTGGTCTGTAAAACAGCACTAATTCACTGGCACTTCAAGGAGTGGCTAATAATTGATTAAGCTGAAAGAAGGACAGATGCAGCTTTTCATTCTTGCATCGTGTCTACACATGTCCTCTCTTTATCCTGGTAAACGAGACCCTTCAAAAACTCCTAATAAAATGCAATGTTTCCCTGCAATTGTGCCTTGAAAACCATAACTCAGTTTGATGAGGTCAGTACGCAAAAGCGCTGGTAAATGAAGGTAGTTATGCGCTTGCTTTGGATGGAGCTGTCAGATTTGGGTACAGGGTGGCTTAGTTTGCAGGTGGTGGCTGTTCAAACATGGCTAAGCAACCGCACTATTCTGAGCAAGCATATCAGGGCAATGGCAGTGGAAGAGACGAGTAAGAAGATGACAGTATGAATTCACATTAATATTCTTCGAAATCCACAAAGTCTTCCACTCTCCCTTTGGTTCAAATCTAGCTCACCTGAGATGTTCTTGTGTAGTCTTCATAGAGTCTGTCATATTCTCTGCTTTTTTCTTGGAACTGGGTATTATATTCATGTAGTTTCTTTCCCACTGCTTCAATGCTATCCTCTTTAACAACTTGATCCTGGAATGATGAGCAGAAAGAAAGATATTCTGTAAGGAGACAATTATATTGTACAGATTTTTCTGGATTAAACTGCTTAAAACTGCTTAGATAATTACATGGAAGTGTGATTCCATTTTAACCAATATAGAGATATAATATACTAAATGCATAATATGCAAATAAGAAATTACTGACAAAAAGGAATTTTGCATTGCAGGTGTTTAGCTTTATACTGAAAATTATATATTTCACCACTGAGTGGCATATTTATTAAGATGTTTGTTTCTTAATAGTGTATCTGCAGTATTTAAAGCTTTAAGTATTTACATGCAAACTGTGGAGTTGCTTTTAAACAAAAATATCAGGTTTTGCACCCACTTGATTTTTTCAAACATTAACAGAGCAGAAGTTCTTCATGATAAATGGCTTCCTAGTCTGCAATAATTTCTCTGTATGTAAGTGAAACACAAAGAAAATAAACTAAATTACCTGCTGGTACTTAGATACTGGGTAGAGTAATTTTACATCCAGTTTAGGATTATACTGGGCTAGAGATTCATTCCGGTAGTGGTTTATTAGCTCGACAACAGAGTTGAAAGTTAATGGGTCAGAAAAACCATATTTTCCATCTCGATGAAAAATTTTGATTAATTTGTTATTTCCTCCTTTCCTGCAAATAAAGTACATTGAAATGTTAGGCATGCTTCAAGTTCTATTTCTTAAAGAATACTCCACAGAAAGTGCAGTTATTGTATTTTACTATCAAGTATTACAGACCTAGTATAATTAGTCTTACCTCAGTGTAAGTGTGTAGTCCCCATGCATTTTGGTTGAAGCATCTCTTACCAAAAAGGTACCATCAGCTGTGTCTCGAAGCTTCTCATTTACTTCTTCTCTAAAATGAAAGCAAAAGTAACCAATAATTTCAATTAGTTCTTAAACATTTATTCTTTCATGGTGCTCTAAATTCAGATTCAAATCCTTTGAAATTAGTGTGTTTTAGAAGCTTTCTATATCTCCGTATTAATACAACTATTTAATAGCTTATTTAAAATTACTACAGAACAACTGGGATATAAAAATGGCATACTCTGTGCTCTCACTGCTGGATAAAATTATTATTCATGCAAAGGTCTTTCTGCTTGTTCATACAAGCCTGTATAACTGAGCAGCCAGTGCTGGTCTAATATACCTATATATAGTACAGATAAAAATGTTGCTAATATATGGCACTTGTTAGTCTGCCTTGCTAACTATTGTGCCTACAGTTGAGGTTCTGAATGAAAGACAAGAAAAAAATTACTTCTTTCTTAGTGCTCCCTTTTCATGCTAGCGTTTCATGTAACTGCCTTAAAGTAACAGAGTAATCATTTTGCACACTACATTCTATCAGACTGCCAGTAACTTTTTTTAGTCATGTTTGGAATAAAACCAATTCTAATGTGTTTGTGGTGGAAAATATCCTAGAAATGGCTCTTAGAACTGTGAATTTTCTACACTCAAAGCATAATACATATACACGGAACACCATAGCAAGAATAGGGTAAAGCCAAACATTAGAAATACATGTCTTGAGGTGATTTACCTTGAGATATCTCCCCAGTACCATTCAGCGTCTTGTAATGACATGTTGTTATTCATGCTATTGTTAGTTACGGTATTAGGTTTCGGTGGCTTAGGAGGCAGGGCTGTAAATGAAAGGAGGGAAGAAAAGTTGTAACTCACTGAAAACATGACCATGTATTCCTTGAAATTATTACATGAATTTTATAATTCTATGAGTGTGTTAAAAAAAAAGAACTGGTTGCCAAATAGAGTCGTCCATCACTAACAGACTTCAAAAGGCATTACAGGAATCAAGATATTTTACTGTTGAAACAGTAAATAAAATAATTCAAATAAAATTGTACTGTTCCAAAAAATGATGTTATCTTGCAATAATATATTTTAAGAAAAATATAACACCATACTGAACTCCTTGTCCTGTGAAGAAAGCATTTGAGAAAAAATATCTGAAGTTTGCTTTTACCTTTTTACACTATCTTCAGGTGAACAGAATTAACAATACATGACAAATTATTTTTACCCTCCTATGTAATGATGTTAGAGGAATTTGCTGGTTTCTTGCTTAGAAGCTGAGTAATAAAAGATGCAAACCCACAGCAATACAGTATATTTGAAGAAGAATCAGGGTTTTGTGATCCTCAGCATTCTGTGCAGTGATTTGCAAAAAACCAAAAAAACCCAAACCCAACAGTTTAAGAAACCCATCTGTGACCCAAATATCCCTTGTGTTAATCTTAGTATTCTACAGAATAAATTGTGTTCCAAATGCCAGGACTGATTAAAAAACACACCCCCCTCTTTTCAATGTCAAAGCTGCATATGTATACCAGTGGGTGCCAGAGAAGATACTGCAGCACTGACTTAGTAACGAGGGGGACTACATTGGAATCAGGATTAAAAATCAACTCAGCTCTTTCAGTTCTCCAGTAAGTACATCATTCCTGTCCTGCATATTATGACCAGGTTCAAAAGACAATGTTTTTAAAGTTGCAAGGGCTATCAGGACAGCATAATATTTTCATATTATATGAAAAAATGATGCTATAACAGGCATTCAATCAAAATTACTAGATTTTTAAAATGTTTTTCCTTAAACAACCCAAGCCAATTATTTGTAATCACTGTTCCAGGAAATAAGAGTGTTACTACAGCATCTCCTTTTAGGCACAGTGTGGAACAGAGAGAGCAAAAATAATAATAAAAGAAATACAATTTTTTTGCTGATATAATAGTAGGACTAGAACTACATCTGTTATAATAAAATCAAAACAGAAAGAGGTCAATTCAGTAAAAATTCAATTAAGTAAGCAGACAGGTATTTTAATATGTTAAGATTCTAATTACTACAACCATGCACTAATCCACGATTTCACTCTTATTTATGAAAAAAGGAAAACTATTTGTATCAATAATAAAGAAATCCTACATATCCAGTAAGAATTTTTCAGCAGCTATTGTAAAGACCAAAATTAATTAAGTCTTCTATAATAAGACTGCAGTTTTACCTGGTGGATCCATTTCTATGTAAAACATCAAGTCTGTGCCACAATTTATATCTGTCTTAGGATATTCTATATCCAGCTCTTCCATATTCCAAACAGTATTGTACATTTGTATGAGTTTCACTGAGTAAGCTCAGACACAAGAAAAGAGTCAGGCTGTCTTTGTAATGGTGTCTTGGAATTCATTTTAAAACCTATAAGGGGCTGCACTGTAACCTATTACATCATAATCCTCAGCCAATCATGTCAAAATAATGTCACCAAACCACTCCTGCTTCCTCATTTTGTTCTACATTAATCTTAAAACAATTTCAGATTTGGGAAGAATCTACATTTAGCAGAACAGCAATATAACCCTGGTATTACACACAAAAGGAGCAAGCAGGTTCCCTTTGCCTGTGTTCCTGGCTCATTTTCCTGACTTTGCGGCATGGTACAGTCCAATCCTGGCAGGATGACAAAAGGCTGATATGCTGCAGCATGTAGCTCTTACACATACGCGCACACAACACACACTCACACACAGGGCAGCTCCCATCAGAAGCAGGTCGGTCACATCTCAGGTGCATTCTCCTGCTTGAATGCCTGAAGTTTGCCATTCAAAAAGATTTAAAAGGATTCTAGACCTACTTCACACATTACACATGCATTAGGGAAGAGCACGACTTTGTGTGTGTATCTCCACTATACACTCATTTTACACAAACACACAGAGATATGTATATATCCACATAATGAAATATGGATTATGTTTTAAAACTCTGCAGATTTCTACTATTTTTATAAGCACACAGGTCTGATAGTGTTTACATTATTACATAAAACATGCTTACTGCAGCTGTCTTCATCTCCCACTATTATGTAATACAGCACGATTCAAATAAATCTAGATTAATTAATATTGAAATCTAAATACCCAATATTGTAATCTTACATTCAGCAGATTCACTTAAACCATGGAAGAAAGTCAAAACTGAGCCAGATCTTGAAAAGGGGTTTTGCTGAACATATAAAAGGCAGTGAGGATACAGTAAGATTTAGTCTACCTTTTCACATAGTTTATCTACCCTATTCTCATTGATATATTTAACAAGTTAATTATTTTTAAAATCAAGAGTCCCTTGTCAGTGTCTCCTTCGCCCCTTGACTTTATGTCATCAGCATCCTCCAATCACTTAGAAATACTCCACCTTAACTCCCCTCATCACTGACTGCAACTGTCTCTGACATCTTGGAAGAAACATGGACAGAATAGGCTATTAATTCCAGACCAGAATGCTATGTAAAGCAGTATGAATGCCTTATACTCGCTATAATCTATGGGGGGCGAAAAACCATAGACCAAAAATAACCACAACAAAGACTGGCTGTAGCAACTATCTGTGCCTACATCGTAAGAAATCCTGGAGCAGCTGAAATGTGCTCTATCTCACAAATACTCATTAAAAAAATGAACACAATTTATATGCTTTCCAAATATTTCATACATGTTAAGCCCCTGCCTCCCCCCTCACCCCGCACTGTCTGTGCCCCTGAGCAGGTTACCCCTTTAAGACAAGCACCAACATACAAGAGCAAGGCTGGAGTACCAACATATACAAAAAGATGCATGCTAGTTTGCTTCATACATTAAGAAGCTTCATTTTGAAGTAGACTCTCCCCTTCCTGTTGAGGTAGACATACTCCAAAGATTCTTTCCACTTCCAAAATGAAATAGGATACTTAAAATCACCCCAGACACAAGTCTAAACACTGAACTTAGAGGTTTAGCCCACCTGCTACACAAACAGTTGAGTTGCCAAGGTAATTATTTAAATAAAGTTACAAAGATTTCCTACAAAAACGGCATTGCTGCTTTTAGGTCTCATGTTGGATCAGTAAGTTTTTAAATTCAATTGAATAAAGACTTTCAGGAAGAATTACTTCCCTAATGTTTCACTGGTGGCCAAATTTAGGACTGAACAAACTTGTATAATCAGGTTAGTGCTCAGCTCAGACTAGCCTAGCCTGCAGGCAAGAAAAGACAGGAGGCAGATAGGCTATTCCCCATTCTGTATACAACCTGGAGAGGTACCAAAGTACTTGACTTTAATTCATGTATCTCAAGACTTTTAAAGTTCTACCTGGTTATCAGTTACAGTACAATACTTGCATGAGAAGACGAGAAAAACACAGAAATTCAAAATCACTTACTTTGTAAATTATGCATTGCAAATGATCGCCCTTGTAATACAGTTGAAAATATAATCCAATATTTGTTTCTTCTTATAAATATCTTGCTTAAAAAAAAACCCTAAAACCTCCATTTACTAGGAAACTTCTCTGAAGCAATGAAGAAAAATAGACTGCTCTGCTTTCCAACCAATGTTCCGTAAAAAACCCTAAAAGAGCTGTAACTTGCAGTAAAAAAATCCAAGCCTTCTCTCTCAACTGCTCAAACCTCTGTGCTGTGCAGAAGGTATCCACTTACTCTGGTTCATCATTAAAAAGTGAACCTGACTTCAGTACTGTGAAAAAAAAATAAGAAAAAAAAGAAACCACCACCCTCAGTAGCTTGCACGTCTCTTTCAGATAAAGATCTCCGTTTCATTATTAACTTGGGTAGGTTCAAATATTTGCTCAGCCAGGGATTTCAGGTGGGGGAGGGGAGCCAGATTCAAAGTAAAAGTTGTCATCAGCTAACAAGTGGCCAGCGCAGGGCTAACTATCTCATTTTAGCTAAGTAAATGAGAGGACCATTGTAAGAAGCCTTAAAATAGTCCCCATCACTGGCTGCTGCATGCAATATTGAAGACGAGAAAAGCACCACAAACAGCCAAATGCAGGAAGTGGCTAGATGCAGAAAAAAAAAATAGAATAAAAATTTTCCTTGAAAAGAGCTGCATCTCTCAAAGCCCTGTGCAAGCAAAATAGCCTGCTTGCAAGCACAGCATCACCTCCTACACACCCATGCTGGATCACAAATACAGGTGCTGCTTCAAGACCTTTAGTCTGAGGCTGTGAGGCTTTTTATCAATTTCCTATAAACTAAAAATATTAGAAAGAACACCTGTCTGTATCTATTGTAGTTTTCAGTATAACAAGATTGTTAATTTCTTGGGCAGGCAGATGGGAAAAGGAACTGTACATAGAGGGAGAAGCTTAGGTTAAATTGTTTTCCTTGCCTTAGTGTTTGGTGGAGATCAAACCTACTAAAGGAATAGAGCAGCAACTGAAGAGTCTGCTACCCTCTGCCTACAGATGTTACTTTCTTTGCCAGCTAAACTTCTACAGGGAAATAAACTCAAAGCAAAAGGAGAAGCAGACACATTAAGAGGAGAGAAGGAGATGAATATTTTCCTCCCACTTCTAGCAAGCAGTGAGAATTTCTAATAAAAACACTGAGAATTTCTTTTATATCTGCTTGTTGCTTCTTAAGGCAGTCAAACAGTATCAAAAAGCTTTTGCCTTCTTAATATTTTGCATACCAAAATCCTCCTGTGCTATGAAATACCACTTGCACCTAAAAATTAAATCCCAAATATCTGCAGTATATTTTTGATGTTTTGCAATTGATTGATTAGCTTCACCTATACCAATTGCTTTCTTCCCTAGTTTTAGCCTCTGCCTACTCGAACAATTTGCAGTTCTAAATATAATTTAAACAGCAGAGTCATAAAAGTAAAGCCTGCTTCAAGCAGAGATAGAAACCTGTGTTTCTGAACTAACCCATCTTTAGACTGCAGTTCATGTACTTCTTTACTGTTAAAATTACAGAAGGGGTTGAGAACATTTCTTGGTTTAGAGGGCCACAATGCAGATTATAGATAGTCAAAGGAGAAAAGACAACCCAAACCTGATTCAAGGAACTTTTTTATCAATTAAAAAAACACTGGTACCCACACAGAGATAAAGAGTTCCTCATTATCCTGCAGGAGAGAATCAAGTGCCTTGTCGAAAAAACATACTGGCATGCACAGACCTGTATTTTCAAATATTGCCCTGTCTTAACTTTTTATTTAAATTGCAAAACCCTGAGTGGTGCCAATTTAATCTACAGCCTACTATTACTTGCAATCATACTCACAGTGTTCTTCTATTAACATAGCATATTTTTTTTCTAAAAAAAGGTATCTGAAGTAGGAAAAGAACTGATCAGATTTGACATGTTTGCATGTGTGTTACACATACTTACATACAAATACTTGCACATGGACATATCAATCTGTGAAAAATGCTAATAATGTCATACGTATTATTTCCCTTTGACCAAATCCTTGCAATTAGGTATTGAGAAACACAAAGCACGGGCTTGTGTGAAAACCTAAAGCAAGGCTACAGCGTTCCAAAGTACAGTGGTTAGCCAAGCATTGTGCTTGCCGTTAGGTCAGGGATGAAGCCTGACTTTTTATTAGCTTAGAAGGGGAGCCCTCTGCTGGGTGAGACACGGATGCACATGATCCCTCCCTGCCGTGGGCACAGCATCCACTGTCTGGGACTTGCTGCCTTCTGCGTGCTCCAAACCATGCTGGGCACTGCCGGCAGTCCAGCCAAGATTGTGACATGATGCAGAGAAGTTCTGACAACGGATAGCATTCCTACAACACAGGACTGTGGTCTCAGGCAGATGTCTGTAGCAGTGCAGGGGACCTTTGAGTCAAATTTCAGGAGGAACTGGATCAGCCTTTTCATTGCCCTGCTCTGGTTGTTATGCCACCACTTTTGCTACTATTTTGTGTAATCAAAAGCAAAGTGCCTGCACTTTGGTGATGCTGCCAGGACTTTCACCTCAGAACCAACAAGAGAGCAGTTGCATGTAAGGCAGTCTTATTACCTCACTCCTTCTTACCTGTGATGCTCTGACTAATAAAACTTTTTTTTTAGGCTGCAGTATTTCACAATCTGAGCCGTTATTTACGTTATGTACAAGTCTGGGAAACACGGATAAACTGGGATAGACAGCCCAGAAAAAGCTCAGCTCTAGGTAGTGCACAGACTACCAGAGGCTTTGATTCATTGATAGAAGCTACTCTTTCTTGTAGCTCTTCTGCTCTTCACTAGCAATGCTACCAGCTCCCCACATCCCCTTGCTCTCCTGCCACATCCCATTTCCTCTTTGCCTTCCTAAGACAGACCTTAATCTCACATACCCAAAGCCCTTTCACATTCCTCAACATCCCTCCAGCCCCAGATTTGACCCCTATCTCCCTAAACTCCCTACCCAAAATCACCTCACAACTTTCTCTATGTGACCTGCCTTTGCAGCTACTGAGCGCAAAACTGACCCTGTTACACTGAGCACCTACTGCCCCATTGGTAGCTTTGGGATCTGCATCCAGGACAGGCTGCCTCCAGATAGAAAAACCAGGAGCCTTTCAGATCCTTGATAATTAAGTGGAAAAACCACCCCAGTTCTCTACACCTATAAATATAGCCTAATACAGCCCATTTTCCAATATCTGCCTTCACAAGTCTCTATGATATGTGGTATTATGTGAGACATGAGCAGCACTGTTTGTTATGATCTGTTACAGTTAAGATATTTTCTTCTAACAGCACTATTTTGAATAGCACATTTAGAGACTTGTACTTTGTTTCTGACTGCAGTCTTTAATTTAAAATCTGTGCAACTGTTCATGAAGTTGGAGGTATTCAGACAGGATGCAAAAGTCACCTACGTTGCCCACCAACAGCATCTTTTGGCTCTCCGACTGATAAAACTTGAAGAGTGAGACAAGAATCAGAAAATCGACGTAATTTTTTCCAGCCTTATTTCTCCTGCAACATACCTTTGCCTTCATTTTCTACACAAGAGTCTACAATTCTATTGATAGGTATTGTTAACTTTAGTACTTTTGTGTAGGACTAAGCCCTATTTTAATCCACAGACTAGAATCTATAGTTTGCTGATAAACACCATGACAGACAAAAAACCCCAATTCAGCTGTATTGTGGTAAATCAAGAAATGGTCTAGGAGTTACTCCCTATGTGTTATGGCATCCAAAAAGCATCACTCTAGCTAAAACATGCCACACTGAAGGTGCCTAATTTAAGATACTAATTTTAAAATATATTAAGATGTAAGGTCCATTTGCTTGCTTTCTACTGTTTTCAGGTATGAAGGATAATTAGCGGGTGATGTGGTAAGAAAAAACATCACAGCTGTGCAAAGATCTACTTGCTATTCAGATAGGTTATCTCTAACACTACACGTTTAATGTCTTTATATACTGGGTAAGATACCACTAGAACTTCATGCACAGATTGTTTTAGTTAGACTGTTCTCATCTTAACAAAAAGAATTAAGAAGAGAGGAAGGAGGAAACCATCACTCCAGCCAATGAAAAAGAGAAGAAACCTGGCAGCACTGGCTTCCCTGTTATCACTTGGTTGTCATGATGTTATTTTCAACAAGTAAAATTCTTTCTGCTTGAAACCTCTCAAATTCTCCACTCGTAAAATTCTATTAAAGATTGTAATTCTCAAAACAATTACATGACAAATAAGGTCTATTTTATTGGAATCTTCTGCTTATGACAATGTATCTAAACAGTTTATGGAAAATCAAGCCACTACAAGCAATAATCTTAAAGATGACAATTCTGAAAAACACATCTTTGAGTCTTCTATGAGAACTATAAAAGCAGAGCACTTCAGATGTTCAGGTCACTGTATGACATTGATGTGGAAAACGGACTCATGTCCTAATGCTGCAAACTTACAGATCATTCTACTAAGATTCGACTTTTGGAAATGATTCAAACTCTTTACAGGCCTAAGGGCAGAGACTAGCTAATCAGACACTACAGAGCCTGAAAATTTGTATCTGAGGATTTTTTCCAGCATTTCAGTACATGTGCAAATGTCCTACTAAAAAACATTCCACTAGAGATGATGGACTTTGAAATGTGGAGGGAAGCAGTTCTATTTTTGTAACATCACACAAAAATTCCTAGTAGGACTGTCAAAGTAAACTACTGCATCATGATATATTAATTAATGCACAACTAATATTAAAAGCAATCAGCTATTCAATTATAATTATTAATGTAGTGTCAAATAATATAAATCTGATTGATACAATGGCATTTCTTCAAGCACCCTAATGACACTCTCAAAATGAGTACATTCCTTGTCTGCATTAGTAGTTCTAACATCAACACCTTTCACTTTTATACTTTCCTCACATTAAGCAACTCAGGCAGATGTGCAACCAAGTGATCTCTTAAATGCAACTTCTAAAATTCTTGCTTTGAAACTGAAGAAACTGTTGACCCTGCCTTTGTAATCTCCCAACCAGGGCCTCTAGACATACATACGTACCTACTCCAAAGCATTTGCAAATGTGTCACTATTAAAAATGCTATTAGCATTAGACTATTAGAATCTGGTTTGCTTTTTAAGGCTTATAGTGTATGACAAAGAAAATAATTCTTTAACAATTAGCAGCTATTTGCTGATTCTTAGTAAAATATGACAAATACTGTAAGTTTGGACTCTCCTAGTTGTTACAAAGCATTAGGAAGAGAAATACACAGTGGGTCTGGAAATGCCTGCCTAACTACTGTGATAAAATGGAACAAAACTAAATAGCAAGCTGAAAACAGATGTACACAAAATGTCAGGGAAAGTTTCCTAACTAACAGATCTGGCAAGATTAGAAAAGCCTTTCAAACAGAATTACAAACAAAAATTTTAGCCGTTTTAAGTTAATCTTCATTAGCTGATGAAGCGGATTATACAATATGCCTCCCTGAAATACAGGAAATAAAGCACTTTGCTGCTGCCATGTTCTAGCTCTTCAAATCTTAAGCAACCCTACAAATCCTACTGCCATGAATTTTATTTTGTGCTTTGACTAGAGAGGTGAGAAAGGTACAGGCTGTCCTATGTTCTGTTCAACCCTTCCTTTGTTGGGATATTCTCTGTTAATAAGCTGTGAAAGGAATTGTTTTCAGCTAACATGTAAGGCTCCCTGCATAAACGATTTTCTTTGTACACAGTTAGCAACTCTGCCTTGCTTCTTCTACCAAACACTTGATTTAAACACAGGCATTTTGCATAAATTAGAGGTGGGCTTTACTATTTGTTGACATGCTAACTTATAGAATCAATGCAAGTCGGATGTAACTTTCCTGGATGGGCTCTTAGTATTTTTCACAATATTTATCAATATCAGTAAATAAGTATTTTGAGTATTTGGATTAAAAATACATGTAAATAATAATATATATAATATATATATTATAAAATAATATAAAATAAAAGATACATGTAAATAATGTCTCCATAGGGNAAACCTCAAGAATTTACCCACCACTGTAGGATATGCATTTTTTTGGTTTACAGGTCTTAAAAAACTTACAAATTCCTTATGCTGCTTACTGAAAGAGAATTAAAGTCCTAAAGCTGTACAAACTACCGGCACTAAAATGATTTCAATGAAAAAGACTATTTCTTATAAAAGAAACACTGCACACCACTATAAAACATATAAACAAATTCTATTTAGATCTGTGATTTTGCAAGTCTGCTTTGCATTACATTTGATTAAAAAGGAAAAAACCCATGCATTTACTGTCCTTAAGTTGAATTTTAATATTTAAGAAAACAGTAGTACATAACTTTTTAAATTAGAAATATTTTTTACCTGGTACGAGCTGTCTCTCATTCCATTCACTTGTAATTAAAACCTCTAGAATTTTTATGTGGTGTTCTGTATTATCAGAGCTGCAAGAGATGTATTAGGCAGTAAGAACTATAAGAAATGCAAAAGTTTACTTTAAAATTGTTAAAAGAATTAGAAAAAATTACTACAATGCCCTCACAATCAGAAATAAGGTCAGAAAATTGCTTAATTAATCTTGCTTTGTATATAGCTCATCCATATTTACAGTAAAAAATAAGGTAAAGATGACCCACATACCTTGCTATCTGGAATTTGAAAAGCAGAGGGCTGAAAATTTCAGCCAGAGACCTTGCATTCAAGAGATTTTTGCTGGACGCTTGACAAACTCTGAGGAAATGTTTGAGCAAATACTGGAGTGTGAGCCAATACTGGGGAGGTATATTTGGAGATCTGATCAGTTTCTTCAGTAACTGAGCATATTCCTCTGAGCTCTGCACTTCTGCAAGCAAACAGATAAATTGCTTTTGAAATCAGCACAGGAACATTCAAGTAAAATGGAACTATATGTGACTCCTTTAAAAGCTTCAATTTTACAGGAAAAAATAATTCTGTCCTTCTTTAGAGCCGTAAGATTTCTTCCTTCTTTTAAAAGAAGTGAAATGCTCAGGGAGGAGTACAGAACAAGTATTTAAAAGTCAAATGGAAACAGATATGCATTTTGGTAAAAACCACAATGTGTTCAGAGTGTACTGGCAGCAGTCTGTCTTGTGTTTAGCGTCACACACGATTGGGTAATTCTGAGATGCACTAGATAAGTCTCACAGGTGCTGTTCCAACTTTGAAGGTTACCAGTAACAATATCCTGTCCTGAGATATATAACAGAATACTTGGCCCATGTGCTGAAAGCTTATAAGCTGTACTTGTTTGAAATGGCCACTGTAGATGATGAATCTCACATGCATCTATTTCTCACTTCATAATCTGCAACCCCAATGTAACATAGCACTCCATGACCTCTAATATATTTACTTTGTCAGCATTGATAAAAAGTTAAAAATTAGCTTTCTGTATACAGTTAAGTCCTTGATTTTTCCCCCCAGTTCTTCCATAGTATTTCTAGTCACTAAAATGAAGAGAACTGTGTTATCCCTTATATTTTCCATTATGTTTATCTAAATAAGTAACCGAATAATGTCTAGATCTGAACTGAAACAGCTTTCATCAAAAGTGGTAAAGGTATATTTATGGCTTCTGAGATGTTGCCAGGTTGTGAAGAATCTTTGCTGTTCTGTTGGTGACAGCTGGACCATCACATATTCAGAATTTTAATACAAGCTTTTTTGTTTGACATTTGAAATAATGCCATAATCATACCTTGAGCTACAGAAATCATGTCACTGTAAACAGTTGCTGGAATGATGGGATTTGGCAGGTCCAGGATATACCTCTTGAGAGCATCTGATAAAGTATGAACATCAAATGTCTCTAAATCTAATGAACCGGCATCTAAAAGGAAACAGCAAAATGCTTTTTAGACTTCAGAGACTGGAGAAAATATACAAGCTCATAATAAACCAAAATTGCAAACTTACACCTGATTTATGGGGAACAATGCATAGGAAAAAATGTAAGACACAAGAAACATCTTTGAGACGAAGAACACACAGAGTTCAACACGATGCCCAGTCCTTTGGCATCCGGTGAACCAAATGGTTTCCACAGCTGTGTGTGGCCTTTTGTCACATACAGTTCAGGGCTGAACTCGGAGTAGCGGTAGTGACTTGATGCATCTTTGGCAATGTTATGGAACATCAGAATATTTTTAACAGGTCTCTGTTTTATGTGTAAATATTTTGTGTAAGAAGTAAGTACTAAATCAAAGGTTTGGTCAAATGCAGATTCTCTACAGGGAGCTACTTCTCTTATGACTGAAAGTTTGATTAACATCTTGGGGATCCAAGTCTGTAAATATTGATGTAAGTTGAAACAAACATACACGTGCAGAACTGTGTGTTTGGTGTTTTATGCAGCTGTTGGGATTTATCTTGTAAAACCTGATACCCTTCCAGGATGGTTATGACTTAGGATATAGGTTGAGAGTGTCACATAAAGAACTACTTGTTGGAGCACGGAATTTCAGCATCAAAAATAAAAATAGGAAAATACAGAAATCCTTACTTAGTGAAAGCAAGATAAGAGTTCATCCTATAACATGAAACTCTGGCACAGTAAAGTCCTAAGTGTATATAAAAAGATCCATATTTGGTACAAGAATTTAGAGGCATTAGTGCTGATCAACATTCTATCTAGCCAGGTTCCTGGTAAAATAACTACTGAATCCATTTGGCCAGTTTAAACAAAGGCAACAGGGAGGTAGAAGAATGAGATATGTAGTGTCTCTACAAATACTGTGAAATAAGGCAGCCAAGAGGGATAGCGAGAAACGTAGTGCTCCTCCACCTCCTTTGTTTTCCCCAAAGAAAAGCATGCAGTATGAGCTCAAATCTTATCACACACCAAAGAATTTGCATGAGAAAAAAGACATAATGAATGCCTCAGATGATAAAAAAATTGCAGTGTGGGAATGAATTCTGCAAGAGCAATTATGTGTCAGAGAATCCAACCACAAATTGTTAAAAAAAATAGTTTTTATTAATTTTGTTGCTGGCTGTTTTTTATTTCATAGGCCAAGTTAAATCATGCTTCCTCAGTGTTGACCATTTCTCTGAACTATCTCCCAAATTACTATAATGAATATATGAGTAAGAATATACTTACTCTGCAACTCTCTGGGTGTAATATCATGAACAGACCTGAAATCTTCCATGTGCTGAGCTGTCCAAATGTAAGTCAGCTTTGACTTTGGAACCAGATGGCATTGTGATGCTAGCAGACAGTTACCCAATTAAAAAATGGAGAGCATTTTAACCACAAGCAGAACAGCACACTAATGCAAGTTCACAACTTTGAGACCAAAGCCGACTTTGCCCTCTGAATTAGCATTTTGCTAATTCAAAGACATCAGGCAGAGGAAATGAGTGTATGTATCCTTGTACCTGGATACTCACTGCACCAGCTCTGTCCTGGAAGACCCTAATTCTATCTTAAAGAGAACTCAGAAAGAGACACTGTTACTGAACAGTAAAGTTCTGTTTATGTTACTCAAACCTAACTACATTTTAAGTAAGAATACATGTAGACCATGAGTTTTTGATCTCAAGAGATAGATGAACCTTTCATAAAAGTATGTCTCAGTTTAGAGACTTAAGAAAGCATTCAGATAAATTAAGAGATATAATCATATTGGTGCCACAGAAAATCTGGATTTATTGGGACTGAAAAATATAAATACAACACTAAGACTATGACTACTATCATGAGGCTGCTAGCACCACATGCCTATCTCCTCTCCCTGCTTGTATACATGTACTTTTTCACTCCTACCACAATCAGCATAATGTACCCCAACTTGCCAAGTCGTGGTCAAACTCTCCGCCTACTCTCATACTGAAACAGTGCTGCCATGCCAGTATATTCTGGCCTGAAGTAGAAATTAGGCACTCCAAAAAAGAAGAGGAAATACATTTCAGGAAACTTGAATGGGTATGTGGTGTTAGTGGTGCAGCTGCATTTTACTGCCTGAGAAGTCAGCCTACAATATTAATTCAATTGTCTCTTTTACCTGAGTATCACTCTGTAGCAGATAGACAATGGGCTGCTATTGCCACCCCACCTATTGGACCAAAAAAGGCACACACAGAATTGTATGTAAACTACTGGCCATTTGTTTACAAAATAAAAACCTGCAGCCTTTCAGGAATAATGTATTTTTACCTGAACAAAACATCTTGTTTTTCTCTGTACAGCTAGACTGCCAGTCTTTGAACAAGCAAGAGGACAAGAAGAGATTAAAATAATCATTCTTAGGAAAAAAAACATGCTGCGGAGCCATGGAAAAAGACAATGTGTAAAAGTGAAAAATACTTCTCATATGAAATGTAAAAGCTACAAAACTTTTTTACTTATAGATGTCTTTTTAATAGCATATTATTGAGAACCAGCACATATGAGTGGGAGTGGTCTGACCACAAAATCTGTCTAGTGCTTTAAGGAGGAGAATCGTACTTACCACATTCAAAAATTTGTTTTAATTCCACTGCACTGCTTGAGCCTTGTGCTCCATACAAAGTTGAGCACTCCAGACCTTTAAAACAAAATTGATGGGATGTATTAATATTTCAGTGTCTGCTGCCCTCATGCAACATATTTCCATTTTCTTCAATAAGTAATTACAATAATTAAAAACATTCGTCCCCCTACCACACTACAGAATGCGATTGCTTTTTAGGGCTGTAAGACACCTCTTTGTGCACTCAAACTGCTGTGTCTGCAGAAAGAGCTGGCCAAGGAAGATGCCAGTAGTCCCATGTATTTTGTACAAATGCCCACCGGCCAACTGTAGAAGGCCAGGACTACGAAAAAGATTCACACTGGCATCAGAAAACATTTGTATATATCACACAATATATCTAATAATTCACCTGAATTACTAGAAAATTCATCAGTAAAGTGTTTTCACATGAAAGATACTGTTTACAACTTTCCTAAATCAGTGAAAATAGAGAAGACACAAGAAAAGAGATTATATGCAGGGATGCAGAGCACTGATGATTTAACACTATCAGTGGTGTCTCTGGGAAACAGCAGTTCCTAATGCAAACTGGGGTAAAATACTGGCTCTTTGCATTGATATTAGCAAGCTCCTACTCTTCTTACACTCTAGTAGTCAGAAGAGTATGTTAGAATTTGTATCCTGAAGGACAGCAGCCTGATTCTGATCACAGTACCATTTTTGCTCTAATTCCCCAGTTTAAGGCCCCTGAATGAGCAGGACTCACTAAGCTGCTCCTTACCTCAACAGGACTACAAAGGCAACATCAGAGCAGGTGCCAGGAAGACAGAAACAGGGCAAAAGAAGTACAACAGAGTAAAAGAAAGAGGAAAGCCTCAAAAGGAGACATCAACATAGGAAAGCAGGAGAGGGAAAAAAGCCATAAAAGCAACACTGTCTGGCTCATTATAGAGCAGCAAGAAAGAATAGGCTCCTGAAGAAAAAATCCAGTTCTTGTTACCTTTTCATATTTTATTCTTTTCTTTTTTTCCCTGCTTTGGGGCAGAAGATTACTTTTTTCTCAATATTATGCTGGCATTTCCATAACCAACTTAAAGTGCTTATTGGTTAGAAAAAATAAAACAATATTAAACCCTTCTCCCTTACCTTTCAACAATACTTATATTAGTTATTAAATGCCATTTGAGGTAAGCTTTGGTTTTGCTCCTACAGTCCAAATAGCCTGTAATTAGCAGAAAGTAGTGCAACAAACCTTAAACAAGATTATTTTGGATGTTAAGTAATGTGATGCATTATCAGCTCTAGAAAGAGGATATGCCAGCTCTGGATCTGATTCTGCAGTCTTGGCTCACACAAGCAACAAAAACCCATGGTATATCATCATTCTTCAGCCTACCTTTCTTTTCAATTGTCTCTACTATCTTGACAAGAATTGGTGGAGCAACATCAGGAGGGGCAAACTGCTCTGTAAGGTCTGGAAGTGAAAAACCTGTGGGAAAAAAAAAGAAAAATAAGCTAAGCTGCAGGTGAATGCAATTACTGTTTGTGAAAATCATGACATGTAATGCAACCAGTTAATTTTTACTTACAGAACAAACATCCCACTTGTCAGGGCTATACGAGAAAACTCCATGTGTAATCAAAAAAATGGAATAAAAATTATGACATTTGCATTTGCTATACCATTTTCTTTTAGTGATCTCAGCCCTAGATTAACTCTCCATATTGTATAGGAAAACACAATAAAGGTTTGCCATCTATGGATGTGCACCAAGTGAAGCAGATAAACACATTAACTGTCTGGGAGTGCCTGAACACCTGGGTAAAACAGATTTACAAAGGCCTGACATAGCAGTAGAAACATGTATTTCACACTCATATAGAAGCTCAGTAACTTCTGTGCATTTCAATTTCCAATTCTATTAACAGTAGAGTTTACTTGAAGCAAGAATTTTCTTTTCTACATGGACTGGTTAGGAAATAAATAGCAGTATAATTCGAGACAGACATTTTGCAGATTCAAACAAAACCGCACACAGGTTTCATACAAAGTCAGTTTTCATGCAATCTAGTTTCTTCACGGAGAGAGCATATTCTATAAAGGAATGTTCTGGCTCTTTGAGGAGAGATATCTCTCTAAATACACAGTTTTTGCCAAAAGAATAATTCAAAAGTTTTAGAGTGGTGCTGTTAACACTTGGAAACAAGAATGTTTACATAAAGACATTAAACTATTGCCAGAAACATCTGGCACAGTTAGATGGATTATGATTGATAAACAAAGCTTACTCACTGTAGTAAAAATTGCCAGTTGCCTAAGTGATGGTGATCTCTGCTCACTTACACTCACCATGGACAAAAAGAGAGCAATTCTTAAACACACATACACATTGGTGCCTACATGGGTATGTATAAATACATATATGTACACGCACACACCCTATTTTCAGAAGACTGAAAAAAATGATGAGGATGATTAAGTAGAAGGAGAAAAAAACACAACAGAAAACTATGAACAGAGAGTTTTTAAAGAAAAGCTTTGAGGTAACCAAAACAATTAAATACACAGCAACTGAGAAAGAGAAAGCAGACAATTTTGGCTGGTAATTAACCCTATTTTGGATTACATAACTTCGTAAAAATTCAAATAGTTTAGTTGTGGTTTAACCCCATTCAGCAACTAAAGTACCACACAGCTACTCACTCACTCTCCTCTGCTGGGATAAGGACAAGAACCAGAATCGTAAAAGTGAGGAAATTTGTGGATTGAGGTTTAGACAGTTTAATAGGGAAAGCAAAAGCCACACACATAAGCAAAGCAAATCAAGGAATTCATTCACTGCTTCCCATGGGCAGGCAGATATTCAGCAATCTCCAGGAGAGCAGGCTTTCACTTGAGCCATCACTCTGTACATCTCCCACTTACTACTTCTTCCCCGAGCTTTACTGCTGAGCCCAGTGCTCTGTGGTAGGGAATTTTCCTCTGTCAGCTGGGGTCAGCTACCCCCAAGTCCCCAGCTATCCCCCTGTGTACCCCCAGTCTACTCACTGGTGAGGTGGGGTCTGAAACAGACAAGGTCTTTACACTGTGTAAGCCCTGCTCAGCAATAATTAAAACATGCCTGTGCTATCAGCACTGTTTCCAGCATGAATCTAACATGCAACCCCATGATAAATAGCTACTACAAAAAAAATTACTTCTAACCCAGCCAAAACCAGCACAAACTTAAGAAACAGTAAGAGAACAAGGAAGGGACAGAAGTTAGGAAGTGTTGAGGGATGACGAGTGAAACAGAAGACAATAGATAACAATTATTTAGAAAATAGCAATGGAAGTGAAGCATACTTGCAAAAAGAAGGAAAATTATGGTACCATGACGGAATATTTTCTAATCCATTAATAACTGAGGATATTAGAAAAACATCTATTAGTCATAACAGTTTAACTTAGGAGGCCCAGAAAATAATCATTCAGGAGTTTCAAAAGAGTTTCCTATGCAGATCTCTGGCCTGCTGGTGCTTTTTAATGGCTTGAGGAAAGTAAGAGCAATTCATGCAGATTCAAAGAGTTCTAATCCAATCCGCACTATAAGCGCAAGTAACACACCTACATGCTAGTTTCATTATAAGTTCTGGACAAAATAAAGACAAACCTAAAACTAGGTTCATATAATGCAACAAAAGACAGCAGACAGCACTGTAACTAAGGATTATCTGCATAGCCTTTTAGAGGATAGGTTCTTTCCTTAGTGGCACCTTTGTGAGGTGAAAAATGCATATGAGTAGACATAATAAACTCCAAAATTCTGTCAGATAGCTGACTTAGTATAACACTCCAATTAAAAGCAAAATTCAAAGGAAGCATGTTATATAGGTGCATTAATTTAGAACAAGCTACTCAGGGAGCAAATGGACTTTTCAACTCTTTCCATCTTCAAATCACTTTCAGATTTCATTTGGAACTTCTCTTTTATATCTGCTTCATCAAACTCAAGATGGGCTCAAATGGAAAATGCTGCACTTAAAGCAGCCTCTGTTGAGGCATACTGAAATACAGACCAACTGATTTGTAATATTCAGATCAAATAGTTCCTTTCAACCCCAAACTATGAATCTATCTTATGATGTGGACAAATCTATTGAAAGAATAAATGAAAGATCAGAGTCATGTCAAAGGGCATGCTATGAACATACTCAGATTGTGAGATACTAATGAACTCCAGAATGCTAAGGGCTTAAAATGGATCCCTTACAGGGTAGCAGAGGAAGAATAGGATTTAAGAACAGAGTTTACATCATTTTTACCTATGAAAGTAACTTTTTACCTATGAAAGCAACCCCTAGGTAGCTAGTTACATTAAGTTTCTCCTTCTTTCATAACGTCAACAAAATTGCATCATCTCTGAACAAAGATGCTCATCTCCTAATTCTAACTGGAGGTAGCATGGAGCCACAGCCAGTGGTCTAACCTGAAACGGAGGAAAGAGACAAAGAAGGATAAATAGAGACAGAGGATGGAAGTCAAAACTGACAGATATTTGAACTTTTTCAGGTAACAGCTTAGCAGTTCAGGGATAACCCATCCAGGCTACTGAGCAGCACAGAGAACTGTGCTTTCTTCAGTTAACCAAATTATGCCTTGAAATGATGGCAAGACATACAAATACCTACCAACAAGATGTATTTAGAAAAATAATTCCAATATCCACTGATGCAGACTTTCTACATGAGGGATGGAGTTCAAGGAAAGCAAAGAGGAGAACCCAATGTGAGGGGAAGATGTCAGTTTGGAAAGCAGCCCCTTGCAAAGTGAAACAAGACAATAGAGAAAACAGTTGGTCTCCCATGGGATGTAAGGACGGAGTGGTGTAGAACTTAGCTAAATCACATAAGTAGAAAGGGCTCTTCCTGCAATCTTTTTGATGCCCCATGCTTTTCACCTAAACTTTAAGCAGAATTTTAGCTTATCAACTAGGTTTGTATCATAATCTGTTACTTAATATCTTTGTAATGGGGTATTCATCAATCAATAATACTCTTACTTAAAATGAAAGGCTTTTGGAAGCTATGCATTTCCCTTTATATTTACACAAAAAAATCTGTGATATATCTACAAAACACGTGTATGCAAAGAAAACACCACATTACTTAAAAGGAAAGGTTTCTGAAACTTCTCTGCTATCCTGAAAGATATATTTGAGGAGTTCAGAGGATGTCTGATGTCTCTTCCTCTCTATATGCCATTCCTTTCCAAAACTGGAAACTTACATAGCCAAAGACATTGCTGAACTTTTAGATATGACATGAGACTTCAAATGAATGACAATCTATTCCATAAATATATTGTCTGTGAAATACTTGTGTATTTGACTGAAAACTCAGGACATTCACCTCTCTTTTATTACTACGCACACTGGTGAGTACAAGCTCTACACCAAAAAGACACAAACAACACAGAGGCACACCGAGGAAGGTAAAAACCCTGCAATTATTAGCAACACAGCAATGACAGAAGAAAATATCTAAGCCACACAGTTATAATGCTCAGCAACACAGAAGCATTGACTTAATCAGCATGTAGAAGATAGCACAAACAAATTAAAATCACTTAACCTCCTACCTATTCTGATTTCCTACTCATTGTCTCACTTCCAGTGTAATGCACATCACACTGACTTCTGCTTCAAATTTCCCAACTTTTGCACAAAATAGAAAATTATGTTCATTTAAAAGCGAAAGGCCTCACAAGACGCACATAGTCACAAAAAAAACCAACCTAAAAACTTAGTACTCAAAGAACTGAAACCACTGTATTGCATTTATACAGAAGACAGCCCAATTTGGGAACAGTGCACTTTAGCTTCAAAATTCTGAGAGGAAATCTCAGAAGCCAAACTGAAGAAAATGACACCTAATTTCTGAAAAGGAGGGAAAAAAAAAAAAAAAATTACTTCCAGAGTCAGAATACAAATTATGATCAAAGAAGGCCTGATTCTAGATTAGGTGTTCCAGGAGAAAGTCCAGCATGCATATTAAGATTTACAGAGGGAAAGGAAAACTTTTTAGATAGGTGAGTTTTAGTAAAAGACAACTGAAGAAAAGCTCACATGCAACCTGCATTTAGTACCTGATTTCAAAATAACCTTTTTCTTTGAAGACCACTGTAGGACAACACAGATGTTTGGAGAACCAAATCCACTCTACAGGATGTGAGCAACTTTGTAGATCCCTTTGCTAAAATCCTGTATCAGTTTTTCATTTAAAGCAATATTTTTCCCCCAAATTCCTCTCTTTCATTCTTCTTTTTTTTTTTTTTTTCAATTCCAGGGTTTCCAAAATAAAATTATTCTCAAAACTATCTTCTTTCTAGGTCTAGTAGTAGGTCTCCAGATAGAAAGAAAGTTTCAAATGACACTTGATAAAAGCTAGACTTTCCACTAGCTCTATTTTTACCTTGCCACAGTGAGAACCAATGAGATGAACCACAAATGAGGGTTCTCTCCAATCTGCAAACTCTTCCTTCTCCCTGTTACAGACAGGACTGAACAGCTCTAAGGCACTGGCAGTGAGTGGGAGATGAGAGTATACCTTACATTCAATGGTTGCCAGCACAGCTACAAAGTGCAAGATGAAACCAGTACACAGCTGCACCTTTTGGAAGGGTTCTCAGTAAAAAGATACAGAGTTAGTACCTGGCAATGACAAGTGGAAATTTAAAGCTGCAATTAGGTTTCAGATGCTTCTGAGATATATCTTTCATTACTGCTAGAAGAGGAATGAAATTGAAAAACATATAAAACCCTTAAAATGTACAGTACACACCATGAAAGGGAGTTTAATTTCTAAATATTTACAGGAACTATATGCTAACTCTACTTGAATTTAAATCTGAGTTAAGATTACTCCATGAATATTCTTGTTTTTCAAGAAATGGCGTTAAAGTTTGTGCACACGTTTTATTTTTTATGGTACATGCAGATATACTCTTTATGCATGCAATTGAACCCACTAACACAATGACTTCTATAGATTTACACATATCCTCATTTGAAAGTCTGACAATAAGTCCAGACATGAAAGGTTCTACCAGTACTTAAATCAACTACATTAAACATAAACATATTAATTAATGCAGAAGAAAAAATGCAAAGGTAAGGATCATGGTCAAGCAAGTTGTGATAATGTTCCAACAAGATGAGCCAAACAAACTGGAAAGAAATGATGGCTGCTCAAGCACCTAAAATACTTTTGCCAGTGACACCATCAGTATAATGCACTACAAGTTGTGGACAGTGGAGGGTTTCCTACAAAGTTCAACACCCATGCTTGCTATCGAAAAATTCTGGGAAACGCAGGCGGCTACTTTCTCGACTGAAATACTATTATTTCAGCAGTTACGTACTGTACTAGGTATGGGAAATGGAATTCAAACAATATTCCACTATTATCACCTATCTTCCTTGAAACAGAATCCACTTTTCAATAAGGATCCATAACAGCTAAACTCAACCACTTGTCAGTACACAATGTTGAATTCCAGTGAAGATGCATTGGAAGTGAGGGCACTCTGCGGATGGCACTCTGCACTAGGCTGTTCTGCAGAGTCTTTCAGGCAGTGGTACGTATAGAGCAGTCATATGTACTCCACCAGGGTGCCAGCTGCTAGTGACCCCCTATCAGAGACAGCAGAGCTTCAGGAGATTGTGCCGGGAACACACCAAAAGTCATGCCTGTGGAAACACAAGTTCAGATCCTGGAAAAGTGGAAAGCACTAGGAGGTACTGCCACACAGATGATGGCACAACCTGAAGCTTCTCATGGCCCTGTGGTGCCAGCTGGTACCGATGTTGAGCCTCAGCCATCGCAGCCCTCTCAGCACCTGCCATCATCAGCTGGTTTCACATGAGCCTCACAACATCAGAGTGTTACTGACACAAAACTCTTAACTCTTAGTGAGAGGGAATTCTGTGATCCACTGTATGTTTCTTAATAGTCTTAAAAAGTAGTGAGCTCCTGCAAAAAGTTTCAGTACAACAGTACGAAAGATTAAAATACCCCAAACTCTAAACCCTATGGAGACATTTTCCACTGAGATCTTCGCTGTGGTTTCAGCGTCAGACCAACACAGAAAGTCTGGTATTACAATTAAATACCAAACAGCAACTCACTCTGAGATTTGAGACTGTAACCTTGCCTTGACATTTGCATTTTCAGATAACCTAATGGTATTTACCAAAAGAATAATGTTCAGAACTGCCCAACTGTCATTAACAAAAGTTTTTCACTGAGCAGAGATGAAAGACAAAAAGGTGAGAGGGAAGACGAAGTCAATGTCACTATGTGTCTCATAGATCAATGACTGTAACAGATATTAAATTCTGCTGCAACTCTTGGTAGAGAAGAACACCTCTCCCTTAGCCTCTAATGCCATGAGATTATTTCGTTTGGTTACAGTTAAATGGTACTAGAGGCTGAAGGATCACTTAAAGTGTCAGGAGGAGGAGCTGTTCAGGGTTGAACTACCTCCAGTATTGGTTTCATTAGAAAAATTTTAAAACACACCACCATTCACAGAAAAATATGCAAGAGATTTAAGCTTTCTTGAATTCGACACATCATTAAAAGTGGCTTGGTAAGTCTGTCAACTATTAATTATCTCTTATTTTTGTGAGATACCAGTAAGGCAGACTGCAAACTCAGAAAATCACAGAAGCCTTGGCAGCTAAAGAAGAGAACTGAAGACAGGTGATCACTTATTGCAGCACTAGAAAAAGAAATGGTCATGCCCACCAACACTATTAGCCTTTGGACTCACAAGAAATCCGTTTATATGGAGGCAGAAAACTGTCTGAGACTCAAAGTTTATTGCAATATGAATGACCCCAGAGCTATGATAAGGAATAGGGAAAAGATCCCTGCTAGTGAACTTAAATGACTGGGGTACAACTGGAAAGTTGAATTAAAATACCACTATTTTATAATCTTTGACTATTATGCACCCGGCAGAGTCTGCTTCTTCCACTGGTCACTAGATGTTGGGTATGAACTGGAGGACAAAGTGGCAACCGGATTTAGATATTCTCTGCTAAAAGAACACTGAAGATTTTAGCCAGGAAATGCAGATCAGTATTGAGAAAATAGTTTAACACCTCTGTTGTAACTCGCCTTTTTAACTCTGTCTTCAATAGAGAAACATATGAATAAAGCAGAATACAATAAAGCCTTCCTAGGGCATCTCAGTGACAACATTTAACCCTCACAGCTAAACAGTATTATGGCAACACACTTTCAGATTTCCATCATCTTTGTAAAGCATCCATATTTCTGCTGTGATCCTACATCAGTAACATTGAGTGACAACAGCTTTTCTGAGGGGCTTATTCCAAAGGATGACAACAGCAGTTCTCATGAACTTCACATTCTGACTCGTCAGTCCCAGTGTTCTGCCCAAAAGAAAGTCAACATTTCCAGATCCCTCTGTGTAAGGTAGGTACTAAAAACATAACCTATAGACTTCCAAAAGGGCATCACAAATTGACTTTTATAGAAAAACACACAAAATTTGTAATAATATGTGTGGCACTTAAGAGAATAAGGCAGTCATTTTTTCAGAAGGACAAACACGTATATTAAGATTGGGACGTTTATAGTCCAACCCACTAAAGCTGAGAAGGTCACAATAAAAACTGAATGTTGCTTCATTTTATCCTAGCTACACACAGTATGTCAAAAAAAAACATAGTTACCTACACAAATCAATGCTGTAACTGAGACCAATTGCCTAGATACCTCCCAAGGTTATCAGCACACATACAAGCAATGCTGTGATTGATAAAGTATCATGAGCATAGTGACTATGCAGGGAATTTTGGGGGGCCAGAAGAACTAATTCCTCTCTTCATCCCAGTTTATGAAGTTGTGCCAGCTGCACTCTCAGGGCTAAGATGAACAAGTGGCAACTATGTGAAAAGGGGTGAAACAAGCCCTTGTTAAAACAGATTAGTACAAGAAAATAATCCATAAAGAACAGACAGCAGGACTAGGCAGAAAAAAGCTCTGATTTGATATAGGAAGTCTTATTCATAAGGTGTCAATTCTCTGAAAGAAATACAGGATCTTTTTACCCTTTTCTGTCACATAAGTGAATACTTGTCCTAGAGCTGCTGCATTAATCAGCGAAGAATTCCTCTAAGACAAAGCAAAATTAAAGAAGGGAGATAAAGAAAAAAGAGATTGTCTCTGACTCAAAGAAAGTTTAGTTGCAGAGATAAGCAGAAAAACAAAACCACAAAGCAACATAGCACAGAGTACTATATTCCTTTATATAATTTAATACTTCTAATAGTGGCTGATAATCATGTTTCACACTTATTAATTTAATATTTCATAAAGCCCTATTTCTATCATCAGTTGAAAGGGAAGTGATAATGTCTGTACTGGGAAGGAATTCTGTACATAATATTCTATCAGATTAAACCTCAGTAACTTTATGAATTATGAGCTGTCAGACACTTTTCTCATCTGCTACAGAACATACTTCTTAGAAATAGAAGCTATAATTAAGACAACAGATGTTCTTTGTTGGCTTCATCTGAAGCATAGATAATTTTTAAAAAGCAGCCTGTAGTTAAGACAGTATTCTGCTTCCCTCTATGGGTGAGTTTTTGCAATACTCCTTTTCCAAACAGAATTGAATTTGAGGAAAAAAATATTAACTAAGTACAATATTCTGGCATTCACTACACTGCATTATAATGCCATACATAATGCATAAATGGTTTTGTAAAAGATATTCCCAGCCCCAAAAACCAAGAAAGAGATGGGAAAACCACCTGCTTATTCAACTCTCCTTTCAAGGATCTGTGAGATAAATAGAAAGAGTAAAGTAAGAAATAAGCACGAATGTGGTAAAAGATGTCTTTCTGCTTATGAATAGCAAAGGCACTCGATAAGCTGAGGAGAACAGAGCAGAGGTCAGGATAGACACCACTGAAGTTGAAACCCAAGTAGGCTGGCACTGGGGCTTTGCCACTGCTGGCTCCCAGGAGAGGCACATCTCACCTCCCTCATGTGCTCTGGAGCACTAGCACAGCTTGAGGCTTCTCATGCTTTTCTCAGGCGTGGCAGGCTGGCAAGTAATTCTTTCTTACCCTTCACTCTCAGGGATCACCCCAAGCCCTGTGTGACATGCAGAAGCACAGCAGTAGTAGTGTTCTCACATTCCCTACAAGCATCACTTAAAATGGAAGGACAGGTTAATGTCTCTAAATAGAACAAGCCAGAATGGACTTTAGAGCATGAATCCTAGGACAGAGAAAAAAAATATTTTAATAAGCCAACATCTGTTTTTCATGTCTTGTTGACATCTGTATGTTCCCTGCCAGCAGTTTTCAGTCAGAGAGATATGAGCAGAAGAGAGGTAAACTGTACGAAAGAACCAAGTTACTGCATCATCACATGCAAGGAGATGATGACAGAGATGACAGAAAGGAAGGCACAGGATCAACCAAGCTGGACCTTCAGACTTGTTATACTCCCTCCTCCCCCTCCAGGATTGCTGTTCTGGGAGTAGAAAAGAACTGAGATCTGCAAGAATTTGAGTAACTCTGCCTGCTCAGTGCTCCTTAGAGACACTAACTGACTATTCCAGCTTCTGGCAGTAGTTTGACATGAAACCATACATGCTATCAAGAAGGGAAATATATAACACTGAATGTTCAAGTGTAGTGTGGATAGTGCTGGTGTGAGGACAAACAGCACATTCCACTGGCAGCTGTATCTTGTGACTTCCTGATCAAATTCCCAGTGCTTCAGTGTTATTATTGCCATTAAACATCCAGATTTTAGTAGAGGTACATAGAAGTCCTTATTAGACAAAATTTTGATAGTTCTCTAAACAAAACCTCCCTTACTGTTATTACGATTAACTAAGCATTCCCTCAGTACTGATGCCAGCTGCCTTCCCACAAACTACCTCATCTTTCCTAAGCATATTTATGCCATGATTTCTATCAACTCCTGCAGTCTAGACTTTTCTTTTTTTTTAAAGCAATAGTGAAACTTTAGTAAAAATATAATTTATTCTAAAGTGATTAGATGTAAGTTAATACATTTACACAGTATTTTTATTACAGTCACTCTGTAAGGAATCAGCAGCAAAGCTCCCTCTGTGTGATACCTGCCATACCACACAGACACATTAACAAAACTACATTATACGAGCATCAAGACCACCACCAAGGTCAAGCACTCAAACCTTAAGACCAACCACAAATAACTAAGGCTACATGTGCAATTTCAGTTCATGTTTTTGTCTCTTTCCATACAATGACATAACATTTTCCCCATGAAATTGTTTTGTCCATTTCAGTGCACAAAGACCAGAGCTCTCAAGGGACAAAAAGCTCAAGAACTGAGGAATTTAGTACCTGGAATATCATGCAGATTGTAGGAAGACACATGGTTATGCTGTAGGCTTATAATCTCTTGTTTATTTTCCTCTTCAAACCTGAATTTTCTATCATTTCATCTCAATATGGCTTTCCATGTAAAAGTACTTTGGTCTACAATCTGTTCTTGAGTTCTTCCCATCAAGTAGGAGAGGAAATGTCTATCTGATCTTTCCTAGAAACCTTTGACACACAAGAAAGAAGCAGTTGCCTGTCTTCTAAGGGAGGGAATGCTGAGGTCCATCTCAAGAGGCACCTGATAATTGTGGTTCTGGCCAGCCAGTGGAAAGTCATTGCGAGATGATTTCAATGACCTCCATCAGATAAAACTTCACAGATAGAGCAAGTTCATGTGCTGGAACAATTTTTACTTAAAACATACTGATATGTATTTTCTTCTGAGTAGTTTGGTGCTATCCTGCAAAGATTACTAACCTCAATTCCCTTTCCACATATAAATGGAGCACAAAGAAATGGTACTCCAGCAGCATCTGCTCTTTCTACCTTGAACCTTCACCGTGAGATATCAGGGTCGCTGGAACACTGTTGAGAATGACCTGTCCCATGCCTAAAGAATCCTTGTTCCCTATTGCTGTTTTCTTTTTTTTTTTAGTAACATAAAGTTTCTTCTGCAAGGCCATCACTGAGTTTGTGATAGTATCTCTGCTTGAGAAGCACATTTTAAAGCATTCTCTTTTTATTCAATAATCATAATACATAAAAATTCAGGGCAGTATGTTGTCTTGCTCTGAAAGAATGCTTTGTTTTGTTACCTTTTTCCTGTAGAGAAACTAATGGGGGAAGAATGCCAACAAAACCCTGTCAAACTATCCACAGGCAAGAAATATAGAGGAATAGAATAGGCACTTCACAACTGCAAGAAAAAGATAATGTGTATTACTATGCTTGAGAAGTCAAGTTGTTTAGATCTGGAAGATTTACATAAAAGAACTGGCAGAAGCTGCTGACAGATAAAAGTCAACACTGCTCCTTCATCTTTTGGGAATTATGGGAAACATTTGTAAGTACACAGAAAGTTAAAAATAATGAGTGTATAGCAGTCACCCAGAAAAAAAAAATGCAAACAAGGTAACAGCTCTCCAGCACCAAGACTTTTATTCAAAAAACTAATGCATTTCAAATCAAACATTTTTCCTCCTCTAAAATAGAAAAAAGCAAAAGCTTAGAGCTGTAGCTGTAGCAACAGAATACAGCAATGCTGAAAGGCAATCTTATAAGAAAGTAAAACTGGGTTAATCCTTACAGCCATTAAACCATGGGGTGATCTGACATAGATACAGAAACATTATTAGGAAAATCCTGGACTGAATCTACAGAGAGTTAATCCTACCATCCTCTTTACTTTCAGATGAAGAAGAAGACTCTAAGTCTGTATGCAAAAAGATTTTTTGACCCATATCATACTCCTTTCGAGATTTCTCTGCTTAGCTGTATCAGTGTTATTTTCTTACTGCAATATATTTCACACTACCAAGACGCTTAACAAAAATGATTTCATGCAATATGAAGTATATGTACGTCATGCACGAACTTAAAGATCTCTCTTTCATAAATCATTGTTCACATTCCACTGCTGAAGTAGCTGTAATTTAGAACTTAGCACTTAAGGTGATGAATTAATTTCATGAACCTTTAACAAGCCGTCAGGGTCCCAAGTGGTTAACTAACAGTAACTGGAAAAAGACTTTCATTTGTGTACTGACAAGCACATTGTGATATGAAATTCATATAGTGCAAACCCTGTTTATAAGAAATACGAAAATAAAAAATAACAGCAAAGATGGTGCTCATGAAAAACTGACTATATTTTTACATCAACATCTGCAAGCCAAAGATTGAAGATTATCTTGAACAGAAAGATTAACCTGAACTTAAGTCAGGGTAAGAAGGTATGGAACAGGATGTCAGTCTGCACTGGGAGCATTCATTTGCAAAGAAACCAAAAGCAACAGAGAAAGCCTCCCTTAGAAAACCCAAACACTTCAAATCTAAGAAATCCTTTTGCAACATTACAATGTTAGAGTGTCTTGTGGTCTAAAACAAAGAAAAACGTCTCTCTCTTGAAAACCAGCAGTATGTTGTAAAGGAGTGAGATTGAGAAGAATAGGATGAAATAACTGAAAGAAATATTTTGTAAGTGATCTTAAGAGGTGTAAACTGCAGAAGAGCAAAACTAGAAAAAACATAAAGCTGGTTAAGAACTGACAACATGTTTAGCTCAGGTGGATCAAACAAAAGAAGCTCCTTCATGGAATAAATGAGGGAGGCAGAAGCTCTTTTTAGGTCCTCTACAAAGACCCAAGAGATGAGCAAGAAGCACTCTGTTCTGTTGCTTCCGTTCCTTACTTCTGCTACCTGGAAGCTGCCCTACACTGACCTACTCCAGCACAGTGCAATGTGCTGTAGACATTCTCCAACTTCCTTGTAGAAAATTCATGGGTAACAGGATCAGTGCTGTCTCTGAACTTAGAGGACGACCAAGTATATACATGAGAATGCCAAGAAATACTGATGTCTTGAATATTTAAGTGCTACTAGTGTACAAATCTTCTAGAGGTCATACACACAAAAAACCCAAACCTGTTTTTTCACCATCCTGCTCCTGCCAAGAAAGTCAGCTGGTTTTCTAACCTATCCATATCTGAAAATATAGTGGCACTATCTGTACATCTATCTCAATTTCCATGTCTGTACAGAGCTCAAAGCAACAATCACTCAATTGACTCGGAATGTTGATAATAGGATGCAATAAAGGAGTAAAAATGCATTCCTGACTCGCACAAGACGTGATCAAACATGTGAAAAGGCCTTCTAGCTAGGACTCACCAAGAAATGGGTGGAGGTTTCTGAGGCTGAAAGGCTGTTGGTTGGCTGGAGTAAGCCTTCTTCTACACTGGCCAGCAAGAACTGAGAATTGGCTGCTATTCTGTCAATATGCCAGGTATATCGTTGTTGTTTTACTGATATCCTACTGGGTGCAGGGTGATGGGAAGCTTGGGAGGAAAGAGAGTGAGAGAGAGGGGAAAGAAAAGTCTTACATTTATAGGTTTTTTGTTATTGTGCTCCAGGGGAATCCTTTGGTCATCTTGCCAGAAGAAAGAATCAGTTACCTTTATTTGACCCTAGCAGAAGGGAACACCTCTTCCTCATTTCATTCTACCTTTCCAAATTTATTTACTTATTTACTTAAATATCGGCCATGCCAAAAGGAAAAAGGGTATCAAAGGATATTTCACTTGACTCCCACATGGAAAATCCTTCCAAAAAAACCAGTTCCCTGTTGAGAACAGGAGGAAGAGGAATACATTAATTTTAAACTGACCTGATTTTTCTAACAGGCCTATGACTCCTTGTTTCTAAGCACAGTTCACATGAACTGCCTGCATGAAGCTGGAAAAACTCGTATCCTAATTAGCTCAGATGTGGCAACTTCAGAGAACTTTACTGAGGCTTTTACAAGATAAAGCTCCTCAAAAATGGCAGATGCAGCAGACAGCTGGTGTAACTCACCTAAGCACTGCTTTGCTACCACCAGGTACTTTTTTCTTACTGGACTTACTATCTCCCAAAGGAGTCTAGTTTTTCACAGTAAACGTGGCACTAGTAAGCCTCTAAAATAATTTAGAAATATCAGTATGAGCAATCATCTAAACCCTGGCCTTATTTTAAGGGAAATTCCCTTTTAATTTTGGTTTTTGGTTGTTTGTTTTTCATTTTAATAGTATATTTCTTGATCTCTCAGGGGAGCCAGCCCTTCTGCTTCTCTTTTTCTTGTTTCACTACATCAGTCTTGCTTTTCACCAGTCAGCTTCCCACATTTCAGACCTTGCTCTCAAATTAAGAAGTCACAGGAGACAGCAAGGTGGCTGGTTATTCTATAATGGCATTCGGCTAGGAGTGAACAATGCAAACGACCAAGTGAATATGCTAATCTGTGTTGCCTGAGGTTGAGAAGGAAGACAATTCCATCAAGAAAGTGCAAGGCCACAGGTGCAGACTTCTCTAAATACACATACTCAACTTGTTTGGCTGCTGCTTCCAAAACCTTGCAGAACAGTTTTGTTCTAAACTCGTATTTATAAAGACTAGGTTGGGGGTTTATCTTTTTTATTCCCCCAGAATAGCTACAAATCACATATCACAAAATTAAATGCAGAAGTTTAACGTATACTGGGAGTCAATAGTAAAGTCTTGCATCATGCTAATAAAAAGAACAAAGTTTCAGAGCCTATTATATTGCCCACTTTTATCACAGTCTTACACTGCTCTGTAAACCTCCAAAATAAGCTGCCTTTTTTTTTTTTTGAGTCAGAAAATAAGCATGGATTAAAGATTTCTGACAAGCTGCAAACAGGTAACCAAATAATACTTAGCATGATAGAAAACATAGTATTTTACAGAACATTAACTCTATATTGAAATAAGAGAACTTCGTGCTTTTACTTCTGCATGGCTATCAAATTGAGTCCAACAGAACAAATTGGAACCATATTCAAGTCTACTTTTTCCTGTTGGCTTTATAGCTTCCCCATGCTTTCTGCACATTAGACGTTCCCTCTCTTTTGCTCTCAGCATTTGGATTCTCTCCTTCAGGCATTCTGTAATCCTGCCAGCCAAAGAGCTTTGTTTTTAATAAGTAGATCTGCCAACTTAAACACCAATCTCCTAAGGCAATCAAATCATCAAATACACATGTATGTACTTGCACATAATCTGTCAAATACCTCTCTAGCCCACTACAAATTATTTTTGCAATTCAGGGTTTTCATAGGAGCATGCATTCGTACCTAGTTTTCAAAGATCAAATGCCATGGTTTTCCAGAGTTCTGTGTCTTGGTTGTATATTCAAACCCAATGACCCTGCAATTTCCGTATTAGCATCTAAAGACATGAAAAATGAAAAGCTTAAAACACAAAGGTTGCGCAGAAAACTTCGTGTGGAATAAGTATATCCTTCAATTCCTCCAATTTGGCAGAGAGGTCTGGCACAAAACAGCACAGATTCCTTCATGGCAGAACACTCTTTCCACGTTTCTAGTGTGTCTGGAAAGTTAATGAATAACCATTCCAGGTGTCAAGTGTATTTTTCATACCTCCCCCATTACTCATCTATCATCCACACTGATGTCTTGACTTCCACTTTCTAAACTAGTGTTTCCTGAAAGAGGAATCTGATGTATGAGGCTAGCAATAGAGTAATCCAGGAAAAACTTTGAACTTTCTCATACTAGGATAAAATTGCACTGCCACACCTCTTGATTAAGTAAGGTTACCATTTACTGCAAGGCAAAATAAAGATGGGAGCAAAAGAGTCTTTCAAGGGAGCAAGTTATTGATTACTATTAGAAAAACTAAAATCACATTTCAAGAATGGTAATCTACTATGTAATGTCATCATTTGCAAAAATTGCTGCATTGTGCATCACAACTATGATATTGCAAAAAACCCCTCAAAACTAATAGAGATACACCATAAAAACCTAAAGCAAGAGGTGCTTAACACACGTGTCACTGAAAGATTCTATTGCTAGACTTGCGTTACATGCACAACTGAGTACTGAGAACTTGAA
Source organism: Dasyornis broadbenti (assembly GCA_013397935.1). Classification (NCBI taxonomy): domain Eukaryota; kingdom Metazoa; phylum Chordata; class Aves; order Passeriformes; family Dasyornithidae; genus Dasyornis; species Dasyornis broadbenti. Next base: position 56,674 of record VZRN01005377.1, read on the forward strand.
ACTTTGGATTTGCAGAATCACGAAACTAGTGAGCTAACACTAAATTATGCTACCATATTTGTTGAATTTGTGCATTCATTTTTTAGTAATTCTTTAGATTTTGATGCTGCATTTGGATTCCAACTGATGCAGGAAGAGGTGTGCCAGGAAGATTTGTTCTGCAAGGAATCATTTTGGACATCCACTACACAGTAACTGAAGCCATCCATGGAGTGAGTAAATGGTACGCACTCCTTGGGACAAATAAAGACTTACAGAGTCAAACCTGATGCATTTTTGATCCCTAGTTTTGGTATCTCAGTGAAATGTAAGTGCTAGAGTTTTTATATGTTAAGAGTTGTTAAGAATTACTCCCCAAATTCAGCTTTAAGTGAAATCCACATGAAACCACCTACAACAAAGAGATTAACCTTAAACTATCTTAAAGCAGTAGGTTTGTTTGGGGGGGGGGGGTTGGGTTTGTCTGTTTTTTCTTTTTAATAGTCTCTTTGGTTTACCTCATTCCTTACAGGAATCATGACAGCGCTTTTACTCACAAGAGTGTCCTAAAGATTACTTAGTATTTCAGTGAACAAAAAAAATCAAAGCAAGAACAAGTGGAAAAGGGGACCTGACAACTGTGTCACTGAAAAATTGTACCAGTTGCCATACACTAAAAGAAGTTGTACTTACATTTATAAACACAAATTCTAGATGCATTTTTGAAACCTTAACAATGTTCTTCTGTAGTGTGCAGTTCATTCTCTATATGCACATGCATCAAGGAGATAAAACTGTGTATTTATTCTAAATATAGTAATTTGTTAAAATAACAGAATATACAAATAAAACTGTCACCATATCACTTCCTCAGTTATAAGAAAGTCCCATTATTGTCACATAAGTTACCTGAACAGGGAACATTAAGGAAAAAAATCAGCCTAGCTAGCAGCCTAGAGGAAATTTTTAACATGTATCAGTGAAGAGTTCTGAATATACTGGAAGAAAATAACTTGATGAAAATAATCTCTACACTGTCATCGTCAAATACAATTAGATATATGGAGTTTCCCAAATGAAAATATTTTACTATTAAATTTGAAATTCTTACCATGTAATGGATATTAAGGGGATAAAAAGTTAAGTACACTAAATATACACTAAAGGAAGCAATTTGCACTAATTAGTAACAGGCTTTAAATTTATCTTGAAGTTATGAGCTCGAAACAGGAATTACAGGGTGAAATTACAAGCCCTGCATTAGCCCAGGACCTCAGAAAAGGTGCTCACAACAGTGTTTCCTTTATGTTTATTCAAAATTCGTGAAAGGACAGTCTCTGTTCTTTATATCAGCATTTATGTAGTATTTCATGCACATTCATATTCTATATAATGTAGTACACTGGAATCTCTTCCAAAAAGAGCTAAGATTTGTGCTCCAAATGCTAAAGACACCAGGAATTTTGCGTGACAGAAGTAAGAGTAAGAAGTGTGGGATTTGTCCCAGTATTACTAAACCTTGACTATAGCCTGATCCTGTTCCTTCTGAAGTCGAGATGGGTTTTGCCACCCACTTAAGGGAAAGAAGAATAGTAACCTACAGCTTCTTGTATGAACAAGTCCTTCAGGTAAAGAAAAAAAACCCCAATCATGTATAATGTTCTCAAGAACATCAGTACTTTAAAATAATTTTGTATTTTGTTTTCATCCAAAAGGATTTTGAATAAAGCATTTTAATACTCTATTTAGATGAGAGTAACTCACATTAACAAGCATGGGCATGTTCCATCCAAAATACTAGACAATTTACCACCGTATTTGATTGACTGGCTATTTAGTTCAAACAGACATTGAGAAAACAAAAAAAAAAAGAAAACCCGCACAAAACCTCTCCAACAAAACAACCATTCTCATCTTATTGGAACGTTCTTACTGTGTCATAATAAAACCCTATGTATTTGTCTTAGAGGAAACATCTGGAGAAAAAGTGTAACAGTTGGTAACTGTCTTCCCCTTTTTTGCTAAACTGTACATGCAATTCAAAGTCCTGCACCTTAAATCACTCTGGAAGGCACCAACAGCCCACTAGCTTTTTCAGTGAAAGTTTTAGTATCAAAAATAGAAGAGACTTTCAATTTGCTAAGAAGCAAGATTTTATGTTAGTTGCTCTGCAGCAAACATTGTTCAACCAGTGATTTAATATTATCCCCAAAAACTGTCCTGGTAATAACAGGGTTGTGAAAATCTCTCACTTCATGTAGGGGGGCTACAGGTTATACAGGCTACCAGAAAGTTTTCCGAGTTGTCAGCACTAACTTTGATCCAAGAGAAAGTCAGAAAAACATGGAAGTCATGGGGAATGCATACTAATCTTTCAACCAACAGTAATGAATTATAGCAAAGAGAATTCAAACATTCATCACTCTGTGCCCTTGAGAACCTCTCACTCGAATAGAGGTCCTTTATTTTCTGTTATTTCAGAAGTAATTTTTGCTACCTGCTGTTTAGAATATGTGTTCCTTAAAATTCTATGTATTGGCCAGGCCAGATTACAAGGACGACTAGAAAAATTTTTATGCTCAGAACTGGCTTGCACTGGAGCAAAAGGCCTCCCTAAATCTCTTCCTTCCTAAGAAAATTGCTAATCTAGGCTACTGACTAGCTGCACTATTCTGGCTTCAGAACAATGGTGTAGATTTGGATGGGCCAGAATATATTCTAAATTGTACTTAAGCATCCATACAGCTTTTACCCCAAAGTACCCAAAATAACTTGCTTAAAATGTCAAAGGATGGTATTTTCTGACATTTCTCTCAAGGAAATGGCTATAATTCAAGCAGTGCAATGCCTGTTGAATGAAAAATGAAAGACCATATTACAGTAAGAGTCACAAAGCCTGGGAAGTCCAGAACACCCTTTTTTAGAGAAGGTTTCAGAGGGCATCAGCCCTTCACAGAGGACCCATGTACCAACAAAGATTGGAATGCCAAAGGAACAGATCACACCTCACTGCACCCCATGGTGTCCTTGCACCTCACCACTCTTTGCAGACCACATCAGAGCAGATGCGTCTCAAGCATGTGCCAGTCAACTAGGAGTGAAGCAGGAAATCATGGAGGGTTTTGCCATGGTCTCTGTCACTCCTCACCTGTGCCAAGCAGCTGTGTCTTGGCAAGGGTAAGGTCATGAATACAAGAGACATTTTCCTATCTCCATCCAAGCGCAACACATGAAAAATTGCAATGACATTTGCATGAAAAAATAGCACTAGAGGACTGGAATGTGTGATCACAGGGTTGAACACCACGTCCAATGAAAGTTTTTCCACTGAACAGCTTAGTTCTGGAATGTTCCTGGATAGAAAGATAATGAAACCAGACACAGCAGTGCAGTCTTATCTATGATGCATAATTAGTGGTTTCTTTCATTAATTCCCTAATTTAAGTGCTTTCATCTACCTCCAGCAAAAAAGAGCTGAGAAAGAGGACTTGGAAATGAAAGGGTAACCTCACAAATTAAGAGCCTTCTCTTTGAGAGAGACTGCTGGAAAAGCCATAACACGCTTTGAAACGTAGATTTGCAGTGTACCATTCAAAAGTTTCTTTGCCAAGAACGGTCCTCCATGCCTATCTGCTATCTAACAATCTTATCCAAGCAGGATGAAGAGATCTTGGAAGAAATAGGTGATAGCACTTACGTTTTCTCTCCAAACCCCAACAAACAAATTCCACTCTTATATCTGTAAACAAGACATACAAATCTGGTGCAGCCATGCTTCCTGCACGGTTGTCATGGTAATTCTATCCCAGCAAAAACCGGCACAGAGGTGCATTCCCTCTCAGACTACATATCTCAGGTTGCACTGCTCTTCCTTCCCTTCCAGATGGTGAGCAGGAGGCTACAGAACCAGAGTTCAAACATGCTGCATCCAACAAATGCAACCCCACAGGGAAGAAAGAGCAAAGTAGAGATCACTTGAATTACACCAATCTAACGTGCTTGACTGGAATAGTTTGGCTTTTGGCCGCTACCTTTACATTTTAAAGTGTGTATGTGTTTTACAAGGAAGCATGAAAACATTCAAGAAAAGCATAGTTAACTTTGGTTTTCCAAAACACAGACACAAAAGAAAAAAAAAAAAGGCAAAGTAACTGCCATTCCTGCAACAGGTCTCCCTTCTGGAGGAACATCTTCCCATTCCAGATGCCACCAAGTGATTTGCAAGCACAGCTGGAAATCAGTATGTTCAGATCTACCAAAGGCATATCTCACTTCTTGCCCTCAACATCCACAATTTCCAGTGAAGAAATTATCTCAGATAATTCACCTCTGCGAAAGCTCTAACATAGCAAATGATGAGGAGCATATACAGACCTAGTGGATTATATGAACAAATTGTCTGACAGCTAACTGAACTGTTAAAGACCTTTCTCATCATTCATGTCATAATTTGCATAGTAGTTTTGAAGTACAAGATAGTCTCAAAAGATATTTTTAAAGTGTAGAAATCATATGCAATTACATCTTTCCTTGGCTCAGGGCATTAGTGGGTTTTTGAAACCCTGCCTTGAGGATCTTATTACCTGAAAAGCCATCAGCTTAAATATAATTTTTTAATGCTGTATTACATGCAAACTATTTTATAAAGTGGGTCAATATGTGAAAAGAACAACATTTAGGTGCTATTCTTGTGGACTGCTGCATACAGCATTTATAAAAGACTGGACAAAAAGCAGTCAAGTTAGTACAAAAGGTTACACCTGCTAACACTTTACGAAAAGATTTCAAGCAATGTCCAAGGATGCAGGCATTTCTACAACAAAGTGGAAAAAAAGAAAACTAAAAAAAAAAAAACAAAACCCCAACAAAAAAATTGACACAACCATCTTCTATTAAAGAAATCATCCCAAAATAGAATTGCATTTTACACATATATTTTGCTGAAAGCACGAACAAAAGTTAGAAACTATTAATCAGAGTTATTACATTTTTTTTTTTAAAGCCAAAAATTCTCTGTAAGTTCTCCCAAGTACTCAGATTCTCACCAAAGTATTCTCAGGACTTAATATCCTCCTCCAGTTAAAACAAGCATGTCTGTAATATCGTGTAATTCCCTTTGTCATTCTTAGCTATGAAAGTAAAGAAGCTCTTTGTATTCTAGCCTTCAGATTGATTTCACGGACGTTTATCATGGAGAGCAACTTTGGAGTAAGACGCAGATGTGAAACAGTGCACAGGCAGCTGCAGTTACAGACCTGTGTTCTTTCACACAAGAGAATCTGGATGAATATATGGGCTCACACAACTATTTAAGTGGGCATGGCTATTTGCTCAGGGCGCTGAATGATCCATTTTTGGCAAACACTTAGTACCATGTACTACTAAAACTCACAGACTGATGTTATCATATGCAAGCGTAAGTAAGAACTATTTGCTAACCAGTGAAGGTTTTTTTCAGATGTTCCACAATTACAGCTATAGGACCAGATGGATGGTGACTAGCTGTGACAGGACTAGAGATTCCAACAAGAGATACAGGCTAATTCACCATTGCTGTGCTTTACATCTGCCTCAGGAGCTTTCGTTTCAGCATGAGGTAACAGCAGACTATATCAGTATAACTGCAGGCTAAAGAAAAGTAAGCGAAGTCACTCAACATAGTACCACCGTTGTAATTACAGAAAGGCATATTAAAACTGGTATGATACAAAACCAACAAATATTTGTTACAGCATCAAAATAGGAGTATCTTATTCTTTCAGCTTCTTAATGCAAAATGTGTAACAGCAGGCACTATTTTTATTAGACTAATTGATACAGTTGGGGAAAAAAGATGCATTTCATCATCATTTTTTCCCCACACAAGCCTTTTCAGCTTAAGGTCACCTTTGAAGATTAAAAGAGGGGTCTGTGTGCCCCAAGTGATATATTTTTCACAAGAATATCTATTGTTCAATTAAAGTATTATTTTCAAAAGCTCTCTCTCTCACTTTTATTTTTATCCTTTGAGGATTAAAACACATCATGGAAGGCGTTGCATTTAAAAGTCTTTCCTCCCGCTTGCTTCCTTCCTCCTCTACCAGCAGGTGGGGCCACGCATTAACCATGAACTTGCCCAGGCCCACTATCAACGCGCAGTTTGTACCCATACTCGCAAAGCCTATCCCTGTGCTTCCTGTGGTGCGTACAAAGGCTTTTTTACTTACTATCAACCCTGATATTATCACTGTGAAAAAAATGCTCTATCTCACTTCAGTGCAGCTTGAAAAAAATCTTTGCAATTATCCGTGATAAACTTGGTAGCAAGAAGTCTGTTTTCAGACTCGTGCACTTATCTGGCAGCTAGAAATTTACCTAGAAATGTGATCACAAGCAGCCAGCAAGGCTTTACGGCAGGAACTTGCCCCATTTCTCAGTGCAAGTCAAAATCAACTGATGTGAAAATTTATGACTGCAAGGCAGTTCTGACAACTGCAGCAGGGCAAAGGCTTGTATTCAAACTGGTTCTAAAAAGAAAGAATGCAGGGGCTTTGGCTTGAATGGTAAATACATTTACCATTTATATTTGTCATGAGATAGTGACTCATCATTTCATCCCATAATTTCCTTTTTTCCATTTGCCCGAATCAGGCAAGATGATGACTATTTTCTTCCCAATGGAGGCTCCAGGTTTGCTGCATTTCACTCACTCTTAGGTCTCCCAATATTGAAACTGAAATAATTTTCACAAGTGGATTTCTCCACTGGCTTTACAGCAAAATTAAAGAAACAAATCCTACAACACATTCAGTTAAACCATGCACAAACTGTTTTATGCCCTCTGTCAGTTTGGATCTCTGTCAGATATTGCATAACCTGGTCAGTGAGAGGAAAGAGTTTGCAAATGTTTCATGTCATTATCTTTGTGTAACTTGCTGATCTGTATCTGTTCTAAGAGAAGAGTAAAGGAAAGTTTAGGTTTTTTCTTTAAAAAGAATAAATCTATTTTATAGCTTCACCACAAGAAGGAAGAGCTTCAGATTATTTTTAGGCTCAAAATCAGCTGAAATAGTACAAAGTGTCAACATAAACAACCCTTTTGAGTTACACAGGAAGTTGCAGGAAGCTCCAAAACATCAAAACTGACAAATTAGTCATACAAAGTTCTGGTCTGCCCTTCTGCAATCTGATCTTCATTTCTAAGTGAGAATTCAGCATTCCAAGTTAAATCTGAAAGTATTTGTGTCCATCAAAGCTTTATGCTCCAAAGCCTGCTTAAGATCAGCTTCACAAACCAGGCAGAGAAACGATACCGTACGAATCAACTCTAAATGTATGCAGCCGTATCAGATGAGCTGAATCAACATTTGCAAAACGTATTTGGACTTCGTACAGCTTATGCACTTTTCATTTGCAAAGAGTTGAGCATAACCAGAATAAGAGAGAGAAACCAGCCTGATGTAGCTCCAATTAAAAAAAAATAAAAAAAAAACTTTTAAAAAAGGCATTTCAAGGAAAAAAACCCAATCATGTAAAATCTTTACCTTCACATAAATGTCTGATGTCTAATGGAGGGAATAAAGATGACCCTATGGCTGTGTCTCCACTACTGCAAGTACCTCAATCCTCCCAGCAGCAGCCAGGCACTCTTTCCTGGTGGGAAAAAAATCTGGCAGGTTGGGCCACTTAGAGCTTCACACCTGCGAGAGAAATTATATCTGTCTCTAACATGCATCAGGCCTGCAAGGTGCAAGAGACTTCTCAGGGCTTTTGTTTCTCCTTTGTTTTCATATCCTTTCAGATGTAATTTTAAAAAAAGTCCCCACAAAATCAGACTAGTTCTAGTTCTTTATTGACAAAGATAAGGGGAACATGGGCATAATGCAACAATCATACAATTCAAGCCAAGAAATGCCAATTCTTGTCTTAACCAATGGTTCTAGAAATTTAATTAAATAAGTTGTGAATAAACCAAAAATATGGGGGAAGATTTGACTTAAGTGTTTTAATGGAATTTGAGACCACCAGCGAGGACTTTTTTGTTTTCAGATTGGCTTTAAATATTTAGGAAGCTCCCTGGTTACAAGTAAGACTGACTGCATAAGACACGGGCCTGATGAGCAGCTCTGCACTTGTCACCAGCCTCACTGACTGCAAAGTCTGTTCAGATGTCTACAATTATCTGTGTATGAGTAACAAGCCATTGTGAATACTAATAACATTGTGCTTAAATATTGCAAATTATATCTAATACGAAACAATCTGGACACTGATGAGCAAGTGATCAAGCTTAATAAAGCCAGGTGAAAAAAACATTCAAAGTGAATAATTAAGTATTTAAGAGTACTGCAAATACTTAAAAGTGTTTTCTTCAAAAAATAAACCTAGGTATATGGTAAAATTAAAGGAACTCTTATGAGTATGCATAAATAATTTTTGAAATCTCAAGTTTCTGATACTCTTATTCAAAATATACACAATGGGGGTACAATAAAGAATTGACTCTTTACTGAATTAAAGAAGTACAGATTACAAATAACAGATACATTTAAGAAGTCTTAAGTTAGCATTCCCCATTAATTTGCCATTTTAATCCACAGTACTTTCAATTCATCGAGTCGTGAAGATGTAAACTTGACTGCATTTGGTCAGGCAGTTTCACACTACACATTAATTTATTTTAAATACACTCTAAGGGTGTAGAGAGAAGCATCATCCTGGGAAGACTCTTTTGGCCTACTGCCCATTACATTGGCTGCTGGACAATATTAACTGTGCTATTCCCTGCCCCAAATAACATTCACAAAAATAGTGAAGCTGCCTGGAAGTCAAACATACATTGCTACATGTTCTTTATCTGAACAGTATTTTTGCCCTCACCTCTGGTTTTACCATAATTATTTGTAGCATTCTGCTAACTTAAAATCACCTTAATTTTGATTTTATAATACTCTTTTAGGATAGCATTTCCAAATTTGTTTCTAAGATTCAAAGCACTAAAGCACTCTCTGCCTTAGATCTCTTCAGTAAAAAGATCTGTAAAGAGACTACTTATCTTTATTTTTCCTAATTTCTTTTAGGAAAGCATACTTTAACAGAAATTAAACCTGAAGTTAAAGAGTAGAAAGAAAATCCCATTCTTTACATATGCATGCTGTGGTGAAGCAATCAGAAAGGTCTAATCCATGGTCTTAGGGCATTACGAAGGTGTCTAGCCTCTTATATGAAGCTTAAAATCTTTAATTCAAATGGAGCTAGGGGAACTTCTAATTTATTTATTTAATTTTTTATCAGAAGAAAACAAAGTTGGATTGCAACCTGATTCTTAAACATTTTGGGGCACAGCAGGATTATGTGTGTTTGAGATGAAGACTCCCAGTTAAATCAGAACATTTTCTTGTTTCCCATTCCCACAGTCCCACGGTATTAAAAAGAAATATATTGCATATAAATAGTCCATACTGTCTAAAGGCAATAAACCTAACTTAGGAAGCTACATATAAGCAGAGCTCCCCAAATCTGCAGCAGAATTTCCCAAAGTAACTCCCAGCAGCCAAAACTCCCATAAATGTCTGTTACAAATGGAGTCGTGGGGCAGGCTCGGAAACAGCAAGATTAACACCAGGACATCCCAGTGCAGTGCTGTGGGCAGCTCACAGCGTGGAGCTGTGAACAGAAGCATCAAGCAAGCATGAGTACAGAAACCAAGGAAGTTATGAAGCGCTACTTTATAAACCAATAAATGCATCAAAGCCTGGGATGCTGATTGCTTCACCACAGCATGCACATGTACAGAATGGGATTTTCTTCTGCTCTCTGCTGCTCAAAATAACCTGTCAGCATTGAGGTATCTATCCAAAGAGACATGTTTATTCTGCAGTTACACAGGATGGTGACAACTATCTCCACAGGTGGGTTAAGAAAGTGTCAGTGTTACCTGAGCAGCACACACTAATATCCAATACAAATAATGATCAAAGAAATAACAGCTTTTCTTTTCAAAAGCAAATACACCATTTTCAGAACTACTCTAATGAAAGAGAAAACATGAGACTCTAATGACTAGCAGTTGAGAGTTCAAGGACTTAAGAAACAGAGACAGTATAACCTAAAACACCATCATCTGCCCTGACCTTCATCCTAACAAGGATTTACATCTACGCACTGCAGATTTGCAAGTAGTGCTTGCTACAGTGCTTCAGAATATTGCTATATAAACCAGTTCAAATTCACTCTGTATTAAGTCCCCACCAACCTAGAAATGCTTCTGGTCAGTGTAACTTCATTGCCACATACAGTTTTCTATATTTCTACTCCTATCTTTGCTGGTTATCAGCACAGCTAAATATAAACTTATATGCACAGAGGGATGGAAGCCGATATACTGATACCACAAATTTGCAAATGATGCTGCAAACATTTCTATGTAGGCAGTGTGATGATACTATCCATTACTATGGTATCACTGTGAAAATCATGATCCCGTACTACAACTCTTACTTCCTACAGCTAGAAACCCAGAGAATTTATGAAGTATTACAAGCTGAAGAAATATATGCCACTCTGGTCTTCTCAGATAGGCTGTAAAGTCTATTCGACGATAAACTTGGCTTATTGATATGGAAAACCCAACTATCTGAATGTCAGAAGATAAAGGAGACACTTGGAGGAAGAGTGGTTTTATTTGTTTTGGTTTTTTTCACCCCAAAGTTTTTCCAATTATAAAAGATTTTTTTTTTCCTCTTAATAGGAGAGTTCTGATCAAATTCTGAGTTCTGCCTAACATACTGTTGCAAATGTAGGTTAGAAATCAACTTAGGAAGATATTTCCTTTGTTTAATCTTTTTCTTTATATAAGGGCCATTTTTTTCTACTTGCATGCCATACCCCCAAAAAATTGTAAGTCTAAATTTCTCTCGATTATAATTTCATTGTCCATGTTCAAATATTTGTTCTTACCTTTAATGCCACAGGTAACCCAGCTGCTAGCAAGAGAGTTGTGGTAAGAACATACGGTTTATTTAGAATGCATAATACTGGAATCACCAAGAACTTTCTCAATAGTGAGCTGGATGAACCACAAAAGGAAACACTTCCATCAGTTTCTTAGAAACCTAAAATAAATGTTAACTGGCTCATTTTCCATTAAAATTTTTACAGTGGAGAATTACAAGCATACTTTCCAACCTATTTGAAATAACTCACAGTAAGTCATTGGTCCCTGTGCCTGAGACAAAACACATGAAACTACAAAGTGTGTGAGCTAAATATTATGCTATAGAAACAATTCTTAGTTGACTGAAATGAGCCGCACACTAAAAAAGCTGACCAGCAGGTGTTACACACATGAATGTACAATCAAACAAATCTATGAAACAAAAATACCTGAAACCATGGGGGATACACACACTTGAGTACTGACCTTGTTGCTCACTCTCTGCTTCAGCTTTTGCAGGACTTGGTGCTACTGGAAGAGGCCGAGGAGGACGAGGCTTTGGAGTGGGGGGAGATATTTTTTTTCTTCCAATGTACTCTACGTAAGTTCCTGGGAAATCCCCCCTCTCCCCTGTGGTTTCATTGAAGCCATTCAACCAACCAATTTCCTCAGGCTTTGCTTCTTCCCCTTCACTGAATCCAAGTGCTAGTAAGGTACCTTTATTCACAGTTAATATATCGCCTAAGTGCAAGTCAATATCTTCTTCTCGCTCTTTTTTGTAGTCATATAAAGCTCTGTATTGATATCCCTCAGCACTCATCTTGGCAAATGCTTTAACATTCAAAAGTCTTATTAAACAGTATCAAAATGCAATTGTCCAGTTATAGTTTTATGTACAGAGAAATTCAAGGTGTATTAAATGGGATAACGAAAATGTCTCTTAAGTAATAAAATCCACCAGAGAATTAAAAAAACACCAAAGTTTGTCTTTTCACTGCTGATGTTTTTACCAATGTATTTATTTTAAGTCACTGTCTGTTGCAGAAGTAAATGTTCGCTTCTTCTGTGTCTAGCAATATTCTTCCAGTTAGTTATTTTCCTGGGCTTGCCTGCACTTCAGTGTCTCCACGTTCAGCCAACTCTTCAGCCAGTCACACTTTCTTCAGATATATCTGCCATAAACTGCCCATGTACCTGAAATATTCTGCCACCAAACTCTGCACACATGCTTTTCCTGGAAAGAGAAGAGAAAACTGATGAAATCCTTTCACATTCTCATGATGATTGTGATCTTGGGATTCAACCTATGACTTAAGCTTTCTGCAACCCTGGCAAAGATCATGTCCCAAAAGTGTCCTATGTAACAATAAATCAAGCAACATCACCAAAAAAAATCTCCAGCTTATGTTTGCATTTTTATAAATGATATATATCCAATTACTTGAATCAAATTTGTACCCCTGCAGTATGAGACATGCTTCCTTCTCTGCGACTTACGGCAACTGAAAAGTCTCAGGGTGAGAGGGCTAAGCCCTGGAGCTGTCCCTCTAGTGCAGTATCTAACCTGGCAGCAAGATTTTATATGTTATCTCCCTGAAGCCAGACAGCCACAGCCCTTCTCCACAAAAGGTCTGTCAAGACAGAGGAGGAGTTTACTGTAATTAGCATTGACCACTGGGATATTCAGTTTCCTCGTGTTTATGACAAGATTGAGGATGTGCAACAATCCCCATCCCAAGGCCTATATTTCAAAAACCTTTTGGAGGAACGTGTCTTTTCATAATCTGTAGAACAACCAAAGACTCAAAAGTACTTTTACTTGATGACTACCATATTTCCTGGTTTGTTTTTTTTTTTTCAAAGAGGGGCTTTACCACTCCCCCATCTTCCAGATGTTTTTTAATGTGTTTATGGTATAATACTAGAAAAACAATCAGCAACTGAAATAGGCACACCCAGACCACCTAAGCAGCCCTAGCAGGAGTCAAGTATCAGGGTGTATGCTTAATTTACCTCAAAGGCAAGAGAACACAGGCCTGAACTTTTGGCTCAAGGTTGCCCAACCATCAAGTAAAAAGTAAAAATATGGCTAAAAAACAAATCTATTTAGAGAACAGTCGCTTATAGACATATAGAACAGTGAAAGCTTTCTAAACATCATTTCATCTGTTACTCATTTTCATCTACTTAAAAAGACAAGCCAAATCATAATTTGAAATTCTATACTGGAAACCAGAAAGTGCTAACTGCTCAAAGTTATATTGGAACTCCCAAACTACATCTGAATAAAAGACCCAAGGGAGCTGTGCAATACCAGCAGGTAAAATACTGACTGTTGTCCTATGTACTCAGTGTACAGAAAGCTCTTTTTTTTTGTGAAACATTCCCTTTTTACATTGTGAAGAGACACCAGTAGACAGGGCTGGAACAGGGAACATCTGACAGCTCTTTTCCACACCATTTTTACTAAGGTCTCAGTCATCAAGTCCTTTGAAATACGACTAAATGACAAGCTAAGAAGTGTTTATAAGAATGCATAGGGCTTTCTGTGCCAGTGAATGAACCTGATCCCTAACTTGTATGTGGCTCCTCTTCAGTTCATCAAGTCCCTGCAGCACGTTGCACAACATCTCTCCTGACACAGCACAGAAGAAAATCTTGTTAAGTTCTTGAAGAACTTCCTTATCAACCCTTACAACCAGTTTTTGCTGTAGGAAAGAAATATTTGAGTCTGAATTAGACTTCCTATTTCAAAAAGCTTTTGAAAAAAATACACAAGTATTTATTTTAACAACTTGCAAATATATCCACGTGTATTAGGCATCCAGCTCCCATCAAAATTTTAATAAGTAATTTCTGCAGCCACTTCTGAAAAACCAAACTATGCTGCTTACCTGATGCTACCAAACATCACAGACTTTGCAATTAACCAAGATTTCATTTCGCCTGTTCTACCAGAGAAAAGTCTACTGACAAGAACTGGGGAAAAAGTAGAAGTATCAATGTATCAACTAAATAGCAGAGAAGCCTTTACAAAAGCATGGCTTTCTCCAATTTCATGTAGCAAGAGAACAAAATGCACTTACAAACCTTAGATCCAAGTGTTGGGACTAATATAAATGTTTCCAATCAAAACCAACTATGCACACAGCAAAGCCTGATAGAAAATTACCACTTTGACTACTTAAAATACTCTGAAATATTTATTTTCTTTTTAAGAAAGGTTCAACAAGTGCTCTGCTACAACTACTTATTTAACTCCTACAGCCTATGGGCATTTTGGCAGTCAACGAAGTCTTCTAAACACTGCATAATTTAACTGCCTTGACCTTCTCTTCTGATTTTTTATCATCAAATGTATCACAGCAACTTTATGGCCATATATTTAATATCAGTACTTGTGTCTCTTATGCATCTTCTGAAAATACAAAACTGGAAATGTTGTAGTAACATAAAAACTTCTTATGACAGTTTTAAAGCCTATTTTAAAAATTCAAGACATGCATCAGATTAGAAGAATGCAATGCAGTTATGGTAGCAAAGTTTCCCTAGATCCAGTTTCACTGGGGCTCAGAGCTGCAGTACCTGTTCATACTCACCAGCACCACCCTTGGTACAGAGTCCTCAGCATACAACCTCCTGCCTGATCTATGGTTCATGTACCTGGAGACACTCCTCTGTAAGCCATTCTGAACTTTTGTATTTATGCCTTTTTCTATTGTTACTATGTGTCAGGTGTAGGGATGAACTAAGACTCAGAGTTCAAAAACCTTGCAGATAGACCTAACACAGGGACAAGCACCAGTTTTCCACATCTGCTCAGTAACACTGTGGTGTATCTAAGAAGCCCTCTTAGACTGCTCTGTTAAGATCCTGTACAAACAAATTCCCTTTACTCCAAGTGAAGTTACACGGCCTCTACACTCAGGCATTTTGACACCATCTTAAATAGATTGTAACAATCAAACCAAATACTTTAGGGAAGAAACACTTATATTTGAGATAATGTTTTCCTGGATTTCCATTTGGCTGGTCAAATGGAAAAGGAGGAAGAAGTATTGTAAGAGAATCAGTGTTCATTTGTTTTTCTGTTTACTGTCTAAGAGCTTCATCCCACTGAAAGATTCCTGAGTTCAGCCAGAATTCTGGTCTCTCTGCAGAATGGTCTATGTTGGGCATTTCAGTTCCATAGTTAAAAAATTTAAAATGCAACAGAAAAACTCAAGACATTCCTACAAATTTAGGAGGAAAAGGAAGGGGACATGAAATCTTCCCCTTCACCCTCCCCTTCTTCCCCTGTTAAAAATGATGTCTGGCTCCCGCTTCACTGGTACCGAAGAGTTTCCTCCCACACAAGCTATCATGCCTTTGGTGCCAGAGAATACAAACTTCTACACTGCATATGCATGCACGTTGATACCAGCCCAACCAGAGGAGTGTGCTTTTGTTACTGGTAGAGCATCCCTAACACAAGATGCAAAGATTTTCTTCACCTTTATATTAACAAATTTAATAACCGTATCTCCTTGTACCACCACCCCTCTAATACCAATTCCATTAAAAAATCCCTAGAGAAACAGTGCCTAACACAAGCCTTCCTTCCACTGCTTGGTACTATGAACTTGGTAGACAGAAGAGCTGATTAACATACTCAGGGTGACCCTTAAATAATGAGAATTGAGGTGTAAGTGGGGAAATTTGCTTGGAGATCGACTCTTCTCCCCACTAGGTGTCTACACACCTGTGACTCAAACTGCAGCTTTCTCTTAAGTACGATGCTACTGCTCTCCAAGTGGAGATGACCAAGTTAAGTACCACATCAGAACACTATTTTGTGCAAGAAGATAAGGTCCATCATGTATCACGAAGTAATACCTTTATACCATTTCCAATCTGAAATTACTTTGAACCTGTGCAGATTCTATCACAAGACCTTGAACAAGTCCAAATACATACACACTAAGTACTGTGAACGCTGTACAACACATCGTATTCTGAAACATCTCGAAGACCTTATAAAGGCTGCAAACTATGGAAGAAAGCAGGTGAGCATCAAGACCACTTCAGTCGACCCATTAAATTAATAATGATAATTTAAAAACTCAGGAAAGCAGTACAGTCTGAACTTCCGTCCCGTTTAAGAGGCCGGCTGGTTAACCACTCCGGAGCTCTGAATCGACATGCAGTCCCCGCCGCAGAGGAGCCGGTCTCCAGAGGCCGGTGCTCGGGGGATGCAGCCCCTCCAACCGCCGGGGCAGGGCTGAGCCGAGCCGGCGCTCGCCGGCGGCTCGGAGACGATGGCGGAGCCGCGGGCACAGGCGTGCAGGACGCCGCACCGCCCGCTCCCGCCCCAGCGATCCCTACGGACACCCTTTCCGCCGCCTCGGGGGCGTTATCCCGGGCGCGGGCACCAGCCCGGCACCCCACGCCACCCGGGGCCGGGGATCCCGGGCAGCCTCCAGGTGGCCGCGGAGCGCCGCTCGCCCTGCCCGTCCAGGAAGCGCCGTGCCGGGCCGCCCCCGGCCGCAGGGGGAGAGGCTGCACCGTGCCCGGGGCTCGG
>VZRN01005377.1:73738-90776 GCA_013397935.1 Dasyornis broadbenti
AGAGGAACACGTGCTTTTGCCTAGTTCCTCGTTGGGGATTTTTCTCCTCTTTTTTCCTTCCCACACCGTCCCACCACCGCCCCCCCCCCCGATTGATGCTGTGTGTCACGTTGGTGGAGTGTGTCCGGAGCAAAAGCAGCCACCGTGGGTCGTGGGTGCCCGGCTGTGTGCAGAGCAGAGTCGTGCAGTACGGCCAGTACGGCCGGCTGTCCTACCTCGATTGGCTGCCTGGGGCTCTCGTTCCAGGACTGCTCGCCCAGGGCCGCCTGGCAGCGGCAGGCAGTGGCCACTTTCCTCCCCATGGAGCTGCCAGCCCAGTGTCGTCCACCGGGAGCCGCGAGCCACAACGGCCCTCAACCCCAGCCTGGGTGGAAGTGACCGCTGTCTGCAGCAACAGAGGCCGCCATTTGATACTGTAGATTACCAGTGCCCAAGTCTGAAAGGGTCCGTGCAGTTCAGAATAAAATTGCGAATTCTCTGTTGCAAGAAGCACATCACCTCCAGTGGATCCGACAACACGAGGGTGTGGCACAACACCACGAGGTTGCAGCAAGAGAGTCATGCTGCAGATGTATCTACTGCGTTTGGACAGATCTTTGTTTAGATACTGAGTATGTGTACAAGTGTTATCACGACTGTCGCTGTGAAAGAAGACACAGTGGTCTAAGCAAAGATACGACGCATCCAGGGAGGGTGGCAGGGAAGGAATGCAAGGGCAGCTGTGCAAGAAGCAAGGTAAAGGTTCACGGAGCCTATGATGTGAACACAAGTACAGGGGTTGACCTGCTTAAAAGCAGCCAAAAGAGAGATAACACAGAACATCCAAAGTGTTTGCTGCAGAGAGAGTGTGAGGATCAGGCCTTGGAATATCTTGTGAGAAACTGTATGTCTGGTAAAGTAAGACAGTCCGAACTTCTATAATCTGAAGAAAAGTATTGTCTGGGCAGGAGGGAAGAGTCCATCTTGTTTTAATTTGATATTCTGAAACAGTGGATTAGCTTATGGCCTGATCATGAACAACAAAAAGAAAACGTGGACCAGTTTTACTACAACAAGCTTCTATCATGTGCAATAAATCAGGTTTTGGAATCCTTAGACTTTGGAGGTATTTATTTGGAAAAAGGTTCTAACACAAGAATTTTGATTGTACGGAGTGTGGGGAAAATGTAGGAATCAATTATTAGTTACAATTCCTTTAAAAGATGCTCTTCACGGTCCTGGTATGCTTTGCAGAGGATTTTACTTGTTTCCCCATTGTGTTCCTAATTTTTCAAGCTTTCAAGAGCCTCTAGAAGGATGTTTTCTGGCATCCATTAGTCATTTTTGCATCGATTCATTACGATCCAGTTTGCTTCAGAACTGCAGATGGGAGAAGATGACAGCTCATAAGGCCTGTGGGGTAACAGCATGGATCTGACCCCACGGGGTGTGAAAGAGCCCTGCAAGGCTGCATCCTTGAAGTTCCAGGGCTCAGACTCTGGAAGATGGCAAAAATGCGTTCAGGAGTCTATCAGGCAATCTAAACACACAGACTTTTTAAATTAACACTTCTTTTGGAATAGAGACTGCTGTTTGTACACAAGCAAAAGCATTTCTATAATTTAAATAGTGAACAGTAAATTTTTTGAGGGAAATGGCAGCTCTTGTCTCATATATTTTTTTAGTGGGATTGAAAATGCAGGCAGAAGCAGAATTAAGAAAGAATGTTCCATTTCTTCTGTCCCGACTGCTGTCTCTGGCATTTGCTATTGCTGAAGGCAAAAACAGCATGGATTTTGGAGGGGATTAGACAGACTGGCTGGTTGGAATGCCAGTCCTAGGCACTGGTCTAACAATGGGTGTTTAGGGGAACTAAAAACCTCTTAAGTGATATTTCCCAGATGATGAGACTAGACTTGTTCCACAGGTGAAATGCAGGACTAGAGTTGATATCTGTGCTCTCTCCCTACTGGCATGGTATCTGTCACTGGAGGGAAAAGTCTCTGAGGGAAGTTCCAGGATCTCCTTCTTACTTTCCCTCTGCAGTAGCTGGGCATCTAGGTCTCTGCTTTCAAGTTTTCCTCCCTGAACTTGACTTTTGATTTCACCTTTAGCATCTCACCTGCTGTTTTCTCGGTCAGTCAAGGAAAGGAAGGGACTGAAATGTGGGAAAGTAGGCAACAGCAGCAGGTAACTTTGATGTTCCCCTTGCTGGCTTTGCTGTCATGCCTGTTGTGACTTCAGTTTCAAGGTCGCTCCAGCTCCTTCACACTCCTTTCCCCACAGACCCCAGCAATATCCCAATGTCTCCAGGAATAATTTCCTATATCTAATCTTAGTAGGTGAAAGTTATACAATAAGGTTCCCTCTAGGAATGTTGCAAAGCAGTAACCCAGGGGTCAAAAAGGAGAATGCCCTAGTTGAAAACCATTCCTTCTTCTGTCAGGTATTTTCCAGGGTTTCTTAAGGACTGCATAAAGCTTTTGTGTATTAAGTTTACAGTGGGTTTTAATGCATGTAGATGTGTTTGATTAGTTCTAGGTTTATTGGGAAGGATATTCTTGACCAATTGAAAGGTTAAGTTATTGAGGTAGCATGTAAACAGGAGGGATTCTCAAGGCAACAGTCAGTGGAAAGCAGAAGACAGAAGGGTAAAATATGGGTAAGAGGACAGGATTATCCAGGTACAAGCCATGCATACACGTTTTTGCTAAGACAAGTGTAGTTTCTATCTGTCCCGAGACCTTTTGAGCATTTCTGTCAGAAGCTGCTTAAGAGAATGCGGTAAAAAAGTGAGCAGGTCTTTTTTTCAGTACTAGTAGCAGTTGGATGATTTGAGCCTTTGCATCTTATGTCTGGGTAAGCTTTCTGTGGTAAAGGTCATGCAGCACTGGAGAAGATCTACTCTGGAAGTTCCCTTTCCTCTAGGAAAAAAGTTCAGCTTGATCTTAGAAAGGAAATTTTAATGTATGGAAACTGAGAGGAAAAAATGCACTCAACAGAGGATTTGTGGGAAAAGCAGAGTTTCCAGAGTATAGAAACTCTTCTGCTTCAGCTGATGAACTCCATATTTTTCTTTACTGGCACATTTTAAGCAGGAAGATTTCCTTCTGTTCCTTCTAAGATGTCAAGGCGAATCCATTTGTGAAGTAAGATACTTAGATTAATGGACAGTGTTAAATTCAGTGTTGGACTTAATGATCTTAAAGGTCTTTTCCAGTCTAAATGATTCTATGATTTTATTGGTCCTGGATCTGTGCTCCTGGGATGGCATAGAAAAAGGTGGAAGAGACCGTGCAGGGGAGTTTTATTGCCATATAACTTAGGCGTAATGAATACTAATGCATATGTCATTTGCTAAGTTCAGACGAGAGTCCCGCGATTTGTGACATAGTATCATACCATTCTGCAGCAGTGGGGTTTTAAGCCAGCTGATTTGAGGGAAGAAATTGGAAGAGTATCAATACATACATCCTTTTGTACTCCCCAAGGTGAAAATTATTTCATACAGTGTAGTTACACCGTTCTACTAGCACACATTGCTAAATGACTCATGTAAAATTCCCAAAGGAATGGGGAGTCAGGAAAACAACAGGAAAAGCTATCCATAGTTATTGTAGACTTGAATTAAATGCAAAATAAATACAATGGATCACAAGAAGGACAAGCATCAAAGACTGTGAATGGTGATGTTTTCCTGTCATAGCCAGGACAAAGAAACATTGCTATTCAGAAGTGTTGCTTTAAGTGTGTTTCAGAAGTCAAAACAGTGGCGTGAAAAGCAAGTTCCTTCACTGCTCAAAAGCATCCTAGCATGTAAAGGAAAAGAATGAGCTAAAAATAAGACAGAAATTCAGGAAAGAAAGAAGCAAAACTTGCTATCTCATTAAGAATCAGAGAAGTAAGCCTGACAACTTTCATTTTAAAACTGGAAAGAAGCTGATTAGCAGCATGCCAGTCATTCGTTGTATCACAACGTGATTTGATTTGAATTTCTTTCAGTTCTATGGGAAAGATAGAATGGTTTCTATCTGGCCAAAACTCTGACATGAGCAATAAATGTTGATATCTCTGCTAATCAGACAAATGTCTGCCTTCACAGCCATTTCCAGTTTATGTTCATGTCACGGTTAACATCTAAGGCTGTTTTCCATTCTTCAGGATACAAGGTGCCTGAGGAGGTGGTGGAATCTCCATCATTAAATGTTTTTAGGGAGGTGGTCAAACATCTGCCTGGCAGAGACTCTGGTTGTTCTGGCTCAGCCAAAGAGATGTAATAGGTGACCACTGGAGGCCTTCTGTGGTTCTGTAAATGGACATATATGCAAATTATCAGAAGGAAGGACAAACCCTGAGAAGCTATACTTTCTCCTGAATAAATTTTCCCATGAGAATCAAAGTGGCTCAAAAATCACTCCCCTGCTCCCACCTGATACCTGAAAGCCAGATCACTGCAGTTGTGAAAACACAGGGCCTTGCTTCTGCAATATGATCTCTTAGCAAGGAGTTTCTCCAGTGTGCTTTGGATCACATTTTTAGAACACCGAAATAGTGGAAAATAAGATTTTTGTGTGCTGATCACATCTGGAAAATATTTTGTGTTCATGAAAAATCTTCCAAATATTTTGCTCAAAAAAACCCCCAAACTACTTTTAGTTATCTAAAAGTTGACTTTTTTTTTCTTTAGTCTCATAATCCCAACTAACTGTATGAAAATACACATTTTGTCAAGAAACTTTTTAAAATCTGTAAGAATTAAGAAATATGTTTTTCCATGTCTGAAGCACAGCATAATTGATAAAATAGTGTTATAAATATAATATCTGCAAATGCAACATCTGTGTTTATCTTTCAGCCATATAAAATTACATAAACAAGGTTTCTGCTTTTTATGAAATCTATGAGTAATTCCTCCTCTGCTCTTTCAATGCTTGTATGCTAAATGATAGAAAAGTCAGGTTTGACAGCAATGGAAAACTCATGTCTTCTGTGTAGACAAGTGATGCAGAGTGAACAGTAATTCTGGAAGTTTTCTCACGCACTGTATCATTTGTGGACTGACATCTATACTGACATCCCAGCTCTGTTTGAATAAGACTGCTGGGAGTAATAAGACCTCCGTGTGTAATAATATATCTAAATATCCAGGGCCATTTGTAGCTGCATTTTCTATTAAGACTCTTTTCCTAAAGATGCCATTTATAGTTTTCAGTATTGACACTGATCACATGGAAATTTTTGTTCTGCAGAAATAAACTCATTCTGAGAATTAGATGAAGTTTTGTTTAGGTTGAGACCATTTTGTAATTCTTCATATCAATTTTATATCAATTTGTATCAATTTTTATAGGGTAAGAGTTTTGTAGTTTCCTCCAATAACATTAAAGTGGAAGATGTCACATATTGTTACCAATTGTCTGGGATATCCTGGACCCTTGAATCAATAATTCATAGGAGTCACTCATCACAGTACATCTCAGTATGGATATTTGATAGGTGGTACACTCCCTTCTCTTGTAAAGTGGATAAGATGCAAGACCAAGCGTTGGAATGCTTGCCAATTTAGATATGTTTTTGTAGAGCCTGTGAAACTCACTGCAATATGGGCATGAATAATCCAGATTCTGCCAGGCAGGAACATGTGCTGTTGCTCCTACATAAAATGCATCTAAAGTGACATCTCCAGCAATTACAGTACTAGGAAGCAAATACAAAATTAGGGCTAATCCTGTGAAGCTAGTGGGAGTTCAGGGCCAGAAGAAAAGTGTATTTAGTATCCTCTTGCTGCCTGGACTGGGAAAGTATTTTTTTTTTTAATTGTAGCAATATAAATTAATCTTTGGTGTTTAAACTGGTGGGCTAGAGCTGTCTTTTTTTTAATTTTGAGATAAATTTGCAATTTGATTAATTCGGTGTATCAAGGCATTCTACTTCTAACTAAGGGTGCGGCTCCAAAACTTCAACCTTTTTATTG
Organism: Dasyornis broadbenti; assembly: GCA_013397935.1. NCBI lineage: Eukaryota > Metazoa > Chordata > Aves > Passeriformes > Dasyornithidae > Dasyornis > Dasyornis broadbenti. Next base: position 79,692 of record VZRN01005377.1, read on the forward strand.
CAAGTATTATCACACAACCTGACAGCTGTCATTCGAGCAAGCTCAAAATGATAATGGAGGTGCTGTGAGCTGCACCTTAGAAAGCCAGGCTTCCTTAAATCTCAGTTAGCTGAGAAGGCTATGAACATTTGCTTTTCGCTTTTTCATGGGAAAATGCATGACAGCAAATTGTCTTTATTGTTCCTACCTACTCCTCTTTCTAAGGAACAGCAAGCAGAAGACTTTCAGTTCTACCTTTCAGCTATAGGACAGGATGATTCATCATGGATCTCCTCAGTGCACATGCATACCAACACATACGCACATATAACTGATCATTATTTGTGCCTGTCATCTGAGTAGGGCATTTGTGTCATTTTATGGCAACAACATAGTTGCTGTACTAAATAAAGATATGTCTTACTGTAAAAATGTTGCAAAGCTATTAAATTAATGTCACTGTAAAATAAGCAATTATAAGAACAATTAGCATTTGGAACCTTTTTCTGTTTATGTGATCTAAATTTGAAGCTAGCCATGCTTGGAGAAAATTACAAAGACTGGACTGAATAGCCCAGTGATCCTTTCCAGCCTAAATTATTCTGTGAGTCAGTGATTCTATGAAATTTTAATTTCTTTCATTTTGACTTGGAATGTAGTAGAATGAATATATTATATGTAATATTTCTAGAAGACTATTTATTTGGTATGTACTACTAGGACACCTTTTTAATGAGATAAAAATAGGATTTGACAAATGCATGTGAGCTAATATATTTCAGTATAAACTGAATAGGTGCTTAAATATTATTTTCATTGAAAAAAATAGAGAAAAGATAATTTTTTTTTTTAAAGGCTCATATCAAGACATTTGCATCGGGAATTTACTAAACTGAAAAACCCAACCAGAGAAACCCTCAGTTACTAGCAGAAAAGGAAAATACTATCCTTGGTGTTCAGTTGTCATTTTCATACTATCAGCAAGCCTCAGAATAACAGANCCACAAAGAAAAGGAGGGGGAGCTTGAAGGGAGGGAGAGCAAACCACAGTTTTAAAGTAAGGTTTTGGGGTCTAAGAAAAAGAATAGAAATTCGAAATTCAAAGATAAGGATGGTAGTGTCTACCCATTACCCACCAATTTGTACATAGTTATTGTATGTTTCATACGAGAACAAGTGTTTCACTTCTCTATGACTTTAGAAACAGAATGCATTTTGGAAAAGGAAGGCCTCTCCATAACCTTTACAAGACAGGAAAATGAACCTTGAATAGAGCCATGGAGTCTCCAGCAGTATTTGTTACTGGTGTAGGGGGTGGGTTTGTTTGATTGTTTGGATGGTTTTGAACAAGCATAGGTTTAGATAGCAAACAAAAATCAGTGTCTGGTTTTTGTTTGCCATGTGAAAAAGATGCAAAGATACCATACTCTCCCTCAGATCATGATGTTATGTTGTCTCTCTCACCATCTTTGTTTGAGTGTGCCCGCTGTCTGAAGCAGAAACCATGTTACAAAGGGCAATTTATTTATGCAACTTTCTGCTGAAAAGAACTCCCTAGATGTGATGCAACTGTGGCTTATGGTAGGGTCATTAGCCTCTTAAGAGACAAGACTGCTCTCTAGCCTTTTTTCTTAAACAGCTTTCTAAAGTAAAGCAGTTTTGGGAACTTGTAGTTCATCAGCTGTGTCATAATCATAAGTCAGATCTCAGAGGGATCTTGTGATAGCCTTGAAGGTGCAAGAACTAGCTGAATTCAGTACAGAAGTGGATTGAGACAGTATCCAACATAAAATGTGACACAGGAAAAAAAACCCTGACATTTGTGAGTCTGTCTAGAGAGAAAGTCTTAAAAGAAGCAGAAAATGCTGATAGTGTGAGTTTAGGGAAAACAATGCAAAATGTATAGGCTGTGGGAACAGCACAGTATGGTGAGGTGCACTGTAAGGAAGCATCATGGTTAAACACAGGACAGAAGACTTGCTGCTACAGCAAAACATTTTCTTGGAAGCTGATGAGAGGAAGTGCTATAAAAACAGTATGACATGTTCTGAAACTGTGGCTATTCTTGTATGAGTCTGAACTGAATTACTGACAAGGGCCTGGACTGTGGGAAGCAAATTTTCTGTCTAGATCGAGTTGCAGCACCTGAGGACTACAGTCTGGATTTTTTCTGGAAGGCCAGCAAGTAGAAAATGGTCATCTAAGCAGGACCAGTATCTCTGCAAGGTTGCCTTCTGACAGTGCTCAGTCAGCACAGATGCCTTAATATATTCACAACTAAAGTGTCACACCAGAAAACTCCATGCTGGGTGAGCCTGTGGTGTGCCTTGCTTGAATTATATGTCTTAATGTAGCCACAACTCTCTCTCAAAATGGAAAGAAAATAGGAGAAGCTGGAGAGCAAAACTGTGGCTCATACAGGTCACAGGAAAATTGAGTTAGAGGGGCAAGTGTGGTACATTCACCTGTGGAAAAAGTTGTAAGCAGTTGTCCTTGGAGAACATTTCTCGGAGACAGAGGGAGGTCTGAGTGAACAGTGTGTGTAGTGTTTCATGTGCTGCTCTACTGTGTTATTATCAGGAGAGCTGGAGGAATATGGGGCCTTGTTGAATTCACCTTCAAATGTCTCAGTTTTATATCACTGAAAGTTTCCCCTATGTACTTTTGTTGTGGGTGTGTGTGCATGTATGGTTGCTAATGGTTTACAAAATATTGTAGAGAATGCTAGAATAGCATTTCAGTGATGGAGTAGGGAGCTGAAAAAACATTATTTAAAACAAGAATCAAGGAGCTTATAGTCTATAGATAGTCTTTCCTGCAAGCTGGGAGTCCTCTTCTATTTCAAGCTGGACAGTATCATGTATTCTGAATTTTTAAACGAGCATTTCAATTCTCTGTGATCATATAATACAACCTTAATTTGCTTCCACTACTTGTAGTGGGAACAGGGACAGGCTAAATAGATGTCTCATCTATGTATCAGAGTCCCATACCTTCATGTTAAAGCTAGAATGGGAATGAAGTAATTCGACTAAGCCTGGTGACCTTGTTTTCCTCACAGTGCTAATTTCATGTTATATTGCCACACCATGGAATTTTAGTGAGCCTTGGCAAGAAGGGAAAGTAATTTTTGGAGGTAGTCAGAATTAGACTTCCCTTCCAATGGAAGTATTAATCCTGAAGCTACTGTATTTCTCAAAGAGTTCACCCTTCTTCCATGAAGACAGCAGTATATTCACTGTGTTGCCCTGGCTCTCTGTCATCAAACACCTTTTTAAGGCAACTTATGCTCTGATGAGGCCGGTGTGCTTATAGAAAAAGAAAAAACTTCTCTTGCACAATTTCCAAGTAAGAAGAAAGATACCTCTTTAGTAGATTTCCTGCAGGGGTGTGTTCACAGAAATATGTATGATCCATAGCTCTCAATTTTTGTTGGCCTGTATCCTGTGGCTAGATGTATGAGTGGGGATCCAAATCTCAGCTATGCTTACCTTTGAACAGGCATTGCAAAAAGGGATCCACTCTAGAGAGCTGTATGGTGAGAGGTATGTAAAGGGCTTAGATCAACCTGTGCCTCCTTCTGTGCTCAGTACTGCTGCAGTGCTGCTTCTCTTGGTGGCTTCATTCTCCAGGAAAACTGCTGTTCACTTGTGCACCTTGTGTTGCTGTGTGGCACGGCAGGGAAGCATAGTATCCCTCAGGGCTGTTGCTAGGACTGGAGAGTCAGGCTTAGGATCAAGCTGAGGACTTCCAGAATGAAAAGCCTGAGTCTCAGTGCTTTCTGTGCAGTCAGATTCCAGCTAGGGGTGGTTACTTCTGTTCCATAAAGTATCAAGAAATATACAGATCCAATGGAGAAGAGAAGTGCAATGCTGAGAAACCTGCTAGGATTCTGCAGAGTCTGATGTTTGGTCAGTGAGTTCACACTTTGCATATTAACTTTATCTTGCTATCTGTCTGTAGCAATAGAGTTAAGTGTGCAAATTCCTTCTTCCCATATGTGCTCATGGAACTTAGGCTTCCATTAGCAGGTCTACAGCTTTACCAATTCAACAGTCCTGATGTCTCAACAGCCTTTATTTTTTCTATAATCTGAGCAGAAAGCTTAAAAGTTCTGTGCTTGCAGTCTGTAGTGTCCAACTCACCTGGCTACATCTTAAGTGCTACAGCCTTCTCATCTGCAGAAGAGGTGAATAAGATCCTAGAGGGGTTCTATGAAGGATCACTAACTCTGTTTGGTAGAATCTTGTTTAATGTATAAGAAAGAAAAAAGAACATTCTCTGACTTTAATGTTTCAATACAAATTTTAATTCATAGATCTAAAGCCTTAAGAGGCAGGTGCAGTCCTCTGTCATGCCAGAAAACTGCTGTCGGATTCTTTATTTACATATGTCCACTACCTTGTATGATAATTCTGGATGGAATACATTCCACTGAAAATTCATTATATTTTCAGAACCTACTTTATCTGTATGAAAAGTTATTTTACTCCTTAGAAAGCTGTTGTCATATCTTGTCCCACAAAGGAACTGTTATGAATAAAAGTGTTAAATATTCTTGACATAATTATTCACCTAGTCAATAGGCAAGACTTCACTGGATTTTATTATTAAGTTATCACACAGGTCATTAAGTAATCACAAATGCATGTACATGTATTCCTGTATCTACGAATAAAAGTACTCTCCACTATAGGAGGTAAGAAAATACAGACTTAGTTATAAGCAATACATAACACAGAAATAGTATCCTAAACACTTTGATCCATTTTTATACTACTACGTAGGAAAATGAAGTCTTCAGCAAGTCTTTTTTGTATTAAAAGTTATTCCCATGAAGAATTATTCCCCAAATCTCCCCGCTAAGTGCTAACATTGTTCTTGATAGAATCCACTTTATATCTTTGAGTGCTAAAATTTACAGTACATTTTCTCATTTGTTTGTAAGCCATGCTCAAATAAGCAATTAACTAAAATAGTTGCTGTTGTACATGGAGTGTAAGAATAGTTAATAATTTATATTTTTCTGATTCCAGTCTGCAAGAATGTGAAAATGAATGACTAATTTGTTGTTGATATGGGAAGGAATTTTAAACTTTTATGAGAACATCTTGGCTGTTGGTATGCTTATCTCTGAGAAAGAGAGTTGGAATTCTTCAGTGGGCAGTCTATGAATATTATTGAGGCAGCATTGAAAGTAAAAATAATTGAACAAAGATCTGGTAACAATTTCCTCTTCTGTATCTAAGATCTTTATCAAGCACTTTCTAAGCAAATTGTTAGCCCATATAAACCAGAGTATTATTTCAGACCCAAGCCATTCATTTTTTAATTGAATATTAATTACTTTTCTTACAGGACTCAGCTCAAAACTCCTTTGTTACAAACAAGCTAAGAGAGCAATTTGGCTCATTTTTAATAAATATTCCCACAAAGGTGGTTTAATGACTAATGTAAGTGTCATTGCTACTTTAGTTAGGATTTCAGAGGAGATGGTTGTCTTCTTGTGTACTGGGGCCATTTTCCTGTGTCCTACTGTTAGGTTTATGCTTCCATTTAAAGTTCACCAATGTGATTGAAAATCAGATCTGGTGATTATAGGGGAAAATCAATGTTCTACCCTCACCACTAGCACTGCCTGGTGCCATGCCCTAAGGATATTTTTTATGAAGTCTCGCTTTTTGTCAGTGTAGCTGGTAGGCAGAGTAAAGAATGAAGCCCTGGTCAGCTCCAGCAGTCTCAGCTCTGTGTTTGCCAGATGTGTAGTCCAGAACCACTCTTTCACATGTGTACTTCCAAGAAATAATTAAGTTATTGATACTGGATTTGCTACCTATCTCACTCGGTGAATCACAGCATACAGAGGATAATTAATTTAAAGCACTGCCCCTCAAAGTCTTTTGGTACTACTGTTGATGATACAGTGGTCACTAAAAGAAATGCAGGGAATAGTAAAGAAATCTTCCTAGCAAAAATGAATAAAGATGACGTGACTCACCCCTTACACACATGCATGCTCACCCATGGTACCTACATCACTTTCACACTCTGCCATTTTCATGATCAGATTCTTCCCCTGTACAAACCACTCTTTTGTTCAGACAAGGACTGAAATGACTAAATGTGCTGCCAAGCCCATGGACAGTCTAAGAAAAGTAATCATTATTGTCTTAGTCAGAAACAGTGACTTAAGACCTGTTTCTCAGCATCTTTCTTTGGTGTGTGTGCTCTAGCTGCTGTCTCCCATTTCTTCTCTTTCACCTCACTGATTACCACATCCTCAAGACACTCAGTTTACCTTACAGTTCCCACGCCAAGAAGAGGATACCTTTTTTTGTGCTTACATAATACCTAGGATTACAAAACTTCTGTCCACTCAAACCTTCTTAATGATGTTGTGGTATGAATAAGTGATGAGTGCTATCTTAGCCAGCCACTGCATTAACTCCAGTAGCTGAGGCAGATTTCCATTCTTTTCATATTTTTGCATCTCTCACGTAGTGACTAAATCCAGACTTTGTAGATCCCCAGATACAGTGACTCATGAAAAGTAATTCTTGGTCCTTCTCATTACAATTGTCTTCTTTTGTTTGAAGTGTGGTAAGAGCAAGAATAGAGAGGAGTGTGATGGACCCACCACTGACCAAGGCCAAGCCAATCAGAGAAGGTTGTAATGCCTTTGTGATAACATACTTAAGAAGCAATAAAGAAGTTATTGTGCAGATATAATTGGGCTCAGAGAAGAGCAGAGAGAGAAAATATGAGAGGAACAGCCCTGCAGACACTCAGGTCAGTGCAGAAGGAGGGGCAGGAGGTGCTCCAGGCACCAGAGCTGAGGTTCTTCTGCAGCCCATGGTGCAGACCATGGTGATGCAGCTATGCCCCTGAGCCCATGGAGGTCCCTGGGCATGCAGGGATCCACCTGCAGCACATGGAGGACCCCACACTGGAGCACATGGATGCCCAAAAGAAGGCTGTGAGCCTGTGCGAGGCCTGTCCTTTAACAGGCTCCTGGCAGGACCTGTCATTAGAGGAGGCCATGCTGGAGCTGGTTTGCTGGTAGGAACTTTGACCCTGTGGGGCACAAACATTGGAGCAGGCTGTTCTTAAAGGACTGCACTCTCATGAAGACCTGCAGCCCATGTGAATGACTCACACTGGAGAAGTTTGTGGAGAACTGTCTCCTGTGGAGGGACCCCACACTGGAGCAGGGGAAAGACTCCTCTCTCTGAGAAGCATCAGAAACAACTTGTGATGAACTGATCATGACCCCCATTCTCCATCTCCCTGCACGGCTGGAGGGGAGGAGGTAGATCCCAGGGAGGAGGTAGATCCCAGGAAAGAGAAGGGTAGGGGAAAAGTGTTATTTTACTTCTCATCATCCTGCTCTGATTTTGATTGGTAATAACTTCAGCTAATTTCCCCAAGTCAAACCTCTTTTGCCTGTGACAGTAATCTGTTTGAGATCTCTCCTGGTTCTTATCTCATGAGCTTTTTGTTATATTTTTTTTCTCCTGTCCAGTTGTGGGGAGGAATGATGGAGTGGCACCTGGTATCCCACCAGGGTCAATCTGTCACACATGATCTTGTCAGTTCTCTATGACTGACTTTGTTTTCTCTTTGGAAAACAATACAACTGGAAATTAAAACCATTTTAGTAAGAAAACTATCAATTTTTACGTTTGCAATGACATAGATTTTTATTCTTCCCTTTCTTGGTTTTTTGAAGGAAAGTATGTTCTTCTTTTCTTCCTGCAGTCTAACGTGACTAATTCTGTAATTATTTGGCTTTAAATTTAGTGTTTCCCTTTACTGATTTCATAGAATTTCACTTCTTTCACAGAAATGTAGAAAAATGTTCTGTACCTTTTTCAAACAATGCACTTTTGGTTATGTTAGATTGTAGTGAATGTAGGGATGGAAGTGCCCCATTTTATTCCTAGTTGATACTATTCATACCAAAATCAATGCATATAGCTATTCTCAAGTGCCTTGAGTAATAACATTGTAAGTGGTTCTCCCACTCTTCTATTAAGGGTATCATTTACATTCCTGTAGACATCCTTGATGCCTGATGGTTTTTTAGGTCTTTTTCTTTTACACCTTTTAAACCTTTTTTATACCCTTAATACATTTTAAACTCTTTTGCCTTCCTTATACCCTTCACACATATTTCTTGTACCCTTCACACATATCCCTTGTACCCTAGTCCCACATACCTATAATTCTTGTAGTCTGATATGTAGCTTAGTTTGGGGGTCCTACCAGGCAAGAAGACGAAACATACCCAGTGAGACGTCAACAGCTCTACACTATCTCAGAGCTGTAGGCTCCAATCTTGATGGGCCTCTTTCTCTGGAACATGTTTTTTGTAAACTGGACTGGAATGTCATTGAGGAGGGATGAGGGGGGTAGGGAGACTGTTACTCAATCTATCACATTTCTTATTGGGGATTTTAGATTGATATGCTAATTTGTGAAGTCCATAAAAACTGTGTACTGGAGGGGCTCGGGGGCTTAGCCTGTTCCTGCACCTGTGTGGAACCGTGCTCTGAGTTTGCGGCACTTGGATGCGTGGGGGGCCCGGGTGCTTGCCGCCATATTTCCATCTGTAATGGGCTTTGCTCCAAGGATCCTAGTAAAACCAAGGTAAATACCCTTTTCCCGGCTATTGCTGTGTCTGCCTTAGTTTTTTATCACGGGAAAAGGCATCATCCTCACTAAACACTTCTCTCGATATGTTCCATTAATTTAGATACACTTCTGACAAGTCACATAGCTTTGTGCTTACAATAGGCAATTTTCTCTCTTTTTGTTTTCAGGAGTCTTATTCTAATAACTTTCTGGTTGGGTGCAAAAAACCCTGAACAGTCCAGTTGTTCTTTCTTTTTGCATACATCAGAAAATGGCATCAGAGCATGTACATATACATATACAGAATATGGATTTTATGCTTGTAAACTAACATACAAGTATGTATATGAACATTGCTGCTGCCCTGTTTTACCCTGCAGAGTGGATGCTATTGTTGGCTTCATACTCAAATGTCATCTGGGTTTGGAGTCTTCCGGATTATGATTTTGTCTCTGTAAATGCTAGTTTTCATAAGTTTGTTTATATGCACTGTAAACTGAAATACTCAGTCTGAAATAGTTACAGACATAAAATGCTAATCAAAACATTTTATGGTTGAGTTGTGCCTGCTTCCACTCTTTGAAAAGCTCTAGTAGTGAAATCACATCATTGTATTTTAGATTAGATGCCTAACATTTCCTTGTTTGTGAACTTCCTTTATCCAGACAAGCCACCATGTTCAGTTGAGCAGGGCTTAGTACTCCAAAAGGTACATTATTTCTGGAAAAAACCTCAAATAAAACAATGCCATTTTTATTCATTCCAAGAAAGGCTTATCATTGGGGAATTTGTTAGTTTAAATCAGTTACTCCCTTTAATTTGCTGGCTATCTTTGAAGATCATGCAATTCCTTCAAATTCCAGGATAAATGCAATTATAAGATGGTACAGAATGGGGGTTGGTGGTCCTTTGTATGTCTCAGTGAGAGAAATAGGTGACAGTTCTGCCTGCTTAGACATTCATCCAAGTCCTGCTCTAAGGACTGGACGGACACCCATTGACTTCACTGGGAACTGGATGAGTCTCTAAACGTCAGTAAAATCAAAGAATTCTCACAGTGAATCGGCCTATCTGGCACGCATTAAAATAAACGATTGTAAATTTTGGAAATGACTCTTCTTGCAGCATAGGCCAATTGGTCAGCTGCAAATTTGGCACAGCTGTGCAGCATGTGTCCTGAGCAGTCCAGAGGAACATGATGTTCTTTTTCGCTCCTGAGAGCTTTGGAGAATGAAAGAAAGGACTCAACCCATTGCTGAAGACTAAATGCTGAAATAATGGAGCTAAAAAAAGAAATCAACAAAAGGCTTACAGAGGTAATATTTCTTTTGGAAAAAAATAAATTAACAAAACTGCCAAAAGATGAAACATATTTAAGGCAAGTGTACTGCTTAATTGGGTGTTCTGGAAAGAAAAGAACAAAATTCAGAAAATTCTCTGGCAGAAGCTGATGGAATTTGACCTTTATATCAATGCACTGTAGAAATCGGGCAGAATTCCTGAAAAAAAAAATACTAAGCATGTAATTTTCAGCCTTTAACCATCTGTGAGGGGAGTGCAGCTCATGCAAAGAGAGGAGAAGCTATGAGCCCTAGGCATCCAAACTGCTGTGAAGAAATGCTGCTGCTTTATCTTCAAATAGAAGGGTGATTTTGCAGCACAGACTCCTAGATGATGCCTTTAAAGCCTTGTGTGGTGGGTATGAACTCTAGAAAGAACAGGTAGAGAGATTTTCAAGTACATATAAAGACAGAAGAGCAAAAAATTATAGTTGAATGTTGTGGTTCGTGTAATGTGTGAATACAGCATAGCACATGCACACTTAGGCTTGAAAGCAGCCACTGAAAAACTGGTTTTGATTGCCCTGATTTCCCACAAAGGAAGCTTCTCATGCTTAAAAAGCTGGACCAATGTCATTAATGGAAAAGAAGCCTTACCACAATAAAAAAAATGTGAGGTTCAGTATCTGTACCACACTGTTAAAGAGTAATCCCAAGAGACCTCAAGCCTAGCTTTCTTATAGCTCAGCATTCTGCAATTACATAGCAAAAGATACTTTGGACTTCCTTATTTCATGTCTTTGGGGGTAATCTGCACTGGTAAAACAAGATATTACAGAATATCTGGTTAGTAACTAACTATCCCTGTGACCTAGACCGCTGCTTCTCTCCAGGAAAAGTGAATTCCTGAAGAGTATCTTTGCAGTTGTTAAAAGGACTTGAGAATTTGGTTTTCAAAAAAAGGTATTAAAAAGTCACTGTTTAAAAAAAATGCAATTTTAAATTAGCATTCTAATTTTGGGGTCTTTAGAACTCCAAAGTTTCCTCTGTGTTTTGTTTTGCTTTTTGCTTCCAGCTGTTGCATGTGTTCTGGAGTTCTCCTCCTCCTCTGCTTCCCTGCTGGCTCTAAATTATTTGTGACTGCTTTCCACAAAGACCCAATGTGACAAAAGCAGAAAAATACATTAAAAGA
>VZRN01005377.1:90803-149698 GCA_013397935.1 Dasyornis broadbenti
GTGATAGAATCTGACTACTAGTAGTTTAATTTGACCCATTGATGCTAATGGTCCATTTCCACCTCTGTTGCCATGGAAATGGATGCCAGCCTGGAGAGTGGGGAATGATTTTAAACATACTCTTCACAGAAACTGACACCTACCCGGTGTCCTTTATCACTAAAATCTGACTTAGAAAGATTTCTGGTAGCAAAACCAAAGCGCTGCTGACTAGTTTCTAGCACTGCTAGTTGAGGACCAAATACACCAAAATACATTTTTCAAGTATATACAGAAGCAAATCCCAGGTCCACTGGCTTCTTGATCCTGATTTGCTATTGTATTGCACAGAATGCAATAATTCAGCAGATCAGAAAGAGTGTATCAAATGCTATGAAAGTAGGATGGGTGAATAAAGCATTACCAAAATGGGATAAGATTGCTTCATTGTTCTTTGTAAAGAACTGGGCAAGATGTGAAGGAAAGAAGGGAGAATAACTGGCAAATTTCAAATATCTTCTCTTAAAGGGAGCATAGACATTTTCAGGCACCTTGGCTCTCCATAGAGGTTTTGCAAGTAAAGTGTAATGCAACATTTCTTTCTGAAAGGTGTCGCTTTGCAGGAACACTTCCTTATGAATAGGGTGTTGTGTTGTTTTTTTTTTCTGATTCATGGTTTTCTGATGAAAAATTCTGGTTGGTTCAATAGATAGCAGTATTTACAGCTGAGAGCAAAATTGTTTCTAAATATATAGTGAAAACATAAAAGCCTTTTCTTATTCCCAGAAAAGGATTGAAAGACTTTGTTGAAAAAATCCTATCCATGTTTCTGATCTGTGTATACATGTGGACACATGATCTTGGTCTTCTATGAAATGCTGAGGAAGTGTAACATGGAATGAGTACTTACATGGAGTAATATGACAAATACAAGTTACTTCCACTTTTTAAATTAACTTCTCTGGCACAACGTGTGAAGGCAGAACACATGTCCTGGCATGTGTGCAATTTCAGCAGATTTTGGAAAATTGCCACATGCTTGTTTTCAGGACTCTTTTATGGGTTCTCCCATTGGCTATCACCTGTGTTTAGTTTGAGTCAGATGTAATCTAACATGCAGCATATGTATTTTCACATCTGTCCGTGGGCATGCTGTAGCATCTCAAAAGTTAGCCCCTAATAGATTTAACATACTGAGTATTTTGTATAGTGCATGACCCGTGGATTCCATATGTGCTTCTCATCATCTGAGGTCTTGCCCTTCGTGCCTCTCTCATTGTGTACTTTGTCCATCTGCTCCATTGATCAAGTGGCAATTTTCTTCATTGAAAACAGCACTGACCAGTTTGCACCTGGTTTCAGCAACTAACTTAGCATTGATCTTAACAAAAAGTAATATTTTTGACAATCTGTCACAACTTTCTCTGAAAAAGACCTTTGTACTGAGACAGTTCCCTCCTGGAAGAATGATGCGCCATTGTGTGGCAAGTTTGGATTTTCAGATTCACTTGATGAACTAGAGTGAAAATTTTTTTGTGATTGAATTTTTTAATGATTTTTGAGGTGGAGTAAGAAAAAGAAACTTGGTGGGTTCTTTTTTCCAAAATGCTATGGAGGTAGTAGGTCCTGTTGTAAGCTACAGTCCCTCTAGTGTTCTCACTTCCCTCACTGATCTACTAGGATGTACTACAAGAATCCCTGATGAAAGTACTACAGAGAAAACAGAAGTCACGGGACATGAACATTAGCATATATCAGGTCAATCAAATTTGGCAATGGTGAGAGTAAAAAGCATTCAGTTGGAAATGAACAGCATACTTAACATTGTGTTGAAAAATTGTGTTAGTTGAAAAAACAATTTTCTGTTGAAATCAAGTTTGCACAAAAAAAAAACCCCTCTCAACCAGTCATATCTGAAAGGCTAATACTCTGTTGATGGCAAAGTATTTGGTTGTTACTTCTGTACAGATGGCTGCATAACATTCACAGAAGGAATGATTCTAGAAGCCAGTTTTTCAAATGTCATCTTCTACATATGTAAGTGCAAATGGGTCCCTGCATATCACTTGTGCATGCAAATGATAGACCTAGCATTTGCACATCAAGCACTGATCATCTTTGGGCATTATCCTGCAGATGGACAGATACAGTGTGAATCACATTTATTCAAAGAAAGGCAAGCTAAAAATCCCTTTAGAAAGTTGATCTCTTGGTTTCTCTACTCCCAGCAACATATATTTGCTGAGGTAAGCGGTTACTCCTACACAATTTTGTGAAGAGCATTTTGTCATCCTCTTAGTATGCTCTTATTACCCTGTTTTCCAAAGGTCTGATACCATTTTGTGAGGCTGTGCACTGCAGAAAGGAAGAGAATTTTTAAAATTAATATTGTCTTGGGCTGTCAATAATTACACACTCACCTCTGCACAAAAATTGGCAGAAAGAAAATATGCTGGGTCAATATTAGGAAACTGGATTATTTTAAAACATTTTATGGTATCCCTGTCTTTAATCTGTCATTAATTATGTCATTAATGATGCATCTTTGGCTGAGAAGCCAAGACACATTGTTTATGCTTCTGATTAAATTTAGCCATGGGTAAAGAGGGTTTTTTCAGTCTATTTATTTGTGAGAATAGATTTTTTTACCAGAATAGCTAAGAATAAGAAATTTTGGGCCAGGCTCTCATCAAATCTAAGCTGATTCTATTGACTTCTGTACCAATTACTTAGTCATAGACTGAAAATAAACAGCTTCATTGAGACTCACAGTAATTTGAAATAGTGTTAAACTGCTAACAGTATGCTATGTATATATATGCTAACACAAATGTGATAACTGGACAGGCATCGTATATCACATTGAAAGTTTCATCACTGCTTCACTGAATGCTAGAGAAGTAGTGAGGTTTCACTGTTACAGGGAGTAGGAGCAGTTCTTCAGATGGTATCACCTTAAATGTGCAAAATGGAATAAATTACATTTTGTCTGAATGATTTAATTAGTATTTGTATTTCAAAGAAAAACATCACAAACATTTTCTGTGTTTAAACACAATTCTTTCCATGCCTTCTTTCTGAAGGAAAGGGCAGTGGAACACATGATTTTAAGTTTTTGTAGATCTTTATTGTTAGCTTTGCTTGGTATTTTTTAAGGAACTCAGTTAACTGTGCCTTATTAGCTCATTTGTTAGCTATTTGACGTCAATAATGTTAATACACATGAAATAAAGTTCATGGAAAGTATTGTATTTCCAAAAAACCAGACAGCTTAGCAAGTTCCCTGCTGGTCTGGTCATATGACAAAGGGGGCTTATCATGACATCCTTGGTTTTATTGTTAGAGGTAAACTTTTTTGCATGAGGTGAGCTATTTGACTGCTACAGTATGGCATTTTGGATAGTGAGCCATAAACATATTTGTGGGCTTTCAGTTGTAGTAAAAATCAAGGATTTATATAATCACTCATGAAGAAGAAGAATCAAGTTCATCTTTTGCTTGGATTCGGTTGGGAGCACAGCTCAGATGAATGTTAGCTTTCTGGCTAAAGGCAACACAATTTATAAACTGGTTTTAGATCTTTGCATGTGTGTAGCTAACTTAAAGAGATTTCAAAAGGCTTTCAGAAGGAATGGTGATTTTTTTTTTTATTTATTTTTTTTATTTTTTTTTTTTCTTTTGCATATTTATAAACTTACAATACTAGAACAATGTACGGTGCAAAAGACACTGGAGGAAATCTATGTCTTCTGAGTCCAGGGAGAAGGAGCAGAAGGCCCAAAATTATGGACAGTGAGTGAAGTTTTCCTAGAGGTAGTAACACACCACCAACAAAGCAAGATGTCAAGCTGAATGTAGCAATAGCTACATAAAATTATTATTTCCTTCCTGTTGTCTCCACAAATAGATTCAGAAAAAAGGACCTTGTGACTTTCTTCTTCCCCTTTGAACTTAAAAGTTTCTTTCTGTCTGTCAATTACTGTAGCTATCTGTATGATGAATACGACATAAACTTTGCTAAGAAAAGTGTGAAGAAGTGGAGAAACTGAGTCACATCTTCAGTAATGAAAAACTTTGAATGGGAAAGAACTAGACCAAAGAAGCATGGCAGGACAATTAGTGTTAAGACATGAAATTCATGTTTTACTATATAGTTATCTCCAAAGACAGGAATTTGTAGTGGAGTCCATCACAGAATTCACTTCTTAGACAGCATCTGAGAAAAACATTTCTTTCTGCTATACTCCCTTAAGTCCCACCATGCATTTTACTGAACATGAAAGACAAACATCTGTCATGAAAAATGAAAGCATGTTTCTCCTACTTTGAAGCAAACTATTGGACTACATAATCCCTTGAGATCCCTTTCCTATCTCCTTTTCATCAATTATATTGTTGGATGCAACTTCCCTGTGATCATACAGTTTTCTTTGATGAAAAAACAAAAATAAAATTAGTTAAAATTAAAGTACTATCTAATTTTTAGTCAGAAATTCATTAGTCAGAACGTAAAATGCAGTTGGAAAGAAAATGGTCCCTGTCTCTTCTTGGATCAATGTCACTCTGTTGCCAACAAGTTAATTCCTTGATGTGGAGATGCACTTTCTTCTTTCCTCAGTGCAAATCGTAGTTCAGGATTTGTACTCCCTTGCCAGTAATAGGTGACTGATGAATTGAAATTTGGTGTGTCTGCAGCCAAGTAAATTCAAGACCAGTTTTTACTAATAACATGGAAGTGTGCAGCAGATCTGAATTCTGCACTGAGCATGTAATTTCTAAGATAGGACACTCATTTCACTTCATTATTGTGCCTTTTGCGCATAACTTATAGGTATCCGCCTGTAAAGCATCTGCAAAAGATGGAACTCTATTCAAGAGCTGACAGCTATTCAGAATGGACAGCAAACTAATATGAATTCACTTTGAAGTCTCCAAATGACAGGGGAAGTTGTCATAAATCCTGCCAAATTTTCTGGATTCTTTATTGATGTGATAACCAAAAACCAGACATGATCTTAAAAATTAGCAAAGTCTACTTTGCAGTGCAATCTTTGTAGTGCTGTTGCTCCATATAGTGGTTATAGGTACACTGAAGTCTCAGTTGCATTTCAGTGCCCATACACGGAGTGCCAGCTTTCTTAAAGAGAGTTCTTGAAATGGTAGGTATCCTAGATCAATAGTTACCATCCAGATTTGATGAATTTCTCAAGTTCTTTGACTCTCAGGTAGTTATTAGTGGCTTAAGGACAGTTTCAGAATCAAACATTTGTAGTTACATAAGGAAGAATGACATTTTGAGAAACATAGTTCCTGAAGAATGGTAGATATGGGTCTATTGATTGTTCTTTTAAATGTCACTGCTCTTCAAATATAATACAGAAAATTATGCTGTGGCTTGAGAATTTGAGCTAAACAGAAAGAGTAACAGTTATCTTTAATTTATTGATAAGGAATTCTACCACTGTAATCCTTTGACTGTATACTGAGAAATAAATGCAGATCTAGAAATTTTACAGTTGTCTTAGAGAAAAAATCAGGCGTGGAAATGTGGCAGAAAGGAGATTGTTGATTTTTTTTACTTTTATGTTTGTAATAGGTCTAGAAGGTGTGAGAAAAATGACATGTTTTGTCCTTGCACTGTGGATTTTTGCATGCAAGTGCCAGACTGTTTAAGTTCTTACTAGGATGGGGTTCACTCCATACTACAAGGCCACAAATGCGAGTTCATAATTTTTTTAGTACTCATTTTCACTACCTGACTCTTGTGACTTGTATCTCTCTTATTCAGACCCTAGTTTTAACAACCGCTAGGTCCTTCACCTTTCTCTCATATATGTTTTTCGGCATTGTGCCTCTAACTGCAAAGTGAACAGTTCTTTCCTGTACTTGACACCGTATCCTCTTTCAGAGGGTAACACCATGTATTCAGTGGCATGAATTCAGAGCCTCTGTAGTCAGTCCAAACCAGCAGTCTCCTTCATGTTTTTCAGTACTCCTGCAGCTCTTTGGATCTTGCTCCTGGGAGTGGAATGCAGACTAATAAAATTCCAGAGTACATGAGGTTTATAAATAAATTGAAGTGCTCTCATCTGAAACACTTAGAAGGGTATTTGTGAACATTAACTGTAGGCATGCATAGATATATACCCTTTCTTATAATCTCTTGCTAACTTTAAACAGTTCATCCACCCACTGGTATACATATGTAAAG
Source organism: Dasyornis broadbenti (assembly GCA_013397935.1). Lineage (NCBI taxonomy): Eukaryota > Metazoa > Chordata > Aves > Passeriformes > Dasyornithidae > Dasyornis > Dasyornis broadbenti. The sequence continues at coordinate 96,994 of VZRN01005377.1, forward strand.
CACTTTCCCTGTTCACAGCATGCATTGCTCTGCATTTTAGCAAATACCATTTGGAATCCCATTGGCAGATGCTCTTAGAGCCACGTAAGCAAGAAAATTCCTACAGTATGCTTCAACTTCTCCGAAGAATTTTGCAAACTTTCAGGTAGGGAGTCATATTTAACTTTCCCTCCCCTTTGTCCAGTTATAAGAGTATTTCAGTAAAAGAGAACTGAAAGAAATTCACTTATCCAATCCCAGTCAAGTGTCTATAATTAAATCTGTGCAGATCTTTCAACCATGGAACAGGAGCTGTCATTTAGGGATAGCTATGTACCTCATTTTCTAATTGCTAGCCCACAACTGCTTCAGTCTTATAAGCCAGTTTATGGCTTTGGAAATAGCGGGGGGAAAAAAGAGGTCCAGTTGCAGATACAATAATCACTGAATGATAAACAGGTGTTTTTAATGCACTGGTGTTGGACAAAGAGAAAGCCTCTTGTCCTCTCACAGAAGACTCTTATTTGGCACCAAATTCTTGCCAAGGCTGGGTTTGGGTTTTTTGTTTGGTTGCTTTTTGTCTGTTTTACATCAGAAATGTCAAATTATCAGTTTACTTAACTTGATTTGTTTTTCTAAACATGATTGTAATTTCTGTTGTATCAGATCTTTGTCATCCTTTTGAGAGCATTAGGTAAGGCAGAATGAACCCTCTGGTCTGGGAGAGTGGTGAACTGTACATGTGCCCCACTATCTAGGCAGCATGCTAGGCAGGTTTCAGGGCATAGAGAAGAATGTAAATCCCAGGAATGTTCACTCAGGATTTGTGCATAGAGGGGTGGATCTTTATAAGGAGTAGATGTTTGCTCTGACCTGGATTGTTCAACACATCTTATCCCACCTTCAAAGGTAAGGCTGTGTTTCAGCCACAATGGAAGGACACCAAATCTCAGCTCCGACTGCAGAGCACAGTACATCTCAGTCCACTGCTGGGTGTATTTCTGCTTCAGATTTACTACTGCTTCTTAAGTAGGTACTTTTCTGTTTAGATTTTTTTCATTTGGCTTTGATCCCATCATCAAGAGTTTCCATTTTCAGTCAGTATGAGAAGGCTGCTACAAAATATGTTCAGTTTTCCAAACACATTGAATGTTGAGATTGTCAAATTGGAAGAATGAGACTTCAATAGGTTTCAAGAGATGCTATAAATACTACTTATAAAATAAGCTGCTCCTATTTAAAAAGTTTGTTTCAAAAATGTCTATGGTTTACTGGCACTAAAAAATAAAATTAATGTAGAATTGCAATTTCAAATCAAAATGGACTTTTGCCTGTTCCTTTCTGCAACAGGGTAACAGGTAACTGTAAGTTTATGGAGTTTTAGTCACTATAGAAACATATGACAAAATAAGATGTACTAAGCAATCAACTAGAAGATGGTTTTTGAAGTGCTGACTCTTAAGTGAGTTTGGAAATATCCCCAGTGAAAAAATGATGGCCAGAGGCCAGAAGCACAGCTCATCATGAGAGGTGTGAATCAGACAGTAGAATGAAAGAAGATAAAACACATTAAATTTCTTGTGGAATGAAGTCTTAAACCCCAGAGGGTTGCTTATATCACTGTGTTAATTTCAGTGTTGTCACAATGCTTCATAATAATTTGGATTTTTTTTTAATAAATGGAAAATAGGATGCTTATTACAAAATCCAGTTGTTATTGTAGAAAACTGAGAAGTACAATGAAGTCCAAAAAAAGTATTTTGCTTTAGTTGAATTAGCATGTTTTGACACAACGTAAGTTGGTGAGGAAGTTTCACGTCTTATGTCAGTGTACTAGGAATCATTTTAAAAGCCAGAAAGTACAAAAGTGACCTCCTATTTAACATATCTCTTTTTTTTTTTTTCTGGATCAGACTACGTGGAAACCTTTGCATCAGTGAATAGCAAGCTCCAAAAGTTCTTTCACTTCATTTAATAAATTGATTTCTGCTTTAGCTGAAATAACTTTTGAAAGTCAATCTCTATATGCTTTTGAAAGGCCTTCCATCACTGAGCTCTTACTGATATTACTAACAGAAGAGCAAATTAATGCAGAAGGCATGATGTTCCCTTGGCAATACTAAGCCTGTTGGTATTGTTGGTACCTTGGCCTCCCAAATGCAATGATTTTTGTAGCAGCGTAGTTGTCCTAAATGTCATCAGCTGTCAGAAACAATTGCTCCCAGAACAGTTAAGATGTTCTACAGCAAATATCTCTCTGTAGTTGTGGATGCTTCCAGTGGCTGAAATCCTGTTTGTAAAAGGCAAGACAACTCCTATTATCTGCAAAGTATTATACATTTATCCTGCCTTTGCAAATGAATCTGAGTGGGGGATCGAAAATATGTAATCTCCATTATCTGGCAAAAAGAGTTGCCAATGAGAACCTGACTTCTCATTTCTAGGTAAAACTCCTAAACGCAACTGCAGAAATTGGAATTGGAGAATGGGGATTCAGGGTGCACTCCCCACCCACTGAATTCATTGGCACATATCCCATTGCTGTTGGAGAGAGTACAAAAAGACACCATCTACCACACTTTGCATTGTATTTAACTTTCCCAAATGAATGAGTAACAATGAATGGCTTAGTCCCTGGCTTAGTCAGTTCTGAGGTAATGTCCAAAATTCGCTTGATCTTCCTGCCTATCCATAGATAATTAAAGAAACTGCTACATCAAATTTAGTTACCACGATCAACTTAGGGATTGAATCTACAGGACCTACATGGCTAAGTGGATGAATCTGGCTATGCATCTTGAGAAAAAGCACAGATTGCAGATACTTATACAAATTCTTGTCACCTTTAAGAGTGTGAAATACTTCCAGCTTTGGGCATCTGGGTCTAAGTTCTCTAAACTGGGAGTTGCAGGAAACTTTGCATACGTAGCTAAGGCACAGGGCCTCTGCTAAGTAGGTTATTACACCTCCACCCTTAGTACAACTGACTTCAGTATTTGCTCATCTTCTTTCTCCTGATTGAAGTCAAAAGAGACACCCTTTTTAAACTGCATGGACATAACTGAATCCATATTTCAGCGTAACTTATTAATTACTTTGTTGACACAAGGCAAATCCACATCAACTACTCTGTCCCTGGACAGAGGCAATGCTAATTAAGAGTTGAAATCCAGGTATAGAACCCTTAACCAGTTTCTTTGTAACTACCACATATACGCTAGTGCAGACATTTGTGCATTCTTGGGCATTTTGAGCTGCAACTGTAAGTGGTTTGAGCGGAAGTATTTTTTAAGTTCTTTAACACTCAGATTCAAAGTTCTTTGAAATACTTTTAGATCTTTCAATAGAATCATCAGCCAAAGATGTTCATTGCCTAAAAAAGAAGAGGGTCTTAAGTGTTCAAGGTCCAGAGATACATTTATCAAGAGAGGGTCTAGTTTAAAGTTTCCTATTTATGTTGCTTTCACCTACATTTCATACTATCTCTTATTAAAGAGGTATTTTGACAAATATAATTTACCCAACTGCAAAAAAGTTTTGAAAAGTAGCTATCAGAAATTACACTTGAAACTTTTAAATTCTTTGGGGTGTTTTTTCATGCTATGACATTTTAAATTGATCTTCAGTCATAAAATAAGGCAGCATCAAAACACCATTTGCTTATCATACCTCTACACCAATACTGATCTTTCTATTCCTTCTTCCATATATTTCACTCATTTTTGTTTCTGTTGAGAAAGTTAATAAACCTTTAGTAACTCAGTACTGTCAGCTTTTTACCATTCCTTGAGTGCCATGTAATTTTTACTGCAGAATTGCAGAAACAGCATGAATGATAAATCATTTCAGCCAGTCATAGCATTATAATCTCTTGGTTACTTATTAATGTAATTCATCAGCTACTTAAATTCCTTAGCTTTGTTTTCATTGTAGTAACAGTAGCTAAACAGGATTTTGAGTTGTGTTTTGGTGAAAACCATTGGAGTATTTTTTCTGGGAAAGAAATACAGCTTCACTTCTTGATGTATTCAAAAACAGGACTTCAAAAATGCTCTGAACAATGGAATGAAGTTCACTGGCCATTAGTAATGCCTAGCATTCATTTTAGCAGGGAGCAGGATGACAACCTGAGACTTGTTCAGGCAGAAATGGATGGAATACAAAGTGTTCTTCCTCACTTCATGTTGCATATAAATTATTAACATTCCTAAAAATTTCTCTCCCCCTCAATCATCTTCTGTTAATGCATGAGGAGTCATATTTTTTCTAATGCTTTCCTTTTTTATGCAGTCCACAGTAAGGGACTAGCTGACAAAATGGAAGGCTTGTGCCAGCAAGATTGCAAGTACAATAAAGTTCCTTGATTCAAAGAATGACCCAAGTTCTCCAATCTCTTCTGTATTGTTGATTCCAGTAACCAACTCAGGATGCAATTCAGGATGTAAAAACTATGCCCTAGTCATGAACTTTCATCTAAACCATAAGCTGCTCTACCCTGCTCCCTTCTCCTTCTGCCCACCTCCTCCTCCTCCTCCTCCTCCAAAAAAAAAAAAAAAAAAAGCCAAAAAAGCAACTGAACGGGAAAGGCATATCATTGTTTCTCCACCATCAGCATACACTTGTGATAAGCACTGGTAGCATGTGCATCATTACCTCCTGACATCCTGTATGTGGGCAAATGTTAGCTTAGTACTGGCTGTCAGTTATTTCAGTCCTCTGAGTGACAGATCCATGTAGTTGAGCAGATACCTGCTGTAGAGTAAGGCTTTTCAAGCTGGCAACGTACGCAGTAGCAAAATAGAATGTAAAAACCATTTGCCATTGCACTGTCAGTGCTTCTGTCCTGAACTAGCAACTGTCTTCCATGCTCAGTTCAGTCATTTGTTAAGATCAGTACCTTAATTGACCTGGAATTTTTCCTACTGCTGTTGAGGTGATAATGCTAATTACATGCAGTGTAGTTAAGCAGACACTTTGAGATGGGACTTAGGAACTCAGGAATCAGTTTGCATGTAGTTCAAGAATACAAATTACAAAAAGTACCTTCATCACGTGCTTGGAAGTGTAGGAAGAAAACCTCTACAGAGCTGGAACTGCAGCTGAAACTAGCCTCAGGTGTATACCCCAAGCTAAGCCAATTGTGGATTGAATAATTTCCTCTAAAATTTTGTTTTCTATTTGGCAGTGTACTACTCAGAACCTAAAGCAATACTCCCCAAGATGTTTTGGTGTTCTGCTGTGGTCATGGTTCACACTGCGCTGCTGCTCAGCACAGAAGGAAACTCCCTATATGCCAGCTATGATGATATCTGAGCAGCAACACTTCTCATTTTGTGGGTTTCCTATCAACAGCTAGCAGTTGCCCACTGGCCTCAGAACACACCTCGCCAGTACCCAGCCATATGTCACCACACAAATACTGCTGCTTACCTCAGCAGCAACGGCAGCTGGTTTCCCAATCCAGTTGCAATCAAATGGTTTGCTGATCAAGTGTTATAATCATAAATATGGTAGTTAAGGGTTGACAGACACTGCAGATGCTGCTCCTTTTTTTCCTCTGCCGCAGGATTTTTTTCCCCTCCAGACACTGTGGATCATCACATCACTATCCTGCTTTCTTTATTTCCTGCTACTTCCTTCTTCCACTGCTTACCTCTGCTCTTGTTCCATACCAGCCAGAGTTATTCCTTTATCCTTTTCTTCAGCTGTCCTTGTTCCTTGAAAGCTTTCTGTAGGATTGAATGCATCTCTCTCAGTTTGTCCTGTAAAGGTGAGTAATCAGTTTCCCAAAGAGTCTGATCTTTAAATAAGAAACCCTTAATGCCTTTGAAGTAAAGCAGGGAGATCAAGTTTTCTTACCTGACTAACATTTTTCTTTCATTTTTGATTTCACATAACCTGTGGAAATCTTTCTGTACCACACTTTCGTCCAGGATCACAGTTTGCAGACCGAAAACGGTGTTTTCTCTGCTATAGGCTGAGGGCTGGAAGCCAGGCCCCAGATAATTCACAGTCTCTCCTTGTCTTCCAGCAAGATAACAAAACCTTTTAGTTCCTACTTTTTATCTTTCATATATGTCCCCCAGTTTGGATTGTATATAGGCTCTGATCTTGTTTCATGTGTCTACAGAACCACGTGCAAATGACTTGAGATGGCCACTGAAGTTTTTGCTCAAGTCTTTGTTTAGCAACAGGTAATTTAAAGCCAGAAAAACAGCCTGAGTTTCAAAGGGAGTGAGTAAGAAGGACCTGTATTTGTGAAATGGGTGCAAATTACACATGTGACGTGTCTTTTATAAAATTGCACACTAATTCCAGGCAGAATTGAAATAAAATCATATTCCCAACAAAGTTATAATATATTTTGTGGGTATAGTTGCAGGTATTTTCAACAACTGTGACTGTACGAGCATGGCTGGGAGCACTTTTCAATTCGTGCCTCTCTCTACCTGTTTTAATCCCATGTCAAGACAAGACACAGACTTTTATGAGGACAGCTGCTTTTCTTTCCTCTTCCAGTTCTTACAACATACTTCATGCTGTGCTGTTGGTAGATGCCAGACTCTGGCAATTATCAAAGTAAGTGTTCCCTTGTAATTTACTTGGTGGCATGGCATGGTTGAATGATAAGTATGATATGTGTATCCTCCAGTTGGGTGCAAAGTTAGCTGAAGCAGGCTCCCAAGATGCTGGATGTATTATAATCATCATGCTACGGAGTTTATCAGACACCTGCTAGCAATGATAGCATGATGTGACTTGTTACAGATCTGTGCTCTGCACTAACTAAAAGCAAGTTGCTGCTAATTAATCAGATTCTCTCAGGGAATTACAATCTCTGCAAGTTCCTTCATCTGCTCTTAGGAAATATCTGAATCCATTCTCGTCCGAAGAAATCACCCCCCAGAACTCAGCCTACAAGAAAAATCTAGTTGCAATCTACTAACACCTTTGGTGAAAATAAAGTCTGCTTCTTTGAAAAGCTGCAGAATCTCCTCTGTAACAAACTAGTCTTGAAGATATGCGTGGTATACAATACTTCCCCTATCTTTTTAATCATAACTATAAATATCCAGTTTGGGAAGACTGAAATTGCAGAGTAATGATCTGGAACCTGTAACATCCCATATATTTTCCTATCTACACAGAAACAGTTCTCTATGGTTTTTGCCACTTAGTTCTTAGTTCTTTTATAAGTTCTCTTAGAAAGACACAGCAAGATAGGAATACAGTTTAAACTTTTTTTTTTGTTTTTGTTTTAGGAATAGTAGGAAACAAACAAATTAAAATTTTGTAGAAACCCTTCATTACAGTGTAAGATCAAATCTAACCATTTGAATTTCACTAGGGTCTCCCTTCTGCTTTTTCTCTTCTTTTACTGCTGCAGGCTGCTTCCTTGGAGGTTAATGAGCTGTGGGTGACCATGACCTTTGCTTGCTGACCTGTTTCTCCAGCCTGTAGCCCCAAAACCTTTCACCCTGGTTGTGACCTGGCAATAGACCTTGCCTCACGTAGTTAACTCATCATCCCTATACTGTATTTGAAAACCTATTATTAGATAACAGCATTAAAACCAGCACCAATAGCAAATGAACTATAGATCCACCTTTAATTAGTACCTGTATTTTTATAGGCAAGAGTGTGATTATTCATAAAGTGAGAACATGCAAATGTTGCAATTGCAGCTGAGAAATCGGTTAATGAATTGTAATAATATACTGGTGGGAAAGCTTCCTGTTGCTTGTGCTTTGGTAGACATTGTCATGGGATATTATGATATGCTTCCATATAAATCACATATGGTAGCCATAGTGTACTGGAAGAGAGCTGTACATATTTTGGTCATCCTTTGTGCTTGACAGCTCTCAAGGTGACATTAAAATTATTCTTCTGATCTTATGGATTCCTGTGGAGCTGCTTCTCAGTGTTGATCTAAGACATGTGAGAAGAGTTTCTCTTGAAGCAGTATTGTCAGATAGCATGTGGAAGTTGGACTAAATGTAGCTCAGCTTTACCCTATGGAATCAGATTCACTAAGGGATTATCAAAAAAGCTTAAGTATCTGAGCTGCAGGTGTTTGAGCGCTGTATATGTGTTACGAATACATATGGCCAGCCAGCTTCCTTCACAGAGAGTGAAGGCTGACACATTTCTTCAAAACACAAAATCTAGAATAACACATAGTCTTGAAAATATCTCAAGGTAATGTTTTCAGAAAACAGAAGTGATACATGTGGTGCACCCTCTGGTGAAACATATGTTTGAGTAAATCTTACTGTCTTTCAGAGGTCATCTGTGACAAATGATAGGAGGTATGCACATAAGGTCTTCAATATATTTCAGAGTAGGTAGGAGTTTGAATAAGAATAAGGTCAAATTTTCAGCTCAAAATATGCATAATATGAAAAAACTGAAAACCTGTCAGCAATCCATGTTTGCTATTTCACATGTGTTCCGTATGAAGCATGTTGGAAAATTTGACTCAAATGCAGTGAGATTGCTAATATAGCATGAAGATTTCTAGAAAACCTGCATTAATGTGAAGACACAGGACACGCCATTGTCAGTCACTGACAACCGGTGGATAACCAAAAGTACTTTATTGGAATCCTGAGAGGGCCTCAGCCTTTTATTAATGCTAGTCAGTTCAGAGCATTGTCCAACGTAGCATAGTGCACAGCAGTCAGCTTCTGCTACATCTTAATTAATTAGGCATCTCTTAATATTTTTTAACGTTGCTTGAATGATGTGTGTGTAAAACTAGCTGCTCTAACAAACCATGGTATGTGAATCACCCTTTCTTAGAAAATATGAAAACTTCTTCACAACAGGAAGGGAGGTTAGTGCTTTCAAGAAGCAGCAGAACTAGTCTGAAACATTAGTGAGGAGAAAGAGCATTGGCCAAGAAAGATCAAGCAAGCGGCTGAGACATGAAGGATGTGACTCAAGCTCAGTTAGAGCTGTGAACTAAAGGACATAACAGATAACAGGATCTAATCGATTGTCTGCAATGAAAATTCACCCAAAACAAAATCAGGGGAATCTGAGATAACAAGAAATGTGAATAATGCCTGATATCATGTAACAAATTTTACTAGAATTGCTCAGAAATGTCTAAATTGATCTTCTTTTTCTATTAAAAAATATGAACTAATTAGCATGAAATCAGCTCGCAGGAAAATACTAGCCTGGAAATCTGGGGACAGACTGGGAATACTCCCTGCAAGGAAAGCTGCAAAGATTGACTGCCAGACAAATTTCTATCAGAGGTTTGCCAGTTTGCTTAGCTGTATGCTTGACATACACCTATAACGCATCCTCAGGTTTGTGACCTAATATTTAATGGATTGGCACCCCTGGAAGCTTCTATCTTGTGTATTGCCCTAGAAATCAGCAGTCCAGGTGGGTTTTCAGCTTCTCTATGTCCAGCAGAGTAGCACTGAAGAGCTGAGGTTACTTCTGTTGTTAGGAGCTTGATTTGAAATATCTGAAACGAAATCTCATTTCAAAATGAAATGTGGTAGGAATTTTCCCTTTCCAAAGAAGTGTCGGAACTTCTGAAGACATTTGAATATCATTCTGAAGACTTCTGAATATCATTCTCTTCCAATTTTGTAATACCTGATGGAGAAAAGATTATTTTCTTAGCTCTAGCAGCTTTATAGCAGAATGACAAACAAAAATAAGTCCCCCACTCACATGCTCCAGCAAAGAAATGTAGTTGTATCAAGAGATAAACTTGTCAGGATTAGCAGCTCAGACTATGCTTGACTTCACATAGCTTGCCTTATGGTGTTGTATTTCCTCTTTTCACTTGTTTTATTTCTTAATATGCATTAGTCATGTCAGATTAAAAGCCCTCCTGAATAGTGAATGCATAGACATTGGCCAGCAATTAGCAAACACAAGAGAAGACAAAAGCACCAGAGTGGGGAAAACGTGAATTATTCAGAGTATATATGGGCCAGAAAGACAAGTTGCTTTTGAAAGTATGGTTTCTCAAGGTGAAACTTTCTGTCCATTACCAGCCAGTACATTTATTAAGTTCTAAGCACAACTTTCTCTCGTAGATCTGCTGAAGTTAACTTAGAGAGAAAAAGGCAAGCAGACTTTGAACTGCCGAACTGTTCTGGATGGGAAGAGGAAAGGGATGAAATTAACTATAAGAAAGGCCCTGAAAAAACAAGAAGAGTTTCTCAAAAAGGAAGTTTCTCACCTTTAAATAAAGAGGAAAAGCAAATGAAATGCTGAGTAAACTTAATTACAACTAGAACATCGTCCCCTTAAAATGTCTTCTAATCAGTCCTGATATCCTATTTTGACTAAGATAGCAGAAATCTTTGAAAACTATTGTATTTCTGTGTGGTGAAATCATACAATCCATATTATAACATGTTATGTGTTGATGTTGTGGTTTAACAATGAGGACAGCTGATTACTCATGAATGCATGAAGATTCCTGCTACATTAAAGTTATTTACCTGTTTGCATATTCATTGAGGATTGAGAGTCTCTTATAGATCCCTCTTACTAACATTCAGGCTTTGTCATCCAGATTGTTAGCAATACTGATACTGCAAAGGGGACTCACTCCAACAACTGTGCAATTTCCTTCTACATCTGGACCCTAATCTGGGAAAATAGTGTGGGACTAATTCACCTGATTACCATTTGTCCAAACATAAAGGAAAACACAGTGGAACATAGATGTCCTATGCATTACTTTAGCCACATATGTTTCTGATGAAGAATATGAAATGTAATTAGACTTAGAGTTGAAAGAGGAAACAGAGGTATATTTCTACTGTCTGTGATACACTGGAGGGTCTTTCTAAGAAGCTGTGAGGGTTTGTCCAAACAAGATGATTATTGTTTCATGTTAAGAAAGTCATTCAGATGCTCTTTCATATTATCGCTGGTAATGTTGAGAATTAAAGCATGAAGTTGCCAGCAATATAAATGTTTGCAATCTCTATTATCTTCATGAACTCTGACTGTCTAGGAAAATATATTTACTCTATATTCCCTCTGCAAGAATTTTTCTTCTCTGTGTCACTCAGTTATGATATTGGAAACAGGAATGTGTTGCCCAACTTTCTGATGGAAAACTACATCAATATTCTGGGATTCTGTACTCTCAGTTGGAGGCAGAAAAAAAAGGCTGGATCTGTTACCATTTCTAATCTTTCGTTGTTTTCAGCTTCGAGAAAAACAAACCCAGTATCAGTGTACATAGATTAAATAACATTCACAGCCTAAAAAATGCTTTTACTTGTTGTTGTAGTCAGCTACTGAGCACTACTGTAGGACTGCAAATATAGGCTCTGTGTCATATCATTGGCTTTCAAGACACGAGTATAGGATTCCTCATAGTGTGCAAAGCCTTTCACGGTAAATGTCTGTGCTATAAATTTTGATGTACTTCTCAGCTGAATGGATGCTTTGCGTGGAGACAGACTGGCTGGAGCTAAAGTAGTTAGGTTTGATTTACCTCTTCTTTATTATTCAGTTCTATCAAGAATTTGGAGGAGTGATATCAAGGCATGTTGATTGACTTCAGTTTGTAGATTGAAATAAAGTGAGTGCTATTTAACCTTGGCCAATACCATACAACCTTATAATGATGTTATTGGGATGAAGTAATGTGGAGGTTGGTAAGACAGACAATGAAACATGATGTTTGCAAATAAATCCATTGACAGATGAGTTTTTCCTAATAATCATTCAATGTGTGGTTTTTGTGCAAGTCCTTGTGGGGTTTCCAGAATTAGAGAAATATTTGTGAAAAGTCCCTGTGTGTGCCATTTTTTAAGCACTATTTATATTTAGTCTGATTTGTGATGTTTGGTTTGCACATGTTGGCCATATTCATGCAGTGCATCTCATCTGCTGCTTTTTCTAGAGCTAAAACAGTTCCTGCTTTCCAGCACTTGCAGAATATTCCTCCTTGCCACAGCTTTTCAGCTGCAGTTGTAGTGAGTGCAAGAGAGCTATTAGTGTGCCTAAAATGGGTAATGTAAAAGAATTGATCTATTTTCTAAGTCCTATTCTGACTCTCTACAGTTTTTTAAATAAATATCTATGTACATCTCATATTTCTTCTCAGATGAAACTGAAGATATTTGTGGAGTCAAGTAATTTCCTCATCAGTTCTTTCTAGCTTCCTCACTAAAAAGCAAAGTATGATTCCTCTTTTTTTCTGGAATCAATGATATCAGGGTTACTTTACAGCTAATTATTAATGAGATTCATTAACAGTTTTCAAGTCATTAATCCTGTGCAAAGCTCCTGTGTTCTGCTGCAAATTATAGGTGACTTTTAAAGGACTGTCAATACTGACAGTTTAAAGTACCATGCAATAAAAAGGGCAAGTACTGGTGGGAAAAACCCCAACAGATGTGCAACTGTCCTGAGAAAGATCAGGGGTCTTAAAATTGAATAAGTCCTTGCCAGCAATATTTCAGAGGCTAGTGAGATAGTTATGTGTGAATCCCTAGGGGCATTCTGAATGGGAATGCCTGTCAACTGTGGCAGCTATAAGTTATAGTCCTCCAAGCACATGTTTGGTCCTCTGCATACTTGTCATGCAGTCTGGTGGCCCAAGGTTAAGCCAGAATTAGGATATTTATATCCTGAATATTATTGTCACTAACCCATAGCAGAGTTCGAAACAGTTGAGCTGTATTTGGTCATTGCATTAGACTCTGTGCACTCGAGGGAAATTTCCAAAGAGAAGAGGGGAAGGGCTGAGTGGTATCAGCTGTTACCATGCAGCAAAGTGACAATTGAATACACTGTGTACACAGTTCTGGTTAGTGTCTATGTAGGCAGAAATCTGACCAGCTCTCACAGACATATCTGCTGTTACCGTGCACCATGCCATGCTGTTCTTGCTCAAGCAAAACTGTCAGCAGCTGAAGGTGGAACATGATCCTGTGCTCTAAGGCCTTACTTTTTGATCTCCATATCCTAGAAATTAACTAGTTAACTAGTGTAAGCAAGGTAAAATATAGAATCCCAGCAGCTTTTATCAAAATAGAACTCTATAAATGAATCTCAGTTTAATCTTTTCTATCTCTGTCAATTTTCTCAGACCAATCCCTCCCACAGACTGACAAAAATGCTTAGCATTTAACTAAAAAGCTATATTAGGCTCCATCTGAACTTGAAATAGTTGCAACCCATAAGCATCCAGGTCTTTCAGAGGCTATGAAAATCCAAAGTGTGTGTGCAACACAGATTCTGCAGAGTGAAGTTGCAACAGGAGATTTGGTCTGTCTTGCATGTCCCAAGGATTCATACTTGGGTTTTTATTCCAAATGAAGAAGATAGATGTGAACAAGAAGAAGCCTACATATAATTGGAAGGTTATGAAGTAAAACCAGATATAGCCCACTGAGCTATCAAAAGAGTGTGGTTCCCATTCATTAGTTGTAATGGATGGGAATTCCCTTTGAAGTTCTAGTACTGCAAGTTCTAAATTATTTGCTGTAAGTAGCTGGCTCTGTGTTTTGAGTGCTGTATTTAATGCCAGGTAGAATATTCTTATGATGGTACCTAGAAAAAAAGGTAAAGGGTGTAACTGTGCCTTTTCTGTAAAAGACACACATGTGACAACCATGCAGCCAAGTTCAACATTCACCACACAGCCCAGAACAGAGTGGAGAAGATGAGGAGGAGAGTCCTAATGGATGCAGCTCCACAGATGTAAAACAGAGAGCTGTGCTCCTGACCACATCCTTTGAAGTGGTTTCTAAACCAAATCAGTTTGAAGGAGCCTGGGAACATCTTTCATCATCTGTCTCCTTGCTGCCCTTCCTTGATTAGTGTCAATGAGCTTGAGGGTGAGGGCTGAAAAGGGCTTGCCTATGTGGCACTCCTTGTTCTGTCCCTCAGGCAGGATTCAGGGATACCCACGCAGTGGATTGTCTTTACTTCTAAGTATTTTTCATGTGAGACTAATACAACGACCTGTCCAATTGCCTATATACAACACATGAAACATATGTGTTGCAACTGACATAGTTATTGAATTGGCAAAGTGCCAGTACCCGGTATAATTTAAATATCCTGGACTCCGTGCTAATCAGTAGCTTGTCTCTGAGAAGATTGTGCTGATATTTCTAGTTAGTTCTTGCCACAAAATTGATTTTTAAATCTAAGGTGGCCCTTTTCTATGAAGTTGAGTGTGAATATAATGTATTTAACATTACCATTTTCTATGATTCTATGAATTATATTTCAGAATGAATGTAATTATTCAGGAAGGCAGTTGTTCTCATTTATTTGTGTGCTTCTGAATGACTTGAAATATATCTTGGAATTACCAAACCATGGAGATGTAGAATACAAAAGCTAAACTATGGTTTTGTCATAGTATGACTCTTTGGATTTTGTTGGACCATTCTGCATGTTTTATAAACTCTGCTTTCTTCCATGCCATGCTTTTTAATCTCCGTAAATAATTTTTCTGTGTCAGGATCTGAGGTAATTTTTCTAACGCCCAGTCAGTTGCCCATATGCATGACAACCTAACTGCTATTAGGCGAAAAATCTGGCATCACACTGAGCCACTAAGTACATAATTTCTAGTTCCACATTACATTCTGCAGCAGTGTCAGTGTTCTACTTCGAGGGTATATTTGCGTACATGTCTTTCTAATTCTGGCACTAGAAGTTTCAGAGGCAATTCTTACTGTACTTTGAAAAATCTACTCTAAATATCAGAACTTCCATGCAATTGGATAAAATAGTCTCAAGTCAATGATAATTACACACCATTTTGACAGTTCTCACAGTTTAACATATCTCTTAAGGAGCTAATGATTACATCATAATCTCATCCTTCACTAAAAAAAAATGCATACATAAATAAATAACACTCCACAAACTGGCCTACTGAACAAAACATGAAAGAAGAATGCTGCAAATTCAAACATCTTTAGGTAAATCAACAGCCTTCAATATATATTTTTATTTAAATCTCATTATTTTTACCAACACCTTCAGCTTTATGTGATTGGGATTTGGGATTTTTTCCTTTTTTTCCTTTTTCTTCTTTTTTGATCACTTGAATTTGGCAACAGAATCACAGAACCCAGAATCATTTAGGTTGTAAAAGACCACAGAGATCATCAAGTTCCACCTTTAAAGATACCACCCTCTTAACTAAACCATGGCAGTAAGTGCCACATCAAGTTGGTTCTTTCTTGAGCTCCTCCAAGGATTGTGACTCTACCAGTTGGATGGCAGTCCATTCCAACACTTAACAACCTTCTCCATGAAGGAATTCTTACTGAAGTCCAGCCTAAACCTCCTCCGGTGCAGCTTGAGGTGATGTCCTTTTGTCCTATCATTTGTTGCTTCGGAGAAGAGACCGACCACTCTGGCTACAATTTCCATTCAAGCAGTTGTAGAGAGTGATAACATCATTCCTCAGCCTCCTTTTCTCCAGGCTCCCTCAGCCTCTTCTCATAAGATTTGTACTCCAGACCCTTCAACAACTCCAATGCCTCATTCTCCTTGTAGTGAGGGGCCCAGAGCTGGACTCAGTACTCCAGGTGTGGCCTCAACAGTGCAAACTCCATGAGAAGAAATTCTAAAAGCATTCCAGCTCTCTAGTTTTATCAGTGAAAAATTTGTCATTAGTCATCCAGTAGTAACATTTAATGCCCATATGTATTGCACATAAGCATGTTTCTGGAACTGTTTGCATTGTACTGCCTAAGATTCATTATTTTTTGTTTATATTTGGTGGACAGACAGAAGCTGATGAGTACAGATGGATTTTTGTAAGTAAATGTATAGGGATGCATACCATTTCTGCAACAGAAGATACCATACATAACATAAGAACAGTTTTCATTTCAAAGACAAATGCAAAAATTTTCAACATGTAAATTTTATTTTCTGTTTACACATTACATCTCTTTTTGCAGAGTTCTTACACGCCTAATCATTTTCCTTGGCATGGGATTTTCAGTTTAAAGTAAGATTGTTTAACTGTGGGCAATTCTGAAACCTAGACAAATACTACAGTCATTCTCCTTTGGCAAAGTGACCTCAGTGCTGTGGTTTTAAAAATGTCGTTGTAGAAGTTGTTCCTTGCTGTGGAAGAATTAATAAACCCAAATTTTTTCTGTATTGCATTTAAGAATTTTGCAAAACTTACACCCAAGGCAATTCTATGCAATTTTTAGTAAGTCTCATGTCAATCATCAGAAAGAATAGGATAAGGATGAAGGATCAATGGTAAGGGCAAAGCAATTTTTTGTGAATTTACTGTAAGGTTTTTCACATTTAGGGAGTTAAACTTTAAGAGAGTCTTCTGAAAGGCCTTTAATTCATTGTTAGTTTAAATTGAGTATTTTTCAGAATGTCCTTCATATTTATGGTGCTGACTCAGATGTAAAAAGATCCGAAGGAATGATAGGCAGCTACTAATACAAATTATTTGATCTGTAATAGACTTTTCATTGGCACAACTGTTCAGGATTTTCTGTGTGTGGAAAAACCACAGAGTACTTTTTAGAACACAGTAAATCAGTCCAAGCTAAAATTTTTTAGCACCTCATGCCATCAGAAATGCCGTGATAAAACTACTCCACATTTTTAGAAGAAAAATGAGGTTTTTAGTACTTGGATTATGAAGAATTTGACCCTGTAGTGACTCATAACAAAAAAATCCATTGAAAATTACTTGTGAGGAATAAAAGCTTAGTATGAAGTTGAGTAAAGAAGAGCTATAGGCTTGCAATGTAATGCAATCAGAAATAAAGGCAAACACAATACTGGCATGTGTTAGAAGTACCTCCATCAGAAATTGAATCCAGTCAGACCCCTCTACTTGTCACTTTTGAGACACCACCTGGAGCACTGCACCCAGGACTGGGGCCCTGTGGGATGATTACCAAAGATCCAGCAAGGGCAAAGGCTTGCTACTTATGGCCTACACTGTGGACCAGCTACCTATCTTTGCATAGTGCACATTAAGTAAAGATGAGTTGGCTGAAGGAGAAGGTCCTGTGGAAACAGGATGAGCAATGGCTCTGAAGAACAGCACAGAAAGCAGCAAAGTCATGTGACTGGAACTTTGAAAGGCACAATAACCAAAAATCTAACTTTTAGAATCACAGAGTCATAGAATGACTAAGGCTGGAAAAGACCTTCAAGATCATCCAGACCCACCTTTGACTGATCAGCACCACACTGACTAAACCATAGCCCTAAGTGCCATGTCCAGCTGTTTCTTGAAAGCTTCCAGGGATGGTGACTCCAGCACTTCCATGGACAGTTTGCTCCAATGCTTGACCACCCTTTCAATGAAGAAATTCTTCCTGATGTCCAACCTGAACTTTCTATAGTGCAACTTGAGGCCATTTCCTCTTGTCCTGATTAAGGGTCATTTACAGCTTAAAACACATGTCCTGCATATACTAGTATGTTTAATGAAGTACATGCTACCATGTATATGACCGTATTACTCAGACTGACTGCTTAGCTCATGCTACATGTAACATTGAAAGAGGGGATAAGATTGGGATATTGATTGTATAGAAGGAAGGTAGGAATTTCACCCAAGTTAGGAGAAAGTCCAAAAATCACTGCACAGACAGCTGACTGGCTACTTTCTTCTCACTCCTCCCAAGCAGGAGCACCTTCTTGGTAAGCTTCTGGGTAGGTTGGTTGTTATTATTACCCAGTTTAGCACAGTATTTTTGTTATTAGAGCTCTGCTGCTGCTGGGGCATTCAGCAATGGCAATGCTGAATCTGTATGTCTGTTGCTTCAATAAACCACACTATTTGCGATCATGTGATAGCAAAGTTCTTGCTGAATGTGATTGGACCCGAAGTATCAGATTGGTTAATCGCACCATTCGTGAATCTATGACACCAGAAGTTCTTGTTGAACATGACGAGACTTCTAGTGCCAAATGGGGTATAATCAGAGATTAAGCCTAGCCACACACAGCCTCTCTGATCTCTGAGGATGAGATGGAATGCAAGGGGGTTTATTTTTTGGCCAAATTGCTTAATCTTAATGTAACAGGCCCTCAACATACGAAGGAAAGGGACTTGTTGAAGCAAGTCCAGAGGAGGGCATGAAGATAATCAGAAGGCTGGAGATCTCTCCTATGAAGACAGACTGAGAGATTTGGGCTTGCTCAGACTGGAAAAGAGAAGAGTTTGGCGACACCTTTCAGCAGCCTTTCTAAAGGAGCCCTACAAGAAAGGGGGAGGGACTTTTTAAAAGGGACTGTAACAAGAGGAAAAGGGTTTATGGCTTTAAACTGAAAAAAAGCAGGTTTAGATTGGATATTAGGAAGAAATTCTTCATTGTGAGACTGCGAGACACTGCAACAGGTTGTCAAGAGAAGTTGTGAATGCCCCATCCCTGGCAGTGTTCAAGGTCACAGTGGGTGGGGCTTTGAGCAATCTGGTCTAATAGGAGGTGTTCGTGTCCATGGGAGGAGGGGTTGGAACTACATAGTGTTTGCCCCTTCAAGCCCACAGCTTTCTATAATTCCATGATGAAACAGCTTTTGTACACTTAATTTCAAACATGGATGTCGTATTTAGGAAAGGTTTATTTGGACTATAATGAGAGAGGAATGGAGGGGAAAGAAGATATTATAGGTTTTAAAACACTAGAAGATTCTAGTTTGCTTTACATTGTAAAACACGAACTATGAAGGAATATGTTCTTTTTCTAAAGCAAGGAGGAAGAAGAGTTATATATAACAGCAGATTATGCTGGCAGAAACCCAAGCATAGCCATGGCTCACAGCTGTCAAAGAGTCTTTTCAAACAGAACAAAGGAGGAAATCACCTTAAACTGGTACAGGCTACTGTGCATACAGTTATAGAAGTCTGGGTTTCAGCACTTAAGAGGTCAATTTCAGCATGGCTTGCTATGAAGACGAAACATGGAAATGGGAGCTGATTTGGATTTTTTTTTTTCCAGTGAAGTCTGTTTCTTGTGGGAAATTCTAAACTACCAAACAAAAAGTTTACCCTCTGGTTTAGAATTTCTTTTTACTTGAAACTTTCAATTCGTTCTGCAACCCTTTCTGGCACATACAGATAACCTTAACATATTGAAAATGTACTTAATTGCCTAGTTGAGTTGGAGCTAAAGAAACTGAAATAACATCACCAATAGCTCTGTGAGATATTTTTTGTGTTTTAGCACAAACAATGCTAAAACATTGCTACCTTCTAAGCATACATTAAGACAGCTGGCAACAATTAGCTGATTTTACACAAGCAGTAAAATGAGACTGCGAGATGAGATACAATTGGAATTGCCTGTCCTCTTCTTTTTCTAGATTTGGATTAATTTTTAGCTGCTAGTTTTTTTATATTTTCCTACCCTTTAATATTTCCTCACATTTGAACATGGGAAAAAATGTTGCAATATCGCAAAAACTCCTATTGAATGGAAGGATAATTTTCTATTTATATTTGGAGAGCAGATATAATAAGAATAATATTGTTCTTTCCTTCCTTTAGTTTGTCTTTCCCTGAGTTTCTTTTCAGTCACATGAATAGAGCTAGACTTATTACCGTGTGAAGTGTCAGAATTCACTGACTCAGACAGAAAACAAACATCTTCCTGCTACATGATGGAAATACCCTTTTAATGTAATTTCTCAACTAAATATCTGTGATTACAGCACATGTAGAGCTCGAAAAGTGTAAAAAGGAATGAAAATCTGGCAACACATCTAAATATAGTGTTCTGTTCAATGCCAGAATGGCAAATTTTAAAAGCCATCTCGCCACATCCCACTTGTTTTTCGTTGTATCTGAAGTCTTTTGGTTAACATAAATGACTGCGCAGCTATTGAAACTGGTGTGCACGAAACAAAAAATTAATTCATGATCTGAAAAAAGAGAAAGCTACTGCATTTTTCTCCTCTGACTAAACTGAAAGTTGTTGTTGTATTTACAATATGCAGCATACTGGGAGAGAAGGAGGTTTGTGTGGGACTGGCCTCCCAGAAAGATCAAGCAGCAATGGCAACAACAACAACTTTGTTGTTTAGTGGTTTTCAGAGGCACATTCAAAGCCCTTACAGGAAGAGTACATAAAAAAACCTTTAAAGAAACACAGTCAAATACTAAATTTAAAGCAGAAGTGAAAATGTGGTTTAAAATAGACTAGGAAACACGTTCCAAAGAGACATCCTTCAAGACTCATGAATGACGTTAGAGAAGATATCTGCAAGTTGGATCCAAGAGCGGTCTTGACGGTAATACAATCAAACACTATGAGAGTTACGATAAGAAAGATTTTTAGAAATACTTTTTGTTTAGCATTTTGCATGATACTAAGTACTTCTGTACAGTGCTAGAATATGATGTAATTTCTAATTAAATGCTCTTTCCAAAACTCGTAATAGCCACATGGGCTACATTTACACTATTACAGAAATAGGGGCCAGGCAGCAAACAAGAGTGTTGGATTCAGATAGTTGAGGCAGATTGGTTACTGATTCTCCTGTTTGCTCTGCCTGACTGATCTTGTCCAAGATGAAGCTACCCTTGGTTCTAAAGACAGGTACCTTCAGGGAACATTCCCACCAAACCACAGTGTAGGTGTTGCATCAGAGTTCACTCCCTCTGCAGTACATGGTCCTCCAAAGCAATCCTGTGAAGCTTTGCTTCCCCTTGTATCCTTTCATACCTTCTTTCTACACCCAGGGACGTGCAGACATTGCCCTGAGTTTCAGCCTGTAAAAATCCACTCTAGCATAGCATATTCTTTACATTACTTCACACAGTCCCAGTCCCCCTTTCCAGAAACCTCTTTCACTGGGCCGCTTGTGTTTAATTGCACTGACGTACCATCCAAGTCAGGGGAAGGTCCACAAGGCATGCTATCCACTGAAAGCATTTGCACACAGTTTCTTTGGCTAAGAATATAGAAGCAGGAATATAACTACGTGCAAAGCAATCAGGGAATGATCCTTCTTGTGCCCTAATACTTTATCCTCAGGGATTTTCTGAGGTAGAGATTATTTACTTCTGTTTAATAGTTTCTACAGGATGAAAACTTGTCTATGATTACAAGAAACTGAGCATGAACTTTGATTTGCCTAACTATGTGTAAATGATACTCCAGTCCTACTTTACACCCTTGCTGGGATTTGTGAAAGATTGAAAAAAACAAAACAAAAAAACCCCTACAACTTTGTAACTCTTGCTCAATGCAAGAGTTCATTCTGAAAATATACTCCCCTGCCAGGAAGGCCACAGGTTTTTTTTATTTTGCTGACCTAAAAAATATATTTCTTAAGTAGTCATTTGAGTTTAGCAGCAAAGGCTTTAGGAAGATAACCAAACTGTGATGAGACTTGGACACACTCTGAGAAAGACACAGAGCATCAGACCGTAGTACCAGGATTCAGAGGTTTCTTATCCCAGCCTTGTGCTTTTTCTGCTATTTTTTATTTTAGCAAAGATTCTTGAGGGTCTGAGGGTTTTAAAAAGAATATCTTATAATGAACTGTATTTGACAGCTTATGGAAAACACTAATTTTTTAGGGATTTTTTTACTTTCTTCTTTCTGTTTTTTATTTTTTTTTCAATTTACAAAAACTGTCATTACTTTCTTGCATGAAACATTAACACTGGCAAGAGTATTTCAAGCAAGTTGAAGCCTGTTTATCATCTCTCTTGGCACTGCCTAAATCAGGGCAATGTAATAAACTATCTGGAGAAATGCTGTTCTTAGTATTACTCTTGGATGCAGATGAAGAACTTGAACTTATGAAAACATTTTGTGTTGATGAGTATAATCTTTGTCCAATCTAGCTATCTCAATAGATGAAATCAATACTTAAATATATATATGTATATGTATTTAAGGGCAACAAGAATACATTACTGCAGTTCAGAAATAAAACAAAGCAAAAAAAAAAAATCATGTTTCATTTTAGTTTGTCTTTCACAGTAATTTTCCTGTTTCAGTCTGGGTAGTGCTTTCTCTCTTTGTGGCACACCCAGTCCAAGTAGATTATGTGTGTATTTCCCTATTTATAGCTCTGAAAACACACACACTTAAATATTCTATAAGTTACTATAACTCAAACAGAAGCTGTGGGTGAATGTTGAAATTGTTGACTGTACCTTTAGAAACTGTCTTATGCGGACAGTGTAACTATATGACGATCCCTTTTAGTTTTAAGATTCCTGACTATGTATGGATTCCTAGCAGACTAGGTGCACTTGAAGAAAAAAAGGTCCATTCTGCACACTTTTCCAGTGAAAAACAGTTACCCTCAAAAGGTAAATTAAATCAGCTTAAAACAAGCTATAACTCCACGGAGTGGAACATTCCCACAGTTCAGGTACTGGTTACAAAGTCAGTTTGATGCGTTTTGGGACTGATGCAAGAAATGGATGAAGAGATTTCTTTGAACCACAGGAAAGGTTTTGTTTGCATTATTTTTCCTTGCTGGATCCAGGTTTAGACTGGTTCTCCTTTTATCTGTGCCCTGTTCTCCACCTTCACATGAGTACACACAAAGCGGGGGCTTCAAAGCTGACAGCACTGGCCTAACTCTGTTCTCGTTAAAAGCATTGGCAAAACTCCCAGTGGCTTCAACAGCAACAGGATTAGGCCAACTGTGAGTGCTTTGAAAAACTCACCCAAGGCAATAAATCTAGCATTAATTCACCAAAAAGAAAACCAAACATAAAAAAGAATGAAGAGAGGGAAAAGAAGAATCATCGTTTCGTTGCTCAAAGTCCTTTAACAGAAAAATTACCCTACTTACATATTGTGGTGTAGGGGCTGGGTGGCTGGTACATGAGAGTGTGTGTTAGTCTGCTTAGACAAACACAGAGAGTGCAGAGAGTGAGGATCCCTTCCCTGGCCGCTATGGGCAGAAATTGTTGGTGATCCCACTGTTTAAATGGTGCAAGAGCAAGAAGAGCTCTGAGCTCACAGTTCTGACTAACCCAGCAGCAAAACTGGACTGAATCGGGCCAGAACGTGCTTTACCCTTTCCCCTGAAAAGCATGGGCTGCTCTAACCTTACAGTCCCTTGAGGCACTTTGTTGTCATTTATTTAACACAACTGCATCCTCTTGTTCTCAACTCATCTTGTATGTATTGTAGCACCTAAGGGGGCCTAAAAGAAAGCCAGAAAGGACCTTTATACAAGAGCATGTGGTGACAGGACAGGTGAGAATAGATTTTAACTGGAAGTGGGTAGGTTTAGATTACGTATTAGGAAGAAATCCTTCACTGGGAGGTGGGGTATGAAACACTGGAACAGGTTGCCCAGAGAAGTTGTGAATGCCCCATACCTGGAAGTGTTCAAGGCAAGGCTGGATGGAACTCTGAGCAATCTGGTCTGGTGGGAGGTGTCCCTGCCCATGGTAGGAGGGACAGAAGTAGTTGGTCTTTAAGGTCCTTTTCAATGCAAGTCATTCTATGATTCTATGATTTACATAATCTTTTTTACTACTCCTTTACCTGTGCCTGTCTTTGAATTACCTCCCTTAATGCTGGTTCTTGTCTGGCACAGAGATAAATTAGATAGCTGTGAACGTACCATAATGGGGAACACATGGGAAACCATTCAAAAGGCATCTGACATTTCAGTTTCAGGTTATTTGCTTTTCATGTATGAGTTGCTATCCTCCTCATTTGATTTCATGCACACCAAAACATGGAATTATAAAGTAAAAATTGTAAATATGTTGTTTGGTGGCTTGCTTTTTCTGTTTTCTTGAGGGGTTTTGTTTGTTTTATTGTTTTCTTTCCACTAGAGACATGAACCTTGGAGAAATGGGACCAAAAAATGCAATGGGAAAATAAGGTGGATATGAATGTAGTAGGACTGGATTTTTGCCGTCATTGCATACCAGAACCTCCACCTGAGCTTCTTTTTCCTTGCACCCCTAATATAGCAGCAGGCTTTTCCATCTTCTGCACTACCACAAAGTGAGTAATGCTCAAAGCATTGACAACAGTTTTTCATAAAAAGGTGACTTTGGAAATCGTCCAGACTCTTCTCAACTCTCACAAATGCTCATGATTTCTCACCTTCACAAAGTGGCTTGCTTCTCAGAGATACTGACTTCGTGGCCGGTATAGATAGGTATTTTCCCTTCACTGTTCATGAACTCCCCATGCTGCCCTGGAAAAGCAAAAGGGCTTTACAGAGACCTACAGTGTGCCATTATTGAGCAAAGATTTGTCCTTATTTTCAGAGAAGGAGAGCATTCATACCTCCTGCTGCCATCTCAGAAGACAAAAAAAATTTACATAACTAAGATGCTAGTGCATATTTTGTCTCAGAAACCTAATTATGATTTTTATTTCAACCAATGTTACTGTGTTAATCCCAACAAATTTTATTTGCAAATTCTTCTGTTCACCCTTTATGGTATGAGGAGCTGGATCCAGGATTTGAAGTAGTAAAACAGAACATTCTGACCACACCTTTTAGCCACCAAGACCTCCAGATTTGCATTGCTGTAGATTCAAAGCCATTTATTCCTTTTCTGGCCTCGTATCAGCATCATTGTTGCACAATTTCATGACCACAAGTTGAATTAATATACATTTTCAATGTGAAAGAAAACTCCTGATGCATGTTAAGCACAAACAGACTGAGAGAGTGTTTGGAAGAATACCATTAATCTATCTGAAAATGACCTGGGAGTTTGATGCTCACACAGAAACTACTACTGGTGTTTTTGCCAAAGAAATGCTCCTAACTAGAATTTTGTATCTAGATCTGGGGAATTAATTGATTTGCAGGGCTTACTGGCAGATCTACAAGAATTCATTTTGCGTCAACCTGGAATGAAGTGTACAGCCAAAAGAAAAGTAGGAAAAATAATAATTTTTGATTGACAGCAAGTTTTAGGTTTTGGGTGGGATTACTTGTTTCCCTGTTCATTCTTTCATAAAACTGAAGTTGATTTCCAAATGCTGTGAACTAAAAAAAAAAAAAAAAAATTCAAACCTGAAATGCTGATATTTTTCCAGTTTTGAGACTTTTTTTCCTTAAGCAGTTTACAAAAAATGGACATAATTGAATCACTGCTATTCAGGAAAAACATTTTGGCCAAAAAATTTTATCCATCTCTGCATCTGATATCCTCCCATAGTACTTCACCACACTTTTAATACGCACTGGGAACATGCTGAAATGCAAAACATAGTACAACTTCAGTAAAATTATGCAAAAGGACAAGTCAGCACAGAAGACAAAAGGAACTATGATGTTTGGGTTTCACTTAAAGCTGTTAAACTAGATGATATCTCTGTCCACATCAACCTTGTTAGACCATGCAGGACTGCAAATTTTTTTTCCCTTTCTTTTAGTAAACCCCAGGATACTTCTAATACATCTGCTTCTCCTTATGTTCAAAAGTTAATTGTGATCTTGGGCTGGGAAAAAGTAAATGTTATTAGAACAGGAAATCACATATGATACAAAATAAGTTGTCATTTTTATATTTCCTTGATATTCACACATTTGTTATTTTTATATTTTCTTGATATTCACAACTCATAATTTATATTAGTGATTCATTTAAAAAATAAAAGATGATCTTATTCCCTAAATAAGTTAGATGGCATTATTCCATCAGTGATCATGACCTACATGTTGAAACCAAAGGAGCCTGAGATTTTAGTGGCAACTGTCACACAAATATGTAAATAACAAATATCTGTAGGGTAACACAACAGGTACAAAACCAAAGAGGCATGCTTAAGAGAGAATGAATTTGGGGAAGTTTTAGTTTGTTCACAGACAATTTCACATGTGAAATACAAACATAAAGTGTGAGGGGCTGCAGTGTGATGGTCACTTTTATGACAGCCCACACATAGTCAATATAAGTACAGAGACACGCAGTTATGGCCAGCAGTTCCTTGATTTGTAGGAATGCTAACATCAATGAGAAGTTTTCCATTACCTTCACTGCTCTTCAGGCTGGGCCTTAAGGTAGCAGCAGAAGTAGCTAGCAAATTTAACTTTCACTGTCAACCCTACTTTGAAACAGAGGTTTGTGTCTTGCCATTGCTATGCCATGGCTTATTACAGTGACAATCAGAGCACTTTCTCTATGCTGGACTTTTGCTTTCTGCAGTCTTCAGTAAACATCAGAGCATCCCAAATGGTGGTATAAGACTCTGCAAATCTGATGCTGACAGTAGCCTGAAATAATTGCAGTAGCAAGAGCCTTGCTAGAAACCAGCAGCACAGCATGTTAATGAGCACACAAGTAATATCTGAACCATAGATTAAATAGTGTGGACTGGAGTGGCTGTTGCAGCCGGGAGAGACTGCCACTGGGTTTAAGAAGTAAAGGCCGATACATCAGTCCTTGATTTGGAAAAAATTCGCTGATGAGAAAAGTGGATGGAGTTTATTGTGACTTTGGTTAAGTTTGGGTTTCCAAGGTACTGTTGATCATTTAATGGGGTAAAGATGAGCATTTCTTTTGAATGAAATGTAAATTCCCATTCAGAGATGTGAGTGAAATTAGGTGCTATTTTCTGCTGTTGCATTTGAATTGTAAAAGTAAAACGTGCGTAATCTTGGCAAAGACTGAGATGCATTGGGCTCATTCCTCTGGCATTTCCCAAGAGATCTAAAGCTGACTTCTGGTTCTCCAGACATTCTAGAGTATGTCAATCCAGGAAAAACTTATTTGAAAAGGATCTTATGTTCCTTTTCCAGAACTGAACTTGGTTTTCTGCCAAAGTGGTTTGAAGTAGTCTCTTGGCCAATGCATATCTCAGGCCTTCGCTTCTGAGTGCAAAGCACATAATCAAAAACCCCTGAACTGACCTATAGATAACATTCCACCCTGGGACACTGGAAGATAAAATTGGGTGAGTTTGGAGTTTCCTGATTCCATGCAAACAGTAAGAAAGCTGAAGCTTAGAATTTTTGAGCTAAGATTGAAGTATGTGGATTAAAGAGTAAGATTGATATTGAGAAATAGACTATTGTTTTAATGATATGTTAAAAAGTACCCCAAACAGTCTGGAGGTCTGTGCCTTCCCTGCAGTTATGGAGCGATCCCAAGAACACCCAGAAGCACAGGGTGAACTCCACATCCATGTGTGTCCTCTACATTTTGTTTTCATACAGACAATAGGAATTTCATGCAAGCACCTGAAACAGTAGTTGCAATGTACTAAGTCACTTGATGAGCTTAGGTACCTTCTGAGCCACATCCCTTTGTGAGCAGTCTTTGCCCATACTTCAGGCTGTGATTCTGATTGACTGTCTGGAGGGGGTATAAGGGATGCATGGCGTCCTAGAAATGTCCTTCACACTGTAGTGTAGCTATATCTCTTTGATCTTATATTTTTATGCAACTACTTTGTATTTGCTAACTTCAGGCAAGATTTTGGCCTTAAAAATGCACATTGCCATTTTCTCTGTGACCAGAACGAGTTCAGACACATATGTTACAAGTGATTTTAAAACAATGCATTCATTTCATAAAGCACTTGAAAGACTACATGGCACATATTTGAACTCTGTCTGATAACTGTAGCATTTATTTTGGTAGTTTCCTGCTTCAAAGTCTGGCACTCTGATGAAATCCTGACCACTTCATGAAAAGCAAATGACGACATCAACGTTGCCAGCAGAAGGGTGTAAGCCACAACCATTTGAAAAAAAAAAAAGACATGGCTCTTTTTAGCTGAGCCTCTCCCTGGGAGTTGATTGCTATGGAAAAGAGAGGTAGGAATTAGCTTCTCTTACAAATGTCAATGTTCTTAGAAGTTTCAAGTAACAGGAGGTGCTGAAAAGTATGGCAACCAAATCCTCATCTCCTGGCACTAAGCTTGTCACTTCTGTGACATTCTTGGCCTCTTCTAACCCAGCGTCTGGGAATTTGAGACTTAATCTTTGGTCTACCACATGTTGGTGCAGAATGTAGCTGCTGCAAAATGAGACCAACCTACAAGTGGGGTAAAGGTCTATTTAAAAATGAAAAATGCCGGCCCCCTCATTCTTCCTTAGCATAGGCATTTTTAGAACCAAATTTCAGTCTCATACTGACCACTTAATACTGTATAAGCTGTGTTCCTCACTCCAGACAGACAAGAATGTTTTGCTGTTTGTTTTTAAAGCCATCATGCCATCATGCATGCCTCTGCTGGGAGCATCTATTCATTCAACACCACTGTGCAGTTCACATTCTCATTCTTCGTATCAGGAAAACTCTGTCTGGGTTTGTATTATATAGTGGACCATAACAGAAGTGAAATAGTATGATCATTAATATTTCATCAGAGAAGGCAAGACTAAAATTTTCTTAGTTTTGTAAGAACATAGTTCATGGCCTGAATAGCTGGTAGCCCCTGTCGATGGTATCTTTTTCGCATTTGGTCTGCGTTGCTGGGGGTTTAGTTGCGGTAGAGATTCTAAATACTCATAGAATCACAGAATCACAGAATCACAGAACACAGTCAGTTGGAAGGGACCCACAAGGATTATCAAGTCCAACTCCTGGCCCTGTACAGGACCATCCCCTGGAATCACACCATATGCCTGAGAGCATTGTCCAAACACTTCTGGAACTCAGTCAGGCTGGTGCTGTGACCATGTCCCTGGTGAACCTCTTCCAGTGCGCAACTGCCCTCTGAGTGAAGAATCTTTTCATAATATCCAAACTAAACCTCCCCTTACACAAATTCAGGCCATTCCTTCATTTGTGTCACTGGTCACCACAGAGAAGATATCAGTGCCTGCCCCTCCTCTTCCCCTCACAAGGAAGTTGGTAACTGCAATGACATCTTCACTCAGTCTCCTCCAGGCTGAACAGACCAAGTGACCTCAGCCGCTCCTCATACAGCTTCCCCTCAAGGTCCTTCACCATCTTCATGCCCTCCATTGGACACTCAAATATTGTCCTTCTTGTGCAGTGGCACCTAAAGCTGCCCCCAGCACTCAAGGTGAGGCCGCCCCAGTGCGGGGCAGAGCAGGACAATCTCCTCCCTTGCTCGGCTGGTGATGCTGTGCCTGATGCCCCCAGGACACAGGTGGCTTTCCTGGCTGCCAGGGCACTGCTGACTCCTGTTCAACTCGCCATCGACCAGGACTCCCAGGGCCCATTCCATGGTGCTTCTCTCCAGCCTCTCGTTCCCCAGTCTGTCCGCACATCCAGGATTGCCCTGTCCTAGCACAACCCAGCGCTTTCCCGTACTGTTGAACTTCATACGGTTGATGACTGCCAAGCCCTCTAATTTGTCGATGTGTCTCTGCAGGGCCTCCCTGCCCTGGAGGGAGTCAACAGCTCCTCCCAGTTTTGTATCATCTGTAAACTTGCTTAGCATCCCTTCCTGTCCTGCACCCAAGTCATTTATGATGTTGAAGACCACAGGG
The DNA here is from genome assembly GCA_013397935.1 of Dasyornis broadbenti. Classification (NCBI taxonomy): domain Eukaryota; kingdom Metazoa; phylum Chordata; class Aves; order Passeriformes; family Dasyornithidae; genus Dasyornis; species Dasyornis broadbenti. The sequence continues at coordinate 126,358 of VZRN01005377.1, forward strand.
CCGAGGATGGAGCCCTGTGGAACCCCATCAGTGACAGGCCCCCAGTCTGATGTCACTCCAGTCACTGTAATCCCTTGTGCCTGACCCATGAGCCGGTTGCTCACCCCTCACATGATGTGTTTATCCAGCTGTGTGATGGACATTTTGTCCAGAATGATGCTGTGAGAGACAGTATTAAAAGCTTTACTGAATCCAGAAAGATCACATCAGCCGGCTTCCCCTGATCAGCTAGGTGGGTTACCACATCATAAAAGGAATTCAGTTTTGATAAGCAGGACTTCCCCTCATGAAGTTTTGCTGGCTGTGCCCAAAGACTGTTGTCTTTTGGGTGTTTTTCAATATTTCCCAGAATAGTCTTCTCCATAACTTTACCAGGCACCGAGGTGAGACTGACAGGCCTGTAGTTCCCAGGGTCATCCTTCTTGGGTGTCCTTCATTCACAGGTTGTGCACTTTATGGTGGGACTGTGCTCAGGGCAATAGAGTTACTGCCACTGACTCCTAGGTCCTTTAGCTTATGGGGGCCTATAGTGCTCCAAGGAGCTACCTGCTTCTTCTCAGTTACTGCTACTGTAAGGCATGAGGAGGTGGCTGTACCAGCTTAACAGTAGGTTTACGTGCCACAATGCCTGACACATTTGCAGTGTTGCTGGGTAACGGTTTTACACTTTATGTCTGTTTTATTATTAATGACGTATATCATACACTCAGCAGACAGTATCTTCCTGAAGCTTTTACTGTGACTCTTGGAGGTAAAGTCCAGGAACATGCTTTTTCCAACTTTCTCAGAAATAAAGCTAATAGCCTTTAATATAAAAACTGCTGGGAGGCTGAGATACTAGCATGGAAATATCGTGAAGAAAAAAGTTCGCCTCAGCCCTGCGTTTCAACCCCTGCTTGCTCCCAATGGCTCTGCTCTAAGATGGCTCTGTTTACAAGATGTTTTTCTACAACAGCTGACCCTTTGAAACTTGGTTGCATCCACCCCACTGAGGTCAGAAGACAGGATGCAACAGTGAATCTGTCTAGACAGATCCCTTTAGCTTCACTCTTGCTTCTCTCTTAGTCTTGAAGACTTGCAACTTCTGCACTTAGTGTTATGAACAGGTATTTCCTCTCCCCAAATTGCCCTTCTTACTTGCTTGTAAGGACCAGCCCCTACCTAGATGCTAGAGGCCTTAACAACTACACATAGGGATCAAGAATTGACACCTTGGTGTACCAGGTGCTCATGTTTTAAGCTTAGGTTCAGAGCAAGTTCGTCTCTTCAAAATAATTCTTATAAGTGAAAGTGAGGGACAAGGGCTCGGCTTGCTGCCTCTCATCTGGCAGAGTGCTTTTGGAGCATCTGGGCCTGCTGTCCATCAGAATGACCTAATTCTACATACATCCATATTGATCTGATCTGCGTCATCATCGGTTCAGTGTTCATTAATGCAATTGGGTGCAGAAAGCTTTCAGGGGAAATAGCTGAAGAGAGAGAGAGTAATATATGCGGTCCTCTTAGAGTGGGAGTGAAATTAGATTATTTTTGTGCTATTCAGTTGAAACCTACTCAGTGACATTTTGGAAAGGTTGTGTACAAAGGCCCTCCCCTCTCTCCCCTTCCCGTTCCTTCTCCCCTTCTCCTCTTCTCTTTCTCCTGCTCCTTGTCATTGTCATTGTCTTCCTTCTCCTTCTCTGCGCAAGGCGGTGGTGGTGATGGTGTGCAGTGAAAGGTACCTCCACATCAGCCTCTGCCTCTGGCAGACAACAAAAACCCCGCTGCCACCAGGCATGCTGGCATTATGTTTGACATAACAGTATAGGCCAGCAAATTTCTTCCACTGAGGGTACAGGTCAGGGTGGAGACCTAGGAATAGCTCTCGTCTTAATTACAATGTTGTAACTGCAATTCTTCGCCAGAGTAATTCCCAGTTTTTATCTGTGTGTGTGAAAGATAGCACAAGCACTGAATTAATTTCACAGATTCCACTCTGTGTTGGGCATAAGGTGGTCCACAGAGGAGAAGCAACTTTCTTGTACATCCCCAAAGGCTCTTGAGAGGGTGTATTTGCTCACCTCCTGCTTTAGGAGGAAAAAAGCTTGTCTGTTCTTGTTACATTTCTCATTAGAATCAGAACTGCTGGAGTTGTTCATGTTAGAGAAGATATGCGGGTGCAGAGCAGTTCTTGATGAGATGAAAAGTTAATGAGATTGCTTTGAGGTAGAGACACAAACAATCATGTACTCCCAACTGGTACGGACACCACACGCTTCTCAGTTGAAGACTGAGCACATAAGAAATGCATGACATGAAATCTCTATGGGTGTTAGCTGAGAACATACATTTTATGTACCAAATAACACTATCATGCATTTTTAAAACTGTTAGGAGAAAGAAGAAAAAATTGTGCACTGAGATTTGATGCAGTGTGTTACTGTATGCTGGTTTCATTTGATTTTATTCAAACTCCCTTTTCATTCTCTGCACAGGCAAGGTCTCTGACCATTACTGCTTCCATTGTATGACCACTGAACTACAGCTGAACCCAGCAGTAGGATATGTAACAGATAGAAAATGCTGAAATTAGGGAGATGTAAACTATTTACAAATATTTGGTTTGGCCACAATACAGCAGTTATTTTGTTGTGTGATATTAATATAGTTATGGAGATAGTTGTATCACTTTGCTTTTAATTGCAAGAGGAAGATATAGCAAAGATCATGCAAGAGCACAGTTAAAATAAATGAGACTTTTATAGAACAGAACTGGAGAAAAACCCACAGGAAATTGTTGTTTAGTTCCAACATGCAGTGTGTGAAATTTACAGCCATACTGAAAGAATAGCAAAAATGAAACAGAGAACAAAGACTTTTGAGTGCCCTGTCATAGCTGCCATTTGGTATATATGTCAAAAAAGTAAGCACTCTGATGCATATTCGTCTCTCTCTCTCTCAGGAATTTGCTTTGCATGGTTAGTGATTCCAGTCTGCTGTTGCCATGAGGGACTCCTGACCCCTCAGTCACATTGATTCCCTCCCCATTTGGGAATACAATTATTAATAGGAAAAAAACTTTTCCAGGACAGAAGGAAAGAAGAAAGGAAAGTTTTATCATGCCAGCTTTTAGGAAATGGAAGGTAAGAAATGTACAGCACAGTCCTAATGTCTTTTTGTATTAATACACTCCAATATTCTTGAATACTTCCATGATATCTAGAAATGTATGAAGATAAATTCTTTTGCCTAAACTGCTCTCGTTAACATTGTGGCTTTTCAGTTAAATAAACAGCAGCAAAAATGCATGTTGTGAGGGAGAGAGGAAAGTACTTTGTAGGTGCTGTGATCAATTTACCAGTGCAGCTGACATGAATGCTCCCTAAGTCCTACTTGATCTTCTTAATACAATGTAATCCTTAATTATCTATTTTGACATCTAATGAGCACACAACACGTGTGTGAACTCCCAAGGCATGTATCTGCCTTGCCGTGCTAATCCCGTTATCCTGGCTGTTCCTCTGCTACCTCAACCCCTGTGAGTGACTCACAGATACAGTGTCTCTCCTTGCTGCCGTATCTCTGACATGTAATAATAACAATTACTCTCCATCATGAGGAAGGTCTGGAAACAATAAAATCTTCCACCTGTTGACATATGTTGAAGTCTGCGCGTGTTTTTAATCCAGGCTATAGTTTGTCAGTCTGGTGTTGAGTTTAAAAGGCCATTGCAGACCTTTTAATGATATTGATGTTCTTGCTATGAAGAGGCAACTGAACAATCCTCTATTTGACACAGCACGAAGCTACGGCATTAGGACGGGGGAAAGGACAGATGGTACTAACTCATGAGCAATCAGGCAAGGATTTTTCCTTGAACAGACAGAGAAACAATCCTTTCGTTAACACCTGATCTTGCCAGGCTCTTCCACCTGAGCAGCATCAGGGCTGTAGTCCTGCTAACTGTTCCTCAGTAACAGTTTGATGGAGTCATCCCTACACTTCCTCAAGCACAGAAGGAGATCCAGAGATTTATCTTTCCTAGATTACTAATTCTTTGAGGGCTGAGCCTCAGTAAAAATTAAAGGCTATACAATTCAGGGAATTAACCATGTTGTGGAAGTTAAGATGCGGTGATTCCAGCTAAAATCCCTGCATTATTTATGTCAACTTCACTGACAACATCACCGTGTAACTTGCTGCATTCTCACTAGACTGAATACTAGGATGGATTTAATGATGCTGACATTAGCGAGGTGTAGAGTAGCTTTCAGGATCCAGCTAGGATAATTCAAAGGGGCATCTAACCTCTCTACAAGACAGCATAACTGTCTTGAATAACTGTGTGATCAACTCATTCTCTGGTTCCATCAGGTAAGCAAATTTTGGTAAGGGCATCTGGTAAGCAAATCTTCGTAAGAGCAATAGATGTCCTGCTTTTGATTCCATCAAGAGCCCTCCATTTCGGCAGTGGCAGATGGGAATTCAGAACTCATTAATTTGGGTCCGTTTAGCATAAATCTAAGTCTGGATCCATTGGAGTGAATGAAATCTATGCCACCCAGAAGGACAGCAATAAGCCAAAGTGTGGTATCACCAGGAGAGTATCATGGGAGACAGGCTTGTGACAGTGGTGACTGCTACAGCACATCTACTGTCTCATGGAGTTTGGTGTTGGTGATGATGTGCCTGCTATGGGAGCACACTCTTAAAAGGCGGGGGCACATCAGTCTTCACTAAAATGTCTACACTTGGCAGCAGTTCATGACTACAAGAGATGCTTGTGGTCTACCCAATGCAATGGAAACTGCAAGCGGTTCAGAGCTTAGAAAATAACACCAATTCAGTTATCCAAAGCAGTTCTGGACCCAAGGTATTTTATGGACTTAACCTAAGGTGCTGAAGTGACTACAGGTCTCTGCCATTATTATGTCTGAAGTTGTTTTGAAAATCTCTGCACAGTGTTCCACTGTGTGGTATAGACAGGCAGCTAGATATTAGAGTCTCCTTTGACTGAAATATGGGTGAGAATGATGGACCTTCCATTGTCCTGCTATGTTTGCATGCAACTTACAGTTGAGGTGCTGTTAGTTTTGAACACTGCAATGTCTGGTACTGGGAAGCTACCTTGAACCCTCTGGAAGTCTTAACATGCTATTTGATGAATGTAGAATTCAGGCACTTTTATGGTCTTATGGTACTCACATCTTGCAGAGATTTTGTGAGGTTACAAAGAGCTCAGTGTGAGTTTGTGACAATATTCCCTATCAAGTTTATACACCTTCTTAAGCACAACTTACAACCAACCTAAAACTCCTCAGCCGTGCATAGATTTGACACTCCTTTGACCCTCAACCTTTCCAGTTCCTGAGATTTTCTTGAAGCCAAGGGCTAGGAGAGAGACCACTCTACTGGGCAGCTCTGAGTTCCTGGGTGCTGTCTAGACGACAGATGGAATCTATGCAAATCACATGGAGATACAAGCTAAGATGAGTTGTCTAACAGCTAGAAGGCAGAGAGCAGAAGGGGAGAGACTGTCTTCATACACTGCCTAGTCTCTACAGCTGATCTTGTAAGCAAGCCTCACCCATTTGGGGCAAGGTATCAGGTTAATTCACACCGCCTCCCTGTTGTGGGTTAACAAATCTCTTTGACTTCAGACTGAAAGGGGAAAGAAATGTTCATGCTCACTGTTTCAGCAGAGCAGTGGTAACTAGCAGCTTAGGGTTCAAGCAACAGTCCACATCCAGCCAGTTCTAGTAAAGCTGCAAGGGCAGTGCTTGTTCCAGAGGAAAAGTAACTACTGCAGGGCAAATCTCAGTAATTACAGCTTCACAAGAATGACTGGATATACTCTGGTGTATTTGCAGTTGCTGTAAGAATTATTTAGAATAATTTTTTAGAGATCAGGTATAATGGTGTGAATATGATAGTAAAATGCAGGGTTAAATTACAGCCAAATACTGGCAGCAAGCTTTACTGCACCAACAGATAGGTTCCCTAAACCTTTATTCGTGTGACCTTTATTTCTGGCTATTTTTAGGATTCACAAAGTGTTCTAAAATGGTCAAGACAACAGTAGGTGTGAAAGAGATATGCTTTCAGAATGATGGGTTATATGACCTCTAGTTCTTAATAATCATGGAGACTTTAAGAGGTTTTTAGATGTCTCTCAAGAAGTAAAAAATACATAATGCGTATGTCAGAAATATGCATGCTCCTAGTGGTCATTGAAAGGAATAAAATTATTGTTTTGTGTAGCAGGAAAAAAAAAAAAACAACCCAAACCCAGCCAAACCAAAACTACAAAAAAACCCCAAAACCCCCAAAAAAATCAAAACACCAAACCACAACAACAACAAAACAAACAAACAAACAAAACCCCCAGAGAAATGCACCACAAAAAACCCATTCCCCTTTCCTTGCAAAATAAGAATTTTGCACCTGTAGTAAATCTATGGCAGTTTTCCCTTTGTGTTATGATGAGAAACACTTTAAGATACCGTGGATACATTTTATTGCAGAACTAAGTAAATGAGACCCAGATTCAGGTAGATATTAAGTGTCTGATATTAAGTGACCTTCTCCAGGTCTGGGAAAGGAGTTTTAATTAGGAAAGGTTAAGGCATGGCATTACATGCCAAATCAGAAGGGGCACACCAAGCACAAGGCTCAGAGAAATATTCCATCCCTGGACTCCCTGGGACTGTTGGAGCTAGAGCACTGGACGTCTCAGCTGTGGAGACTCTTATTTCACATTCAAATGTGTGATCCTTTCCTGCAGCCTACAAAGCTGGCCTCACAAGGAATCTCATGGCAAAGATTTCTTCCCACTATCTATACCCTGTGAGATGAGTTGTTGAGCTGGGATGATTTCCAATAGCATTAAAATAGGAAGTAGAGCATACCATTTTTGCATAGCAAAATGTGTACTGTTTTTGTATAGTGTGTTTTCTTTTGAGAGTTTTTTGGATATATTTCAAAGAGAATATAAATCGCAAGCACATGAGCCGTGTGCTGTTTTTCTGGGGTTCTGTTAGTCATGTTTTGAGGTGTTAGTGGCTCTATCCGCTGAAGTCTTTTATCCTGCACAAGTGTGTTGTATAGCTACAGTGCGAGAAGGCGTTGCTGCCGGACACTGGAAAGATGGAGACATGAGATCTTTTGCTTGATGAATATTAAGGGTTGAGATGGGGAGGCAGGGACAAGGGGTGATTATCTATGGTAGTGAGCTGTAAGTTATAAAACAAAATATCCATCTGTTTGAGGAGCTGCGGTTGGTACTGCCATATGCAGTTGTACAGTGGCTGAAATACAATTTTACTATTGCCAAGACGAAGAGCAGAGCTTCTGAGAACATGCAGGGGAACAGCTCCTAGCCCAGACCAGACATAGCCATCCCATCCGTGCAACTGCAGCTGCAACATGGAGGTGCAGCCCCACTCTTTTGATGGAGAACCCACTCACCAATCCCATGTGCTCCAAGCCCATTGAATAGAACTCTGTTCAGAGAGAGCATTGCACTGCAGAACTGCAGCCTGACTCAGATTTATGTCTAAACCACATTAGACCATTTTGTTAGTGCCAGCAGGTCAATCAAGTGGGTATAAATGGGAGTCAGCATTTGCAGCAGCTCTAAAAGAACAAGGGAAGCTCTGGCAGCTGAGCAGTGAGTATTTAGCCTGCAGTATTTTCTTTCCTTTATTTTCATTGGCACATTGTGTAATTTATATGGCAGCTTGAGTGTTTGTGGTGCTTTGTAACAGATAAAACATTCTACTAACCATGAAGGGAAATAGGACATGAAGAGAGAGAGAAGAGTGCAGGTGGAGAGGATGCTTCAAACATATAGAAAAGAGGAAAAAGAGCCCCTGAAGAAATTAAAGGAGGTATTCAGTGGCGTGGGAAATGGAATCGTGACAACACTGGTACATGCTTAAGGAGGAAAATGCAAGAGAAGAAAGACTGAAAACAAAATTGCTTTATCTTGAAGAGATACAGAATAGAAGAGGAAAATTAAGGGTAGCAAATAATCTGGGAGGGGGGGAGCTGTCAGCATTGGTGGCTGAGAGAAAAGAGAGGCTGTCAGTAATGTACATGTCTGTGCTGCTTAAGTCTATTTTAAGTCAATCACACAGAAAATAATTTCCTGAACTTAAATATGATAGAGCTGGTAATACCTGAACATCCTTGCAGACACAGGTTGGTCAGGACACAGAACTCTGTGTCTGCTCACCAAAGTGAACATAGGAAAGAGTATAGAATGTGTTTCTACAACTTGACAAAACAGAGAAAGGTTGAAGGGATGGAGAATATGTGAGGAAAACAGTCTGGAAAAAAATGGGCTCTCTTTTTTTCTCCTAATCAATATTTAGTGTTTGCCTGTGACTAAAATTTAGATTATAGACCATTTGCAAAGTCTAAATTGTCTTGATATACTAACCCTGTGCTATACCGCTGGGAAAGATGCAGGAAGCAGCCGTTTTTAGGTAAAATGAAGGCTGTTAGTCAATGCTATGTAATATCCTCATTGCTAGAAGCTGAAGTCCTAGTGTCATCAAGTTCTGTGGGAATAGGCACTACCAAGGAAAAATAGTTTAGCATTTCCTTGTCGTGAATGCATTTGTATGGCTTTGGTAGTTGGCCTCTAGCCAGTGTGGTAAGAATGGCTATTCATACAGACATTTATAATGGAAAATGGTGGTGGCTAATTGTAGTAGGATGTTTACGGAACTTTCCACAGATCAGTTTGATATGTATTAAGTCACTGCTTAATAAAACTTAGAATTCACATGGCATGAAGTGCTGTTTACTAGGAACATAACTTGGATTTTTGATGTATGCCTCAGGAGCCCCATCCCTTCAGAGCCGTTCTGAGTGTGCTGCCATTGTTCCTTGTTTTATTTCAAGGGAAATGTCTGGTTTTGATCAGCTTTCTCCCTGTTGTTCTGGGATTTCTGATTGACAGCTACATTTTTTTCTCAGTGAGTATGAATGAGACATCATCTTAATGCATTAAAGTTAAATACAGATTGAGGATAACTCCACCCACATTCAAAACACAGAGATGTTCAATCAATTCTGTTTCAGCTGTGTTGAAAATACTCTGCTTCTATCAGGGTGATTCAGTTCACTTATTCAAAATAGACTGAAGAGGCTCAAAGTATTTCATTTAACATCTCTTACTTCGCTGAGACTTTGCTGATCAAAATTACCTCTGGCTTGTACAATTAGGTCAGCCCAATATTTTCTCAGCTTTAAATTTGCTTTGAAAAAACCACACAGAATCAATTCTAAGTAGATCAGATATGTGTGTGAGCTATTCATCTTTCAAACTGTGTTCTTTCCAAGAGATGGCCATTTGCTTATCAGAAGAAAATCAAAGCTGCTTGTCATCTGAATGTAGTGATGAAAATACATTCAGCTTAACAAGAAACAGAAGCTGCATATTTGCGATCTGTTTACTTTTAAAATCTGTTTGATTAAATCTTTTGCTAATTTTACTAAAGCAAATAAATGACACTGAATCTTTTCTGGTGCAAGCCATACTTGTATTTGCTGCCAGCTTTGTTTTCCTATGGCACGTTGACTCTGGAGGCTTAGGGATTGTTCATCTGTTTTGACAATGGTTATGTCTATAGTAGAAGCAGTATTACACTATATGTATTTTTTTAAAGTTGTAAAGTATGTAATATTCATAAACTCTTTCCCTGCATTCATCATCATGTTAGCTGAATGTTTAGAGATGCAAAATTTTAATTATTGCCAAATGATTACCAAATGAGCACCACTCTGCCTCTCTTTCCTTTTCTGATGGGTGGGGTAATTAATTAACTGACTACTTAAGGGTGATGGGCATAATATGCTTAGAGTCATTGCCTGGGGCATGGAATATACAACTTAATCTCTGTTGTAAAGTACATAAGGCAAGTCAAACTCACATTGTCTGAGAAATGGAAGGCTGAAGTCTACACTAAGAGAAAATGGTGCAGGACAACTTTGACCACAGATGACCTACTCTTGTCTCCAAAGGCTGTGAATCACAACCTGTCCTGTGGGTCTTACATTTGTGTGTCTGACTGTTCTGCATCAAAATTACAGTATGCTGTCACACAGCTTTTTACTTCTTAGATGGGACAAATTTAGGAAGAAGTCAAAGAGAAACTCTCAGCTGTAATACTAAGAAGGAACATTGTCTCTTTAATGTCAACCAAGTGTCTAGGCAGGTCTCTGCATAGCTATGCAGCCTTGCCACCAAACATATCTTCCTGTATCATCTCAAAGGGTTATACCTGAGGGGTAAATCTTTTCACTTTCTCTTTGCTTTTCCTCCTGCCCTTCTACCTGTTGCCTTAATACATTTATCCCTGTTCTTTTTAGAAACATGTCCTTATTGAAGGCAAATGTGTTAAATGTTCCTTCCGGGATTTCAAAACAGTGGCCCTCTCATTTTTCCAGAATGGATTCCTCTGGATGGGTTTTATAATGCACTGTCATCTGAGCCATTCAACATTTCTTTGCACATTAAGGTATCATTTTAAATGTTACTTTGTTTCTGCATTTAAAGCAGAACAATTTTGTAAATAGAGGAAATATTATAGCACTGAATTAATTAAATACTCAGCTTTTAACTCCTCTTCAGGTTTCTAACTTTTTTCTAGAAGCCATAAATAGTTCGTTGCTTTGGACATTTGCTAGCAAAGAATCTATATTCTTTCAGATGATGGAATTAATGCATTCCTGATTCCCACGCCGTATTTTGCAGAAGCACAGTTTCCTTTTAACTTGCAGTTTCTCAGGTTTGAGAGAATACCTCATTGACATGACCCATGCTGAATAAGTAAAATGAAAAAACCCATTTATCAGGGTGTGCAAAGAAGTCTCAGCAGTCTTTCTGCACTTTCTGAGGAGGCTGAATCTTTCCAAAGTCAGATTACCACCAGCAAACTGGTTATAACTCCGGTGGCTTTTTCTTCGTTGGTTTGTTTCACTTTTTTCTACTTTCCTTAAAATATTGGTAGTAACTACTCACTGTCTGAATATTACTGTTAAGTATGTTTTTAAGCCACAATATAGGTAAGTTTGAATGTAGGTCACTATAATTTCACACTTGATTTTAGTTACACTTATTTTTAAGTGGAGAAACCATCAAAATTCAATTACATATCATGTTTAAGGATAACATAGTTTTTAATGAAAAAGAAGTCATCCACTGTTTTCTGCATTAAGATTTATTCAGAACACATATTTGTTATGCTACTTTAAATTTCAGGTTAAAAAAATACAACAAAAGAACATTACTATCTGCACACCAGGGCCTTTAGATATTGGAATCTGTTGATGGTTAACTTTGTTAAAATGAACTGTCCCAGGAACAGTCAGCTGGTGAATGTCAAATTGATTTTGTTTCATCCCAGTGGATGATCACTTTTAAACTGGATCTGTGCCTGTTGTGAAATTTCACATCATCAAATTATGCTCCTGAAATGCTGCACTTGCCAACCCTCACTTCTTAATACAGGGCAGCAGCTTCTTTCTTTTTGCTGTTCTTAGTGAACTGAAAACCAAATATTGTGGAGAATATCTTTCTAATCATGCTGCAGATACCTCTTACACTGGGGGAAAAGTTACACTCTTTGCACTTCGCCTCAGGAGTTCTTCCCAAAGTATTGCCACAGATTACTCAAACCCCATGGAACAGAAGAAGGATGTAACTATTCAAAGGTAAGGCTGCCATTTCAAGGAGACTTGAACCAACATGAATACAATTCAAACGTTTTTGCTGTGATCTTATAGTGCACATGACAGATTTTAGGGCTGGAGATGGACTAGAGTATCATTTATAAAATGGCAGATTTTTCTTTCTTTTAACAACTGAACTGCCATCAATCCTCCAATAATTGTCTCTCTTAGTCTGAAACTTTTCATTTTCAAGCTAAATATTTCATCGGCTTCTTTCCACATTATCCAGAATTTATGCCTCTTTTCCTTTTACCCTCAGCATTAGCATCTTCCAGTTTCATCCTACAATCCAGGAAGAACTTTATGTCATCACAACAGGAAGCTTTGAAGAAGCAGTTTTGCTTGGGTTTTATGTGCTTTCCATCATCTCATCATCATCAGAAACAAAAACAAAGGAGCTGGTAAATATATGCTAAGGGGGAAAGATATTCTTTCACTGAGATTTTATTTTGCTGAAGCATAATCCAGGAATGTCTGTTTTCATTTCCATGGGGTGGTGGATCTGATATTCTTAAGCAAACACTCTTGTCCTTGGGTCAAACAGCTCTCATCATTGAGTAAAACTAATCTGAAGGCTTGAGCATGTTTCGGGGGTTTTCTACACTCTCTAATCTATGTATTTCTGAGGAAAAGAAAAGAAAAAAACCCAAAACAAACCAAAACCAACCACACACAAAAAAACCCCCAAACCCAAACAAAAATAAAAAAGCCAGTGGATCTGAGAGAAATTAATCACTTCATCCCCATTTTGGAGACCCCCAATAGCATGAAAACTGGCATAGAAATCTGAGGGGCTGCATCTCACCCCAACATTTTTAAATGTCGCTCTTCTGGTCACCTTCCCAACTCTTGAAGAACAGTTTGGTTGGTTGGCAGAGGGACTGTGAGTGCACTTCTACTCGAGAGATTAGAGGTCTCTCTTTACACATGTAGTTGCCTAGTTTAGCTTTCAGTGTGTGAAAAGTCAAGCCGTACTCAAGTTTTCTGTTTTATTCTGAAAATAGTTTCATGTTCATTGTACTTCTTGCAAAAGCCAGTTGCATTAAGGTGTGATGACTGCCACAGCTTTGCCCTGAGATGTCCCACACCCAGGGCACAAACTTAGGCTTCTCAGCTTTCCTAGTTCAGAGTTCCCTACCTGTGTCTGAAGAGCCTTGGCATTATATGAGTCCATGGATAACAAAAATAAAAAGATTATTGAAACATGCAGCAGATTATTGTCATAAACATAAAAGACAAGATAGCTAAGGCCATGGAGTGGCAGAATGAAAGGAAGCTGTGGAGAAATCTGTTTCTTCTTTCATATTATATAAAATTTATACCATCAGCCTTTCTTCACACTGAGTGCTTCCTTTTTCTTTTCGTACATAATCCTATTTCTACTCTCTTTTCAAACCAACCTCCAAAATTTCCACACATGTAGTAACTTTATTATGCACATCTGCCATTTAAAATTGTGATTTCTCAGTGGTGGTTGTGGTGCATGCTCACTGTTCTCTATGTAACAAAAGTTCCTTGCCTGTTTGCAATAAAGCTTAATAAAAAGATACATAAAACTAAGTGGAAATTCATTTTAACAAGAAGATATGCTTTGGCTGGAAGTTGGGTAGATGCAGCTGGTGTCAGGCCCAAATATTAATTCAGCTGTAGACTGGACAGTGGGTGTCCACTGATATCAAATAGCTAGTACTAGGAAGGAGGTGTGGGTGAAAAATCTAGCAGGAACCAGAGTTGGGAAATTATGCCTAGTGTTGGGGCTGCTCCTTTTTACCTCCATCAAATGTGAGAGTACGACCAGTGAAAATATTAACCTTTGGTACTCACTAGGCTCATCTTCCTTATACTTGATCAATATTTAGATTTTAATTTTGGTCCTAAAGTTTCTGACCTGAAGGATATGGGCTTTGCAGACTCACTCACGTTTCTTCCAGATGTAGTAATTGACCTGTTAAAATTCAAGTTTTTACAAGGCACTCCTTGGTGACTGTCACCTTTTAATAACAGGAAAATGACTCAGTAGGTAAGAAACGATGACTACTTTGAGATGCCCAAAGCAAGTCTACCATTATAGTATTGCATTGTTCAAACGATATAACAAAAGTATTTATGGTACTTTTGCACAGTAAGTGAACAGGAAAATATACATGAAAACTGTGTTACAATAATGACCAAACATTTTTACAGCCTTTTATGCCAGACTGAGTAAAAAAATGGCTCACAAATTATATACAGAATGGACTCAGTGAACTTTAAAGTGTCCTCTGGATTTTGTTGTTGTTGATTTTGTTTTGGTTTTTTGTTTGCTTGTGAAAAATTTATTTAACTTTTCTTACAATTTTTAACTGATTATAGTATTTTAACTGATCTTACAATTCAGGTGCAATGTACAAAAAGAGGCAAAATGCCTGTGTTTCTATAAGTTTAAGAGAAAGTTTTGGACTTTTTAAAAGAACTAATGTAAATAGTCTCTTTAGTACTGTCAATTTATGTTTCCATGCAAGCATCTCAATATGACCTTTGAGAATTCTCCCCACAAATCAGTTACACATCTAATAAAATTTTCTAAAATTCTGGATAGAAGGTGCAGAATATTGTGTGTTTCTGAGGCTGAATTAGGAGATGCCACATTCGTAGAATCTGAAAAGGGCGTACGTATCTTTCTGTTACAGTTGTATGCCTGCTAGCATTATTCAGAAACCCATAATTCTCTACATGTGTACTGAAGTAGACAGAACCCCAGAACAGGAAGAGGAGTTGCCTAGTTACTTGCGATTTTAGCCTTATTTCAGCTGAAATGTATCCAAATGCCAATTAAAGCATGCAATGACATTGATGAAACTCTTAGCCATGAGGTCCATGAAAGTGAATGGGTAGTATTCAACTGTGGTAATTTTTATCATGATGGAAAAGACATAAATGAGATCCTTAATTCGTGCAACTCAAAAGAAATTATGGACATAAGATACTGCAGAAATTGTTTGTTTTATCAGATAGTTAAGAAAACCCTATAATGAAAGTTGCTAATGTAAGAGTGGAGAGGAGCCTATCTTTTATTACGATGTACTGTATTTTCAGCAGAGAGAGAGAGAAAAACATTTTATACTTTGTTGTTTTGACCGAGGCATGACAACTAATCTGTGGTATGTAACAGCCAGACAACCAGCTTGTTATATGCCTATCACTTCACTATGGAGCATGCCCAGCAACACAACTACCCCGACTGCTAAATTCACAGAAATTTCTCAGGAATGCAATACTTCTGTCCCATTTTTAGCGTAAGACTTGCAGCAACAGCTGCAAGTTGTTCATAAGACTGCAAATACATACAAGAAATTGGTTCTAAGGTAACTAGGCATATGAATGAAAATCTACCAGCAGCAAGCTGTCCAAGAGATGGAAATAACCCTGCTTCCTTCCCCACTAACCTCAAAAGCTACATTACATTCAAAGTCCTTGAATGGTCCTATAATCATCATCCTAGTTTTCCAGGTCAAGGAAAGGAAAACAAGAGGGGTCAGCATCTCTCTTACCTCAGGGAGTGCCTACACTTTCCTGTCTGATAAATAACCAATCTTTTGCTGTTTTAACCAGACCTTTGAATGGAAGAAGATATTTCCACTCTCATTGATCCTATGCCTGCCTGTCTATTTTTGTTGGCATTTCTTCCTCTCCCATTCCAATAACAGTTTGCAGATTTCAAGAAAGAGCAGTACAGGAGACATCTGAAAAGTGAGGTCAGTTCTACAAGGTTTTTGAAAATCTGGTCCTGGGTGGTAGAGAGATTATCAAACAGGTGCCCCACAGAGAGCATGGTGGGCAGAAATCCACTGTTACATATTTCTTTTGGCATCGACTGTCTGGCTTACAACACCTGCTGCCCTTCATGGTGTGGAGGACTAGGCACATGAGGAGTAGGGAGTGAACTGGGTTTATTTCAGTGAAACTGCTTGAAGAGAAGGTTATGGAGCAACACATAAACACCCCTAGAAGACAAAGCTTGCTTAGTTGTAGTTTTCGTAGCACAGTTCATTTCATTTCCTTAAATCATTTTAGATGATGCATATACTTTCTGCTTTAGTCTCGCTCAAATTTTCCTAGCTTGTGTTCTGGGAGCCTTTTAAATCTGCCTTGAATGTAAGTTTGATTACTTCAGAAGGAAGTCCTTACAAGTAAAACTTGGATTATACAGGAACATATTTGTAAAAAATGCATTTACATTGCAGGGAAGCAAAATACAGCTGCACTCAGATAAGGGTTGCTTCTTATTTCAGCTGTAATTTCCAGGGTTTCAGAGGCGGTTACATGAGTAGCTAATTAATGGCAGTGTTCTTTCATTGTGGCTAAAGGAAAGTTTGACTCAAATGGGATGACTCTTTATTTTAATTTCAAGGAAAATAACATAAGGATATGTGAGAGATCCCTGTGTCCCTATCAGGCTGCTAGCTCTCACTCACCACTGCAGCTGTGGCTTCAAATGAATGTGCTAAGCTCTTCAGGGCTTGTTATACAGTAACCAACAGCCTAACAAGGAGTCTGTCATTGAAAATCACCCGTAAAGGTAGTACTAATAGGAAATGGAACATTTTATGAACTTTCCCTCTGAGTAAATGAGAAACCTATTCTTGGCTTTTGTGCAGGTGCTGTACAAATCACTTACTTGACATGCTATACTTCTGTCCAGGTTACTGGCAGGATTTGTCTTGAATATAAAGTCCAGCAGGCCATCAGTCTCAGAAAATAATGGCTGAAGCTGGCATTTTAAGCTCACTGGAGATGTAATTCTGTTACTCTGTAAATGGTCCTGGAAGAAGGTCAAATACACAGCAGCTATGATTGCTATACGTACATGAGCTGCAAATAAGTGGCAAGCAGGCTGGACACGTGTGCTGACTCCCATGTGGCAGGAGTATCACTGTCTCATATATGTGCCTTGTCACTGATATGAACTGGTTTTCAGGAAAGACCAAAGGAACAAATGTCCTTGTTCCTGGTGGTTTACCTAGCTCAGTGGATTTTCCTTGACTGTAACCAAAAGGGATAAGCAGGGAGTCTGTCTGGCCTTTCATCAAGGTTTAGCCCACTTTGCCGTCTGACTTTGGCAAGCAACCTCCTCTCCTTCTTGTCAATGCCAGAAAAGTGATGCTGCTTGGAAATTGAGCATAGCACAGCTACACCATTGGGTTTCAAAGCTGGAACTGAGTTTTGAGTCACTGCTCACCATGCAGATGCTTTTCTGTCACTAGCATAATATAATATTACTATGCTTTTTAGCATGTGAAAGTCTGAAACTGTGTCAATGTACGGCCAAAACACAGGCTTATGCAGTCCCTACTGTGTTCTGAATGACAAAGAGATGTCAAGTCTGTATTTTATCAAGAGTGATATGAGGAAAGAGAGGTCAAAATGCCAATCTGAGGAAGCACATAGTATCTGCAGATTTTTTTGCCATGCTGCCTTCCTGGAGGGGTACTTATACCGCAGCTCTGGACATCTAACTGAAGAGCAGTGTATCTCCCAGCCTTGGCATACATTCTGGTTCTCTTTGTAGGGTTAAGGGCTGACCAGATCTCACCCCAACACTGCAAAGAGATGGGGCTGGGTCATCCATCAGTATTCTGGAACTGGGAAATTTCCTAGAAAATATGTAGCTGTTGATACTCAAGTCAGCTGGGCTGAGAAATGCCCTTCAGGCACGTTTACCAGCATCTGTGCAAATGGCAGCTCAGTTGATGGGATCCTGTCCAGTTTAAAATGACTAGGCAGGCAATGGACTGCAGTGGGGGAGAAGAATCCTCCTACATATTTTTTAGAATGCAAGTGATTTTTTGGATCCAGTACTACAGCCAAGATGCAGATATGGTTTGAAGTATCTTGCTCTGCAGCACAAACCAATATCCTCTGCTTTCCTTGCCTCCCACATACTCTGACTGTACTGAGCGGGTACAACAACTGGGGTGTCAGACCTCCTTAGGGAGGAAAATTGAAATTAACAGGAGGCAGTGATGCCATCCAAGTGGCACCATGGCCTCCCACCAGAACAAGGCCTTGGGGATCTTATTAACACCTTCTGTCCATCGTCGTGCCAGCTTCTGCCTAGTAAGTTTTAAGCCCATTGTTCAGTTGCAGCCTTGTGTGGAAGAGGAGTGGAAGCCCTAAAGATAAATTCTTATAATTTTTCTGAAAGCAAGTATCCAGGTAGAATAGGGAACAAAATTAGCGATTCACCAAGGAATTAAAACACAAGAAGTGTCCCTGAGCAATTGACAGTAGTTGGTTAGCAGAGCAGTGAGGTTCCAGCGCTGCTCTGGCTGTTGTGCACCAACCTGTGCCATGGCCAGCTTGGACTAAGCACTGAACGTTCTCTGAACTGGTGAGCATGCATGCCAGCCTTGGGGAAGCTGGTTTGCTTTGGTAGTACATGGAAGATTTAGGGGACAAACCCACAGACCTGCAGGACAAAATCACAGACTAAAGTAGCTTTTTGAGCAATGTGCTTAAAAAAACCCAGCAAACAACGAATGGCAACATGACAAGCTGAGCTCTAATTTTATTGTTGTCACCTTCCAAGACTGCTAACAGAATTTCAGTGCTTTGTTTGTTTTGATAAATCTGTTTCTCCAAGTCTGTGTGCCACTGGTTTTTATCTTCTCCCTTCATCTTTATTTCCTTTTCTTGTGTTGAAAGGGATTTGCTTCACACTATCCATAGAAAAACAAAAAGCACGATAACCCTTTACTATAGGAAACCACCTGCATACAATAACCACCTTTAGAAACAGGAATTTTGCCAGGATTTACTCAAAACTGAGAAGCTGCCATTTTTTATTTCCTCTTTGCAAATCTTGAGTACATAAAGTAAGGAAATGATATAAGGAAATAAATAATGATGTCTTACATAGCAGTGTAAATTAACCCTTGTAAATACCAACTTTTCAAGCAGCTTCTGTGCTGTGTGTTTGTTTATACCATCTTCCCTTCCATCAGCTGTTCCCTTGGGTCACAATGTAGTACCTGCCTGTCAAATGCTTCTTCAGACAATAAAATACAACATGATCTCACCTCAATCTGTAGAGTGCCTAATCCAGCTTGCTTCCTAATATGCTTCACAGAGAGCAAGGGTAATCCTTGATTTACAGCCTGAAAAACAGTGGATGGAGGAAATAAAGTAATTGTCAGGGGAAGGGCATGCAGATATGTTCCTAGAGCCATGGGATTCAGTGAAGCGGAGGGCTGCAGGTCCAGATGGCTCAGGCAGGCGAGCCAGCAGTGGCTGCGTTAACAAGGGGAGATTGTGCTTGGGTGCAGAGAGCAGACTGGTACTGCTAGAGCATGAGGAGCAGAGTGAGGGAGAGAGCATAACGGAGCCCAGTGTGTAAGGGAAGAAAGTCTTTAGAGGGTTTAAATGCACAGAGGGATGGTGATTTTGATACTGATTTGGAAATGAATGGGTGAGATTAGTGGCTAGCCGTAGGGATAAAGGAAAGATATAAATGCTGCAGGGGAGACAGGAGAAGCAGAAGGCTGGAAAGGAAATTTATGAAATTAGAAAATATAGCCAAGCCTGCCAAGTATCCAAACCAAGCAGCTGGACAACTTGCAAAGAGACCTTAGCTTCTACGAACGACAGATAGCTGTGCCAGGAAATAAAGATAATGTGAACTGGAAGTTGTTTGTACAACTTGCAGCAGAAATTACTGTCAAATTATATATAGTATAGGCTAAATGTGCCTCAGGGCAACAAGGAAGTATTTTCTTACTAACACAAGGAACAGTCTCAGTGTGTGTTGGGTGTTGCCATCAGCTGGGCAAGGGAAGAAGGGGGCTGTGATGCAGAACTTGCAGACTTTCTTGTGAGCCTGACACCTGCTTCCTTGACCAGCTGCCTGGAAAAACACATTTGAATGTTTTGGGGTTTTTTTCTCAGATGAGGAAGGAAGTCTATACTACTTCATTTTCCCAGGGGAAATCACTACTGGCAAAGTGGTCTGTCAACAGCATATTTTATTAACATATTAAACATGAAGAAACATGACGTTCTTATGTCAGAAATCTCCTAAAAGTGAACATCTAAATGTAGGACTTTCTTTAATAAAAGTAAAATATTATTTCTCTTATAAAATGAGCAAGCAGTAGACATTTTGGAAGAGATAAAATGTTGTTGAAGAACCTTCTTAGGCACTTACACTGGATCCTATTTTTTCTGAACAAATGCAGCAATTCATTTACAAATACACCTTATCAGCTACTGATGGTCAGTTAGTTACAATTTTTTTATAAGTGTAAATCTTTTAAGGACTATTTGGAACTTTGAAACATTGGAGGAAAATGAAACAGTGAGTTAGGGCAAATAGGGTGGTCTGTAGCAATGGAGCTGTGGCTGCACAGAGGCTGCAGGATTTGCTCCCCTGCTTGTAGAGTCGACAGCAGCAGCTGCCAGTGTTGCTCACTTGAGAGAGGAGCTCTCTGCCAGGGCTCCTGCTATCAATGCCTGACTTCAGATACACAGAAATGAACTGCAGAAAATCAGCCTGGTGGAGAGGCAAACATCTTTTCTTTAAACATTATTTTCTTCTTTCAAAGCTGACTTCCTCTGATTTCAGTGAAAAACGCTTCAATATTCCAATGAATGGGAGTCAGCAAATATCCATCACAGACATAGCAGAACTGCACTTCCCTCCTTTCACTTGCTTCTTTTTTTGCTGCTTCAAACTGCTTTCCCCAGATTGGCTGTTGTTGCATTTGAGTAAAGGAGAATGCAGGGGCTTTCTGCAGAAAGCTGTCATACTGTGGCAATGAGAACCAGGAGAATGTCTCAGCCATCAGTTTCTGCAGGCAGACACAGTTCATTCTTGGAATTTACCTGTGGCACTTACCTTGTGTTATCTGCACTAATAGACCCTCATAGGTTTTTTAGCTTGGAGTGGGAGGAGACAGATCCCATTTGCCTACATTATAGTGTAAAAATAAACAGTCTTGAAAAAAGGCTTATTTCCATGCAATGTGGACTGAGCTAATTCAAGACCTACTCACTTAGATCACAGCAATGGAGAGATTGTTTTGAGAAGAAACCAATATATTTACAGTCTCTACTGATAATCATTTAATGACATTTTCCTCTGCTTAAACACAGCAATATTTCTTATCTGTTTATATAGGCTCATTTACAGTAATAATTGTATATGTTATACTAATTAACAGGCATAACATACAAGCATCCTTGAGACATAAGGCATATTTATTTTTCTTTTATAGCTGGGAATCTGAAACAAAATAAATGAAGTGGCCTAAGGTCACTACATAGAAAATGAGGCCCTGAATGCTATACCACAGCTTCACAACTTTATCTGTCAGCTTTGTGAAGTTTTGTCTTGAATCACACCCAGGACACTTCAGGGAAACACTGAAGCCCAACTCTGAGCAGAAACCTCCAGGCTTAGGGACTCCCCTGAGCATCACACCTCAGAAAAGTTGTATCAGAGTGACTGCGCTTTACAGACACATCCAACACAACAGGTCAGCACAGACTTTATCTCTGCACCAGAGTATGTCTGTGGTCTCCTTGAAGTCTCCATAGAACAGAGAAGCAGAGTTCATGCATGCTGTTGTGACCAGGATACTTTGCTCCTCCACCAGCCATAGAGCATAGACCATTCACAGCAGCCACAAGCAGCCACTGCGGGCTACATGCGTGCTCATGGCACCCTATTCTCTCCCTCCAGCTGCTGTCACTGCCAGAGGTGCTGCCCCAGAGCCATCCAGCATCCCACCCGTCTGCCCTTGCTATGCTGAGCTGCAGTGGGGCAGACCTTGCCGCAGCAGCTGGGAGCAAAAGCACAGCTACTAGCAGCTGTTGCACGGGAACAGGTATCATCGCTTCATGTGGAGGAAAGCCAGACACCACTGGTTTTGTCAAGAACATGAAACATCCTTCAGGACACACAGACCTTGTCATTCCTGCAAGGCCTTCCCTTGGGCACCCTTTCACTCCCTGTTGCTCAGTGGAGGGGTGGAACAGCTCAGGAGCACGAAGCCTATCCTGCTTCAGCTTGTCAAGGTGGTTAGCCTGACAGGTCTTCAGTCATGTCAGAGAGGCGATGGAATCACAATGGCCTTCACTTAAAAAAATGCCTCTGCACCTCAAAATCAAAATCACCAAACATGGACACAAATCCTCCAGCACTGCTGCTTCTGTGCTGCATACCAGTTCCATTTTCCTGGTCTGTTCTACCGAAGCTGATCTGTTGCAGATTGAGTTTTTGCAGGACCTGGAGGACTCAGCTGTGTGGTCAACTACTGGCTCTGCAAGCAGCAACTATCACACAGTCTGTACACTTCCCACACTCAGGCAGTCACCCCAGGTCACGGAGCCACAACTAGAGACTTCCACCCACGCCACTTTGTCACAAGATGCTTGATGTTTGCTCTTATTTGATTCTTCACCCTACTGGAGAAGGTGAGGGGTCTGTCCCTTTTTCTCAGAGCCAGCAGGTTTCAAAGGACATAGGGGTTCATCAGTGTTAGACACAGAGATGCATTTGGGAAAGGTCTTACCCAGACACACCTGGATTATCTCTGGAACTAAGTCTCTCATATGCTTGGTTGTATGCTGGTCCAGGAGGCTTGGGATGGGAACACTGGGCAGGTGAAAATGGTGGCTGCAACAAGGCAGAACTGCCACAGGGAAATTACAGTGCCATTATGTTGTTCTTTTTCATCTGTGGCAGCTATGCTGCCTTTTTCTTTCTAGATCATATGCATGGATCTCCCAGGCAGAATTTTTATTTTGAGCTAGAGGCTGATCTGAAGGGACACAATGACATGTGGCTTTTTGAGGGGCTTGTGTTTCCTTGGGCAAAACACTACCAGTTCCAGCATACATTTATTTGGAAGTGTCCAGCAAGATTTTTAAAGAAAGTAGCTTTTTAAACCCTATTCCTCTTCCATTACTATCTCCATTACAGGCATTTGGGCCTAGATTTTCAGCAGGTGCCAGCTCCAGAGCATGCAGGAGTACAGGACTCAAGGCAAGAGCTTAAATTTCTGGGGAGTCTCCTAATGGCTGTGGGAGCGTGGGTGCTTTAGAAAGGCTGGATTTGGCATGTCTTCTCATCCAATGGCCTCTGCAAGTGGCAAAATTGAACATGAGCTGACCTGGAACACAGTGACACATTTTGCCTCCTCTTGGGGATGAAGCGAACTTTACCTGACAACGAGTGGTGTGTTCCCCCACTCAGCACCCAGACAGGAACCTTCTGCCTAAAATTAACCTTCCACATACACATCTATACATACACACATGTGCACATAAGCACGCACATGTACATGTCCTCAGGGCCAGGTGCCAGCCTTCCAGACCAGTGTGCGATACCAGGTATGGGCACAAACAGGTACTGCTGCTGTCTGAAACCAGCCATGGGAATGAAAAGTTGACAGCTTGGAGAACACGTCTGACTCACATTCCCTCTCCATGTTTTTGCACTCTCATATTTTATTTTTGTTTTGGTTTTGTTTTGTTTGTTTGTTCAGTTTTGGTTTTGTTTTTGTTTTTTCGAAGGAGCAATTTTTGGCTTGTTTTTTTCTTGTGTGGTGATTAGTTTTTTTTTGTCTTTTTTTTTTTTTTT
>VZRN01005377.1:162797-184185 GCA_013397935.1 Dasyornis broadbenti
TCTTTTTTTTTTTTTTTTTTTTTGTCAAGAGCTTGCCTAACGAACAGTGTCATAAACTAGCCTTCTAATGTGGGTTTTTATGACTTCTGTATGGCTTAATTCTTGTTAATTATCAACCTAAGTTCTTTGGTTGCAGAGGATCTAGTATCTGGCAGCAAAGGCTTAACAGCCTTGAGGTCCTCAAGGCAGTCCTTAGACCCCATCTTTGCCAGTCCCCTACCCAGGCAGGCAGTATGAACAGGGTCTGTTTCTGCCTCTTTGCAAAGGGACTATGTGGCCTCCCTGTCACGCCTGAGTCTGTCCCACCTGCTCTGGTCTGAGTGTACCTCCAGATTTTCTTGTCCACTCTGCAGCTAACCTGACGTTTTCTGCTAACTGTTGACACGGAAGGACCTTGACCTGAGGCCCCATTCTTCTCTGGGTGGTGGACTCAACTCTCTTTTTTCTTGCTTCTTTATAGTTAATTGTTGTTACCTATCCAACTTTAATGATTGTATGGTTCCGAGATCAGTAACTCCCAAGAGTTTACAAATGATAGTTTTTGACCTACAGACCAATGTGCTGGTACATGCTAAAACCAGGCTAATAAATACAGAAATGAGGTGAGAACAGAGAGAAAGAGTTAACATGCAAATGAAGGACAGTGAAGTTCTCTTTTGGTAGCCAAACACATAGCTCTACATTTGCTTTTCTGCCCGCATGTATGGGCAAAATCTTCTTCTGCCCTTTCATTAAATGTCACATGATTTCGTTTCACAGTAGGCAAACAGGACTGGACCAAGAGGAAATAACTTTGCAGAGGCTACTGTGCTTATCAGAGAAATTGGCTTGTTCTACCTTTAAATGAGCTTGTGATTTATTGTGTTTATCTAGCAGAAAGTAAGTTGAAGCAACTTGAAGCATTTGGCCCAGAAAATCCCCAACATATTGTACTTCCCTACAAGACATGTGCAAACATGAATGAACACTACTTAAAGCCTTCTTCCTGATCTTGTGCATTCCTGCACACTGTTGCTCTGCTTTACATGTAGTTGAACTAAATAAATGGCCTGTCTTGAATTACGTCTTGGATAAACTGGGTGTGTAATGTATGCAGCCAGCTTTAGTGTTCATAACTGTCACTTGTATAACTGAGCAGTGTGTTTTTGAGGCATTGCCAGGTTCAGAGACATCTCAGAAGAACAATCTGTTCTTGCAAAGAAATACGAAATGTGGTGGAGGAAGACAGCAAGGAGGAGGGAATTCAGTACTTGATAAGCATTATTGTCTATATTGTATAACCACTCCAGTTCTGGGGGCAAAATATTGGAAATCCATTGAGATTTTCATTATCTTCCTCATCTCTCCAAAGCATTCTGTGATAGTAACAAAGGACAGCAATTATTCTTCTATTCAATCATCCTTGGATTACTTCCTGCCCTAAGACTCGGGGGAATGGAGTAGGTCACAGTGTCTACACTCTTTTCCAAAAAACATCTCTGCTTCATAGTAGCAATGAGTAATATCCTCTCTCTTTGCATGTACTAGATCAGAGTTCCTCTCCCACCTCTACAGTAACATTGTCTGTCTCCAAGAGTGAAGGCAACAGCTCTTCAAACATTAGAAGCCACAGTCCAAGCACATGAGAACATCTGAGTAGTGGGACTGTTGGATTTGCAGTAATTTCTCCCATTCAAGCCCTAGAACAACAGTCTGGCAGAAGTATACAGAAAGACTGTACTTCAAACAAGTCACAGACCTATAGCATCAAAACTTGTTCCACACAGCAAAGGACCTTTTCTCCTCCCAGTCCTCTCTCCGGTCCCATCCTCTTTGTACAGATACCATAGCTTTGCATCTGGTTTGACAAGATTTCTTTTTTCGTTGCTCTCAAACCACCCCAGATCTTAGGAGGCAACTCAATTACTTCGTCCTTCTCTTTGGTGTGTGACCACTGAGAAGATCACTGGAGGTCACAGCCGTTACTTTCAGGGTTCCTTCTCTTATTAAATGCCTCTCTTTCTTCTGGTGCATTGAAAAGGTCAAAAGCAGTGGTCTGTCTTTCTCCTCCCAGGAAAAGGAGCATAAGCAGAGGTCAGCCATCCACAAGGGCAAGAAAGTCTTTACATTCATTGTCATTTCCTCAAAAAAAAATGATCATGGTTTCGGAGTTAGAGCTGGCATAATAGAGCAACTTCTTCCTTCCCCTAAATAGAGCTTATTTCTGTCGATGCTTAATTCCCAGCAAGGTTTAGTTTCCATGGAAAATGTGAGTTAAAAAAAGAGATGGATAGACAAGCAAACAGAAAATGAGAATGCTCCTGCTTTAGGTCTAAGATCCATACGGCAATTAAGAACTGTTTATAACCTTTTACTGGTCCTTGTTCTTTGATGTATTTCAAGGTGTATAGGCTTATATCCATAGGCAGTACTCCAATACCCAAATACAGACCAGATGCTCTTGCATATCTTGGGATGAAAAGCTTTAAGAAGACAAAGCTAGTGATTTTGATTTGCCTGTTTTAGCCTCCTGTGTGGTGTCTGCCTGTTACTTTTTTTGCTAATGTGATCCTTTTTGCAGGACCTTTGACCTAACCTGCAAATGGCTTTGTATTTTTATTACTCTGCAGCTTAATATTTTCAGCTATGTAGCTGGTTGTCAAAAATGAGATGAACACAAGTACAGAAGTATTGGAAGATGAACACAAGTGCATGAAAGAACCATCAGAAATTTGTACCTCCTTTTATTAAGCATTTGCAAAATCACTGTGAAAAAGGTATAAGCCAAGTACTCCAAATCTCACTGTGTGCCAAAGCAATCAGGGGAGCTGACAGTGAGGACTGAATCCATTCCATCATACCACAAAGGATCCGGAACTCTGATTTCACATGTGATAACCATAAAGTGTGTTCTTCACCTGAAAGCTCATTAGACAGGATAGGCATGCAGGCATTTGGCATAGCAAAATAAGGTCTATGCTCTGTGTGACAGCAGGGTGAAGGAGGAAATATCTTAATTAGTCTCATTTTGGTGAGTGCTGTACTTGATTTTATGGGAAAATGAACTACTTCCAAGCAAAGTTGCTTAACTGAAAAAGCTTTTTGCAGCACATGGGCCTCAAAAGCTACAGTGCAATTTCCAGAGCTTTGTAACACCACAAAATTGGAAAAATTAGAAGTGAGACATTTGAAGCAGCATAAATATATATCCATTTGAATAAAGAGGTGGTATTGTTTAGCTTATTGTTCACTTCTTGCATTTGTTTTTTTTCCTAAATGATAATGTGTCATTTAAAGGGATGTGCAAATTACCTGCAGAATTGAGGTGGGGATGGAGAACATTAAGTAAAGAGCCCAGAAAAGAAATTAAAGGTGTTATTCCAGTTTCTCTGACCTTCTTAGTGTAATAAACCACAAAAAAACCCTGCTACTCAACTCAAAGACAAGCTTGAAATAATCAAGCTCACCCTAGCTTGCTGACATGTGGCTTGTAAATGAAGGATCAAATTCCTTTGTTTCCCGTCTTCTTACCAGCAAGGGAGTTGAAGGCCTACACACCACCCAAATTCATCCAAATCTGTCTCACTGCACATAACTGCACTCCTTCATGATTCTCTGTCTACCTGCATTAGCATGTCCAGAATTATTCTTTAAATAGCACTCACTAGACACAAAGAGCTTTATTTTTCTTTTTTTGTCAGAGCTTCTCAAAGTTAACACCACCTGGTGTAAACTTTCTTTGCTATATTTGTGCTTGTAGCAATACACTTCTGTCAAAATTGAGGAAAACCTAGTTTGCTTGCAGAGTATTTTTCCTCTGTCATGACGAGAAAATCATCATCCATTGAACACTCATGGTTGTGATCATGTGGTGATCAAAAAAAAAAAAAAAAATTATGGTATGATTTTTTGGAGTTGTCCTGTGTAGGGTCAGAAGCTGAAATATATGATTTTTGTGAGTTTCCTCCAACTCAGGATATTCCATGACTATAAAAATGCTTACATTTTACTTTCCTTTTGCTTCATATTTTTGTTTTTGTCAGCAGTGCTATAAATAACAAGATATTTGTGACAGTTCTAGTTTCCTCTGTTTTAAGGATAAATGCTGATGTTCCTGGAAGACAGTCTGTTTAATTAGGTGTATCAGGCCTGCTTTCGAGAAAAATGGGAAGGCATGAGGAAGGAGATTTTTGTGTCTTTAGCACCCTGAGAGCAGCAGATCTCAGAGATCTCTGGTGCTTGGCAGACAGACTGGGCTCTGCCACGAGCCATATCTGCACTCAGGTCATGCTGCTAGGATGTATTGTTCTCATTTAGATAGCCTGTGATTCTGCAGGTGAGGAACAAAACAGAAAGAAGTTTTCGGAGTTTTTTTTTTTTTTTTGCTTTCATTCCAGGTCTCTGCTCATGGCCCAAAGCAAAAGTGTTTTCATTAAATTTTCTGTAGCCTTCTGAATGTCTCTTCCCTGCACGACCCGAACAGACTAGACAAGCCTGGCCCTCATTGATGTTTAACTGCTTGTGGCTGCCTTGCAGAGATGCTTTTTTGAAATGGATAGGTAGTAATGTGAGATTGATTGCATCTTTGATGGAGATAACTGGGTACATCTGCTATTCCTATATGGCATTTGCCAGTGCCAGTGCATTCTGTAATCCCTTGTCTTTCCATCAGTCCCTGAAGGCAAATATTCCCACTGAAACACCTCTGTCACTGTGGTCCCTTCTCAACAAAGTCAAAATTTTCTCTGTGTTAAGGTACTTACCTAAGTATTGGAGGATATCAATATTAGGTTTCTTTTGATGAAGTGATTAATTGTATCAGAGGAAGGCACAGGAAATGTTGGAGCAGGTAAGAAAGTGAAAGTGTACAGATGTACAGGTTACAGCAGGTTCACGATAGATGTGTATAATAATAGACACAGAGCCTAATAGACTAAGCAAGTCTATGAAAAGTTATTGCTAGGACAAAAACAGTGAAATGAGCAAGAACAAAACCTAAAAAGACCTTGAGACCACATGAATTCTGACCAAACAGATTTTCAAACAAGCCTCTGACTTCTCTTGTCTTTAAATCATTTGCAAACTGCTATCTATAAACAGTTTTGTGTAAGTGCTGAAGGTTAACATGTTCTTATTTAATCAAAGTCGAAAATAAACAATCAGCCTAACAACAATCAAATAAACAGTCTCCATAGCAGGCCTCCAAGATGGGAGAACTTAGTCTACAAAAATTGGTATATGCTGTAAAGTCTATGGCTCAGAGCATCCCTTTTCGGGGGGGTGTGGGGGGGTGGGTAAGACTGTCAGCTGTCCTCAGATCAAACCTAAGGAAGAGTTGCCCATCTTGTCTGTATCCTACACAGTGGTCAAAATCCAAAGGAAGCCTTTTCCCCAGGGAGGGTGCCTTGCTGGTGGCAGCACAGTCTGCCTGTGCACCATGGCTGTGGCACAAAATTTGAACCATGACTATGAGACCTTCACCATACTCTGCTCTGCTGAGCCTAGGAGCACATGGCGGGAACACCCCAGAGATGTCACTGCAAAATGCAGGCTGAGCTGCAGGAGTTTCACAGCTGACTCCTAGGCCATGCTGGGCTTCTAATACAGCAAATAATCTAAGCAGAGGTGGGAAATAAAATAGAGATGTGAACATCTGTGCAAACACATAGTAAATGATATTACATTTGTGGCTCAGTCTACTTATTCAAGACAAAACCTAATGTATGAGGAATTAGAAGATTAGCAAAGGAAAGATTAAAGCAGTGGTGATAGGGAAGTCATTCTTACAAAAGTTAGCACATGTGCACCTTGGCATTTGGCAATGACTTATGGTTTAATTGTGTTCAAACTTGTCAAATCAGTTAATTCAAAAAGATAATAGTATCTCATATTGTAATTAGACATTTGCAGTCAGAGAGGGGTTTAAGGAAAGGACTGAAACCACACAGAGGACCAGCCTTCTTCTTTCCAGAAGAGCTAGAACACCTCTGCGCATTCAAAAAGGACAAAGTGAAGAAAACATAAAAGTTTCCTTTGGACAAGAGGTCAAATGGACGGTGGAGGCTGAGGTCATGACAGAGGTGGGTAGATACGCTTAACCACAGAGGAACAGGCAGAGCTCTTGCCCTATGAGTGGTATTGAAGGTAATTCCTGAAAATTTGAGCTCAGGAAGCCAGGTGAGGGTTATGAAAAGGAGGTTTATTTGCTCAGAAAGACAAGGCTGGAAAATGATCTCAGAAAATTCTTTATATGTCTGTTATGTTTTTTAGATTCCCAGCAGAATGCTGTAGTGGGCATGTGTGAAGACGAAGATCTGAATGTTTCAGAAATATGAACAGAAGAAGAGAGCTGAATGCTGATGATGGTATGTAGGAGTGAGCATCAGCACTTTCACACTGCTTAGATGTTAAAGTGAGTGGAAGGAACATTGTGAATCTATCAAGAGATAAAGAGTAGGAACAGAGAAAAATTAAGAGGGAAGTGAAAGAACAGAGTTTTGACAGTACTAGGTCATACCTTTAAAGAATGTTTAATGGTGAAACTTCACTGATGTCAGCTGAACTCATCTAATTTCCCAGAAACTGAGGATCTTAGACAGCCTGAAAGAGATATAGGCTAGAAAGATGGGACTGTAAGGACAGAAAAAATCTGGACTAGCTTGCTGAGGGGAGGAAGCTATTCCAGAGCTATTCAGAGGTATTAAAGACCAAGTTAGACAAAATAATGCTAGGACTGGCAGAATTGGATGTGAGGACATGACAGCTCAGTTCATCACTGGATGGCCTGATTCCTGTTCTTTCCACACACAGCAAGGATGATTTATGTCAAGGCAGACTAAAGCCAGTAATCTGAAAAAAAAATTGTCTTCTCCTATGGACCTTAACCTGTGGAAATCTACTCTCTTGCCTGTATTTTGCCCCATAGCAACTTAAGAGTTGGCAAGATAATCATTTAATTTGGCACTAAAATCTTCTTTCAAACAAAGAAAATCTAGATGAATTAGGCTGCTACCAACTCAAAACAATTTCTTGTGGTTGGGAAGTCACATCTGAGAATGACTGGAAAAGCAAATGTGGTGGAAATGAGAACAATAGCAACATTCAGATGGAAGTCCAGCAGTTGCATCTCTGATGCAAACAGATTCTGTGAAGGGCTTCTTTCAAAGCCACGCAAACACACACACACACATACACACACACACACACAAACACATCATTTGGAGGTAGCATTAGCATTCAAGTGGAACAGGTTTTTTTCTTTTTTTATAAAATACAAGGAATTTGTATTGCTTCAGAAAAATCCAAGGCCTTTTTATAAACCAGGACAAAGACAGCTGCTTTTCTCTGAGAAGGTGTCTTTTGCCTGCATGATGGTTCCAGCTGAATTGTGAGGACTAGAGGGGGAACAGAAAAGATTAATTTTTTTCATAGACATGCACAAATTCAGACACATGAAATCCAGAATAGGTAATTTGATTGCAAGCACACTTTTGTCCCAATTCTGACAATAAAATATTTGTACCAAGGTGTCCAAGTATAAAATACACACCCTGCAGAAAAAAATCTAACCAAAGACAGTTAACACAGATATTGAGAATGTAACATGGAACAAAAGGAAAACAGCCAGTTTTCTGAATAGATTTATTCTGTTTTAATGCATATACTTCCAGGGATCCTCACCATACAGGCCTGGATTTACTCTGAATTTTCTTCTTTGTAAAAAATCTCCAACATACAATAAGCCACACAGGCTTGGGCCTCACAGGTCAGAACAGGATCAAACATTTCACAAAACTCTAGGATTTTTTAAATCCAAGGTTTGCTCTTTCTGTTTTCATATAGAATAGATGGTTTTGTGCTTCAGGTGTGATTTTCTTCGCTTACAGGTTAATCTTTGGCTAAGTGGTTTTTCTGTGATGTCTTCTTCCTAGATACCACTAAAATGCTAATGCTATCTGGTATGTATCAGAGATAAAAGAAGACATAAAATTGTAGCAGATAATTGGAGGCAAAATGTTTCTTTCAGACTGAATTTTATCAAAGCTTACAATTCAAACCTTCATTACCAACACTGGTTTTGTCTGAAAAGTTTCAAAGCTTTATTCTGACAAGGCATAATCTGAGAGTAAGTGGAAAGGATAACTACACTTCTGAGTAGATGGGACTCCAACATGTCAAGCCAATGCATTCTCCTGATTGAGTGATTGAGTGAACAGCTCTTTAGACAGCCTGATGGAAAAATAAGGGAATTAAGCAGCAAACTGTGAGTGTTTTGAGGAGGAGCAGGGAAACCCTGAGCTCCACATGGCTCTTGGTTTTCAAGAGCTCTCAAGAAAACTCCTTTGATTTGGCAGAGACCTTCCCTTTGGGTAATAAGTCCAAGAGCTGGCATACAGATACTGGTGCATGCTACCCCTCTTCTCTGTCTTTCTCCTTGCTCAGATTGCAGGTGCTGCAGGTCCTGGTTCTCCTGCCAGTGGCTATGCTGCCAACCCAGTCCTTTGCTCAGCTGTGGTGTGAAGCTCAGATGGCAAGGCCAGCAGCCACATGCCCATCTCATGTAGACCTCTTTCACCAGCACCAGTACAGAGAATCCATAGTTCCTTCACACACCCTTGGCCTCCCAAGGAGTCTCAGGACTTTGTGCTCTGAGAAGCACATAATCCCGGCTTATCCTGGGCAACTGCCTCCTCAGCCAAGGTCACCTACATGGTTTTAAATTGACAGAGGACGAAAAAGCATTCAAAAAGGCTGGCTAATACAGCAAAGATGACCATTTCTCCCAGATGAGAGCCCTGATCTCTCCAAACAGCACAGGGAAGTGAGAGGAACACAACCTCTCCTCTAAGGGCGGCATCTGGGGTTCTCCACTTCAGACACACATCCACATTTTTTTAGCATTCATTGCTATAATGCAGTGGGCTTAAGTGAGCAGTGTTGATTGCTGTGTTTCTTTTTCTGTGCAACCTGACATGACATTTGCTTTCCCTGCTTGTGATCTCCCCTAGTGCTGGGCCAAATCCCCACTACGTGCTTCATGCAACCAGCATGAATTAACCAGTGTGGAAGGAATGCTAAATATCAGTAGGGCTTCTAGGCTAACAGCTCATGCACAAAGTAAGAAAAAACCCATGAAAATAATGAAAAACAAAGAAAAAGAGAGATTCCCTGCCTTTAGTAGAGCATTACTCAGTCACAAGCTATGTACTTTTGAGCTTCTTTTGCTCCCCTGCCAAGACTCTCAGAGAGAGAAAATCAGGACAGATACAAGAAAAGAAGAATAAAGAATAATATCTAGAAAAGGGAAAAAAAAAAAAATCATGTCTGAGTTTGACCATAAATCCCTGCAATGCAGTTTACCTGTCTGATGTTTTCTCAGTAATGGCAACCAAAGCTATGTGCTTAAACCATATTTCAAAAAATGGAGAACTCCAGAGCATCTCCATTTTCTGCCCTTGCCTTGTCCTGTTGTGTAACTGTATGTCAGGCCAGGAGCCAGAGCTGACATCACATTGCAGAGGACTGCCCTGGGTCTTGCATAACCTTAATAGGACAGCCACTTGGAAAGTGTTTATGTGCCATTATGTGCCATTGCTTTTCTAACTACCCTACTGCATTAGGAGAGCAGAGTCACTACAGACCAGGCAGAAATATTAATTGCATTTACATCACTGAGGTCCACCATGGGGTATTTCAGTAGGCCTTGATATTTCATGTCCTGTTCCTTTCCCAGTAGGAGTGAAACTCTGGCTGTGCCAGAGTGATTGTAACTGACTGCAGTGCTATTGTGCTTTATCCCAGGAGGATTCTGTTACCTCACAATGGTTTGTGATTGCTCTGTGGGATATCATGAAAAAGATGCCCCTCATGGTGCAGATGAGTTCAGGGTCCATGCCCAGCATCATATGGTTTATGTCTCTGAAAAACAGCATTCCTGTTTGCTTGCAGTGTGATGCTTATCGGGTCCAAAACACCTAACATGCTTTTTAGATTGGTGGTAGCAGACTTTGAAAATGTAAGCTTGAGGGAACTAGGAATAGAGCTAAATGTATGCTGCTCTGCTTGAAAACATGTTCTTTTCCTCCCTATTCCTACTCTGAGACTTCTCGCTGAACATTGACCCGCTCTACTGCCCTGTAGCAGGCAGAGGCTGGGTAGACACTGGCTCTAGAACATGCAGCTTTCCTCACCTCACTGCTGGGATGAGTCGTGCAGCAAACTAAGATTATTAAATCCTGATGCAAATTAAGAGCTGTCAGCCTGTATCTTCCATTAGCACTGTCCTTCCCACCAAAAGGAATGATTAAGGATATGGTTATGGAAATGAAACACCACGGGTGGCTCTGCTATTCCTGCCACGCAGGGAAGGTGACATACACCTCTGCTTTCAGAGTGGCTGCTACCTTCCTGGCCTCTACTTGTTTTTAGGTAATTGGACATGCACCTTCTCACGTGTTTGAGGAAGACAGGACACTACTCAGAAGAAAAAAAATAAAAGGGAGTGGAGGGAAAGGTAACAGAGAGAATTTTCCACCGAGATGAAGTTCAAGCCTCTGCATCTTTCACTAACATTTAGTCTATGTGTACAGGTATAAATGAACTCATTCTAAATAGTAACAAGAGAAAAATTACTGCCTGGTTTTCTTCCAAGTGTCCCTTCTTATTTAGTAGTGGTGGTGCTAATTTTAGTGTATTAAACAAGATGTAAAAAATTTCTGTCTCATTCTCTTCCTGAATTGTATCTAAACATTTTTAGAGATGACAGCTACCAGCATTCATAAAGTGAAGATTTGTTTTGGTAAATTTTTTGCTACCGTAATTATGCTGACAAGTTCTCAAAAGAAAGATCTCTTCTAAAAACTTTGAGTGAGATGCTTTGATTTGTACTTTTAGGCTAAGAGAAAGGAATTCTGTTTTACTGCAGAAACCTTTCACATACTGCAGGCTGTTACCATTCTGCTTCCATATGGTCCCAGGATATCTCACTTCCTCAGGAGAGTAAGTTGGGCGAAAGAAGGTATTAGGCAATGCATTCTCCAGCATGTCCCCCCCATTTTCTCTTTTCTGGCCAGAAGGTTTTTTCTTTGGCAGGAGCAAAGAAAATGCTTTTAAAAGGAATTACCATGCTGTAAAGAATCAGTTCACAGAAGAATAGTTTGCCCCATGGATCCTGATGATTTTATAACCATTTCGGTCACTATAAAAGGTCATACTACCAAAGAAAGCCAAACAAACCTGGAATAGCTTTGGCTGAAGGAGTTCTTCCTTTAACTGGTTACCCACAATGGTGTACAGGATTTACAGGCCATTAAGTATCCAAACAAAGTATTCCAGGCTCAGTTATTTTCAAATAGCAGCTGATTTTAATTTTTTCTTTGGCATTTATACACACATCCTATTGCAAGCTTGATTAATTTCTTTTTGTGCTGGAAAAAATATTAAAGCTGGAATGGGAAGTCAAGAAAATGGGAATTTATACATTGAGTGCATATGTGGTTTAATGGTGTGTGCCATGTGTTCACATCACTTACTGGGGAAATTAAATCACTTTTGGATGCAAATTTCAGCAACTGCTTCCAAAACTCCATCGACTTCCAAACTTTGAAGTTACATTCTCCACAACCTGTTATTGAAATATTTCTTACTAGCTCAAAGCAAGATCCATTTTCTGAAGCAAAGAGTTTTCTCCTTTTGCTCTGCTTGCTGCAAAGTGATGCTCTTTACTTGCACTTACAGACTGTCTCCCACAAACTGCAACTGTCATCTCTCTGTTAGGAACACAGCATCTTTTGTGCACTGAGGGTTTTTGTTTTGTTTTTAACTTCTCAAACTTTCTTCATCACCAGTGGTAAAAATGAATGCCGTGTTCTTCTGTGCACAAACAGGACCTCATTCATTTACACAGTTACCAGGGAAGCCTCGGAATTGTGGACATGCACACAAGTTCTGTCAGTCTCAGCAAACTAGTGTTCCTTTGTGGTGGGTGCCTAATACAGTAGTGACACCGAATTTACATGCCAAAGAAATTTAAAAGTATCTTTAGCTCTGACTTCCAGATGACTGAAGAACAAGTTTCAATAAATGGAGTTATGAGTCATGCACCAGTTTGCAAAAGTGCCTCCTTGTCACTGCGAGGAGCAGCTTTCTGTTTGCACCTTTCAGGCTGTTTCCTTACAACAGGGGGCAGGCTGGGTGTGGTGGGAGCTAGTGGTCTCTCTACACTGGGAAGCTGTGAGTCCCCACTGAATCTGCTGTTTCAGGCGTGGTTATGCTGCAGTTGCTCTGGCCACTGGTTCCTTGGTCGCCTGGGCCTCATGCCACCCACATGATGTTCTGTGCTGGCACTGTTCGTGAGGGTGCTCAACACATCAGAGGCCTCCTCAATAGAGCTTTGTGATCTCCTCAGCACAGAAGTGCTTCTCCAGTGACATCTTCTACCAACAGCTCAGTTAGTGAGGGGAATAATTAAAAACCTAAAATCTCCCCTTCCTCTGTTGGTGCCTCTCTTGTTGTGTCCAGCCTCTCTTGCCCCATGCCTCCATAGCTCTTGCCAAACATTCAGGTTTTCCAGTGCATTTCCCCTTGTTCCCATTATAAAAAAAATACAGCTGATGCAAATATTGTCTCTCTGGCGGAACTGGTCTTTGCTCAGCAATCATTGTCGCTGTAACCTTCCCAATGGAGTTTAATTATGTGCTTGTGATTAAGCAATTATGTATTACCAGGAACAGAGTAAATCAACCCTTTTATCTCCACTAACAGGATATTTCCTGTGAGCATTTCTGCCAAAAGAACATAGGGGAAAGATGGGATGATTCTACATGTTGCGTAAGCGTGTTTATTTCAGGACCTCACAGCACTGTGAATTGGACAAAGTCACCTCTGCTCCAGCTCCAGCTCCAGCACAGCCACCCAGCTCCTGCCCCACAGCCAGGGCACCAGACCCGCACAGCAGCCAACACTGGTGACTGCCGACCACAGCTCTCAAGCCCCACTCAAAACCAGGGAAATAAGTTTCAAAGATTTTACACACTTGCAGACGAAGTTCCTTGGGCTCAGTCGAATGGTCGCTCTGTCTGAAAGCACTGCAGAGAGGGGGATCTTGGAGCTGCTGTGAGCTTTGCTGTGCAGATAAAAGAGAAAAGAGGCCACCCAGGCTCTTGCTTGCTCTGTGTTCAATTAGTTTGTTCACTGATGGGCTAACACTGCAGAATGGATTTTCCCACTGATTGATCTCTTAATGTAAATGAGTTATGGTTTTAAACTCAAACCATACATACTTCTTTTTTTCCCTTTGGAGCTGTTCTTCCCTCATGTTCTGTTCAGAGCGTACTTTCCCTCCAGCTAGTATCTGCGAGACTATTGCACTTGAGGGCCTACATTATCCTTATTTCTATAATCAGCTCTGAGGTTGCCATTTGCCTCAAAATGTCTGTATTTATTTATTTATTATTTTTCCTGTCTCTCCTCTTGTACTATTTGAAAAGACTCTGAAATGCTGACCCATGCAGCTCTTTCCCCCAGCTTTTGACACAGGCATAAATAATATATGATATATGTGACACCATTCCACATATGTCAACAAAGGCACAATTAGCCAGTAATAGTGATGCTTTGAGCAAACTGAAATTCAGTCAGGTATTATAAAATTTAACTTCAAAAAAGAGATTGTCCTTTTCGAACACAACATCTGCCTCTGTTCTGGAATATTCCTCTTGTGCATGATTCACATGTTGCTTATTAACTTTTCAGACCCTGATAAGGAACTTTACCTTTTGTGTCTGTAGGAATAACAATTTAGTGCCTAGTGGCTCACTTCTCCAGACCCAAACTGTCACTTGAACAGTCTTTGGGATCTGCAGCAGTAAAAACCCAATAAATATGGTAGAATGCAGAATAAGCTTTAATGAAATTATGCCCACCTTCCAAAGCAGACTGGGTCAGTGCTTTAGAACCCAAAATTTTACCCTCAGAGTCTAATTTTTGCATGCTTGGAGAAACAGAAGCAGATAGAAAAAGTGCTAGAAAGGCATTGCTTCTGAGTAATATCATATTCGCCTTCTTAAAAAAAAAAGAAAAAAAAGAAATTACAAATTAAAACTTTTAAAACTTGTTGTCATAAAATTGAAATTTTCCTTAGCCGAGTATGGTATTTCAGAACACTGCTATTTAACATCTAATCACATTAAAATAGGAACTTCATAATACATATTTATGAAGACAGTAGCTCATGAATTTTGAGATTATTTCTATTAAAAGCACATAATAACTCTGTCACTTTTGGTTCCTGTATGAAATCTGGCAAGAAAGTCCCTCAAGTAGAACTGAAGGTAATGTGAATTCTTGCAGTCAGGAGTAAGTTCAATTGCATTTGGGTAAATAGGTTTTAAAATAACAATTCAGTTTCCTAGATTAAAGTTATCCTTTGGTGAACTGAGCATCTACTTATGATAATTTATACCTTGTTCTCTTTTTTATGGCCATAGAAGGTGGTTGGAAATAACCCCAAATCAACAAAAGAGTGGATCGTTCTGGAATGAGTCGGCATAAATCTGTGGAGCCACAGACTGAAGTGAGGACTGATTTGCAATGCAGCCTGTGGCTTATTCTGAATGTTGGTGGTCACAGGCAGTGATGTCTGTGCTGTTCAGAGCTGACTGCATCTCCCATGTAGCCTTTCCCATCTTACCTGGGGGTACTGAGACTTCAAAACAAGACTTAGGACCTTCTGGAGGCTTAGAGGGATAAGGGTCAGCAATCTCATGCTCATTTAGGTCATCAGTGTTCTGCCTGAAGTGAAAAGCACTACAAATTAAGGATGGAAAATTCTTTAGCATGATCCTGACATTTCTTATTATGGAAATTATTGGGCTTTGGTTAAAAATATCAGGTTGGCCAGATGGCATTTCCAAAGGCATCTAGGGAGAATTGAGATAGATGAATGATGACCAAAAGAAGTGGTGCTGTGGAAGATGATCTGCCAGTGGTATTCCATGGCCTCATGGGGCAGAAAGCCGATGTGTGTTCCCATGCAAGAGGGCTTGAGAGCTGACATTTCCTGTCCAGAACCTTCCTCCACCCCATGCCTAGTCCTCCTAGGGAACTCAGTGTGACCTTGATGGAAATAAATCTAGTAGGAGGAAATGGGGAGAACAAAGGAGCAGAAAGCTAGGAAAGTGGAAATTTCTCTTTTGACCATGCAGCAGGACAGTCCTTGTGTCACATGTCTTCTTGCCCCAGAGCTCACCCATCTCTCATCCATGTTGTCCACCCCCAACCTCCTGCTAGTGTTTCACTTTGGTGTCCCTTTCTGCTCCCCATAGCCCTTGGGGAACTGTGGGTCCTCTGCAGCAACTGGATGAGGTCCCAGGATCCCATGGAGATCCCTACTCCTCCTCAGTGACACCCATGGGGATTAAAAATCATAGGAGTTGAAGAGTCAGCTTCTGAAGTGCTGAGTTGTTTGATTTTCTTTTACAGCAGTGCTCATTCCCATGGCTTCAGTTTGTTCCACAGCCCAAAACAGCAGTAAGGCATGTTCACTGTATGTGGAGGAACAACATCTCACCCTACCTGCATGCTGACCAATAAGCTCTTATGCAGAATAAGGATGCTTGAGAACATTGCCACAAGTTGCAACAGCTGTCTTTGCTCAGTAGTCACAGAGGTAAGGTCAGTTTTGTGCTCCCAAACAGGACTTTTACAAAATTCTGTGTCAAGAAGTGTGTGTACAGGAGCCCCATGATATTGCTGCTTTAATCAATAGAGTGTGACCAAAAAATCATCTGAATGTCATCAGCTTCTCCTTATAGAGGCCCTTGTAGACCAGTTACTTTTCATTATCCCAAATTTCAGAGCCTGTCATCGTTTATCTATTCGTCCTTTGGACTGCAGATGAAAAATCTGCACTGTTTACAAACTACTGGACATGCAGTTTCTCATCTAAACACAGAAAACCGCAGTACTTTGAGTCTCTCAAGGCTGTTCTCTTGCCATTTGGAGGCATTTATTGCATCTTTTAATCCCTCTAACAGTTTGGATTCAAATACTTCAAATACAAATATTTAAAGAGCTTTAGTTTCCCTAAAGCCTGAGCGGAGCAAAATCAACATTTGAGGAAGAAGTCTGAAGTGAACAAAAGAACAAAAATTCAGCATGTTACAACAAAGACATAATTACAACTGACTATTTTTTCTGTAGACAGTAATGTTTCCAAAAATCAAAAGACAGTTGCAAATTTCTTTGGTCCCTTCAAGATAAGAAGAAAAGAAAATTACGAACACTTCACAGAAGAATAATAATGAAATTAGGCAGTTATCAAGAACATGTAATTGAAAATTATCAAGAAAACACACTTAGAGGGACAGTTCAAATAAGTTTCTTGCATGATAAAATGATAGTGTTCTTAACTATGAGCTGCAGTAAGTTGCTGACCATTAGTACTGGGAAAGCTCACTGTGTTTATTATCCACTCTCCCATGACTCATACAGTGCATCATCTTGTAGCACCACAAAATGAACATGCCAGATTTTCTCATGATTAGTTATATGTACATCCCAGTGGAAGGCTGGTTCAACTTCTGTGAGAAGGGCAGTCATGACAAGATATAGGCCTTACAGAACTTAGTTTTACCGTTTTTTTCCTAGATGTATCCTTACCAATTTGCATCTCCTTCAGTTTTATACAGACATCAGTGGCATGCCACATGTTCAGCAGTTCAAAGATCATCAAGAAATGGTATCTGATTTTTACAATAAATATGTTTTTTTCTGCACAGAGTCCCTTTTGGAGGAAGACACCTGTCCTGCCACCTAGAGAACAGAAGGGGTGGGTTTCTCATGAGATTTTCCTTGCATGTGCCTTGTCTTGAAGTAAGTAAGTCAAAATACGATGTTTTTGCTTGAGACTGGATCAATAAAACAACAATATGCCTTGTAAAGGGATAATGCAACTGCTTTTACCTAAGCAGTGATGTCCTGGTAACTTTAGTATTTCATCAGAAGGGAGCACTTGACTTCTAAGGTTGTCATGAGGTAGATTTTCCTGAGCGCCATTATTACGTATTATAATAACAATTATATATAAATGCAATTTCCTTAGAAACCATCATTGCAGAAATGCTAGCAAAGACCAAAGTCAAAGCTGAATCCCTTCTGTTCTGTAGCTGTGAGAGCTATTGCGAGGGACAGGTAGTCTTGGGACAGCTTTCCCCCTATTTGGGGATGGCCAAGGAGTGAAGTTATGTCAAGGTCCAAAGTGCAACTTGCACTGCCTTTCTTATATATGGCCAGGCTTATGCTAAGACAGTTTTCAGCCTTCAGGAAGGACCATGCATAATTGTGTGAAGGAGTCAAGGCTCACTCACATGAAGTCACAGATTGAAAGAAATTCATAAAGAAAGCAGGAATGTTTTGTCTCAGATATTCCGAATCATTTTATTTTGCTCAAGAGTTTGAACAAAATATGTTGCTGTTTTGACACTTCCAGTTCCATCAAGAAGTTTTTTATTTTGACTTCTTGCCCAGATGGAGAACCAAACCTGCCATATCTAAGAAGATCTCATTTTGACAACCCCTACTAAATACAGCATTTGATGGCAAAAATGAGGTAATCTTTCAGGTACTCCAAGAAACTGTAATTCCTTTGCAACTGATCTCTGTAGCAATATTCCCTAGCAAGTGAGCTCTGGACTTTCTGCTTTTTAAGCAGTCCAAAGTTTTCATACATGACCATTTTCCCATGTCCAAAATGTATGCCAAGACGCTTCTCTCTGGTACGCACTTCTGCCTGCAGCTGCGATCTTCCTAGCTGGGGTACCACTGCCTTTGTGTGTAGGCAGAGGAACACGGGGAGCAGGAATGTGCAACTGCTACAGATTCCTGTCTGTGGTGGCTTTTGTTGAGCTCTCCACCATTTTTGTAACACCTTTATAGATTGTTATATAGCCAGATAAACGTGAGCCCCTTTACTCTGATCGCCAGCATTGCAAAGCCTCTCCCTCAAAAAGAGTAATTTGAGAGTTTAAAAAATGACAAAGATGCACAGCTTCATCACAGAATCAAGATTTACTGTTGCTGCTGCTGCTGAAGAGCTGTGTGGGAAAAGCAGTCTGGTGCCCCGGAGTTCAAATCTACAGCAGTGCATTCAAGATGTCTGAGCCCTTGAGAGCATTTGCTGGTGTAGTGAATTAAATTTAGAGCTGTGCAAATCCGGCTTTGGATTTAGATTTGTGAGATTCACCTTTGACCTGGCTTTGGATAGGGATTTGGATGCCTGTCTTGTTCAAATATGTGGGCAGTGTTCATTTTGTGCTACTTTTCAGGATAAAGGGAAAGGGCAAAATTTCTGCAGAGAATACTTTACCTACTGGTTACAAATTCAGGTTATGGCACCTACTTATGTCTGTGTCCCTTCTTTTCTACAAGATCAGTCTGTGATAAGAAAAATCTCAATTTAATAGTCTTGATGCAAAGAGCAAACTGAGAGAATACCATCAAATATTGGCAAGTTCTAGACAAAGGTCTGAGTAAGTGGATTAATATATAGACTTCATGCAACCCATAATAGACAGTTTTTCGACAGCAAGACACATGTAGCTTGTCAGGGAAGGTTAGGTTTGCACTGTGTTGTCTTTTGGGTTTTCTAGTTCTTTAATGAGGTTGGGGAAAAGAAAAGCTGAGGAGAGGGTTCCTGGATATCCAGAAAGATGCTGGGAAACACTGTATTAGGAAAGATTTTTCTGGGATGGTTTACCTGAATTTTTATTTGCAGAACCAAACCCAACCTTGCGACAAGAGATGTCCTCAGTCACCAGATGAAACTGAAGAACCTCTCTGTGAGGACTCCATGTGGCGATAACCCTCCAGCTTGCCCTTCCTCCCTCTAATTAGCACCCACACATGGGCATCAGTGTCAAAAGCTACACCTCTTTCCTAATCTGGTTTCAAAATACTCTGCCATCTCAGCTGTCCAGACTTCCTGTACTAATGGTTGCCATGACAGGAATTTTCTCTTTAATCCCTTTTTGGGGACACCCTTTCATCTACAGCAGTGATTACACCGGTCACAGCTTCCTGCTGAGCCCTGTCTGTCTGCTAAAAGGAAAATGGAAATAAAAATGGAAAGCCTGCCAAAGTCCTTCCTTTA
The DNA here is from genome assembly GCA_013397935.1 of Dasyornis broadbenti. Classification (NCBI taxonomy): domain Eukaryota; kingdom Metazoa; phylum Chordata; class Aves; order Passeriformes; family Dasyornithidae; genus Dasyornis; species Dasyornis broadbenti. The sequence goes on from VZRN01005377.1 coordinate 181,924, forward strand.
TTCAATATAGAGTAACACTATACACTGGTAATAAATAAAGTAAATAAGATTAAATAATGTAAAACTAAGTATAATAAAAATCTAGAAGCTATTTCTGCCTTTGTTTAAAAAAAAGAGAATGGTAAAAAATTTAATTTTTCAGATGCTATCTGGTTCACAGACTGCAAGCAACGAATTAATCTCATTGAATCTTAGAGGAGAATTCATCTTGTTGAATCTTAGACTAGTGAAGATGGAATTAGCAGCCTCTGATCATGATTTGAGGAGAAATCCCTTGGGGCAAAATCTAGAAAGGGCATCCACTGATTGCAAATTTCTCAGACACTAGAATTTAAAAGGCAAGCCCTGGAGCACACCAGAGCCCATCAGCCCCCAGCACCATACCCTTTTTGCCCACTTTGGCTGTCCAGCCAGTTCCAGCTACAGGATGGGGGTCAGCATGGCACCAGCACTCCCTGAGCATGCAGGCACATCTCTTGCACCATCACTGCAACCTTTGTAAGACTCATCTGCCCATGACTCTATCTGCATCTGCTTCGACATCCCGAGCACTGACAGGTCCCAGCAGTGGCTTTGCAGCTCTGCTGAGCACGAGCAGGCACTCACATCAGGTGAAGGAGACCAAACATGGTCCATGCCTTTGTCTGCTCAAACACCACAGATGGAGCATGTGGGCCTCTCATCCCTCCTCATTCTGTCTTTTCTCTATTGTTATTGTGCCTATACATCATTGCACTGTTGTCACAGTAAAACTGTAAATTAGTAAAACTAGTTACAGGCTCCAGGTTAAGCTGTATTTACACAAAAACCACTGCAGCAATGGCCAGGTTCCCCAGTGACACTTTCCCTTGCACTGTGAATCTGCGTATCTTGAGGAAATCATAGAAGGAGGTGGTAATTAAAAGCCTAGTGATACAAACAGGCATTTTAATAACTGTCAGAGTCAGAGAGCTCTATGAATCCACTTTAGCTGAAGATCTGGCCCTATTTCAGCCAGGAAACAAGACAGAAAAAGGAATATACAAAAAGTGTGTGAAAAGAGCAACAGGCAGAAATTATGCCCTTTTACACCTATGCGCACAAAGGAACAGTGCCAAATTTGAGACTGTGTTCCCCTGCCTCTTTCTCCCTTCCCCAAAGCTGATGTGAGAGAGTGTCCTTCATCTCCAGGTAGGAATACAAACTTGGAAAGGAAATGGGAAGCGTTCACTGGGCTGGTCCAAATGGAAAACTGGAAGAGATGTCAACACTCTCTGTGATCCCCAGACTTTATCTGCTCACAGGGGCACACAGTTGTAGGTGGGAAGACAGATTTTGACATGCTGAAGACTTCAGATGTCTGTCCAAGCTTCCTAATTCTACCAATAACTCCGCTGCTTTAAAGTTGTCTTCTTCCATGTTGCTGCTCCCTTCTCATGAGTTTTCCCTCCCCCTCTTATTCGTGTAAAGACCATACCAAAGGTGGAGGGAAAGATTTGCACAAGGTGGTAACTGCAGCTCAATCCTCTGCAGACTGAGGATTTTCTTCTCATTGTCTTCCACAATGCCATGTTTCTGTGACGGTTTGCATGCCCAGGAGCGCACCCAAGCTGAGAAGTATAAAAGAAAGCTCACAAGGAGGTGTCCCAGTCAGGCTTGTTGGATAGAGAACTCAAAGCTGAGGATGATGTAGTACACATATAACTTGTGGAACTGAATAAAAAATGAAGAATGGGTTTTGGATATCTTGATCCCCAACTAAAATGCCAAGAGTAATATGAAATTAAGCAACAACCATGAAAATGAGAGGAAGCAAAGTACATTTTCTTTTCTTCCTGACAGACTCAGTTTTGGATTCTTCAGTGACAGCCTATTATTTTTTTTTTTTTTTTTTTTTTTTTTTTTTTTTTTTTTTTTTTTTGTGTTTTGGCATCAGAAACGTTATGAACACACAGAGACATGTGTTCTGCTGAATCTTAAAGCTTATTTCTAATGTTAAAAAGTCAAGGGCAAAAGGCAACTGTAAAAATATAGATATTTTAAAACTTCCCAAAAGCTCATGCTATTACCATCCCCATCTGGATTACTCACAATGAAACAGAAAAGCAGGCACTCATCATTGCACATCCATGCTGGTTGAATCATCTTGCCAGAGAGATTTTCTGGGGAGTACTATGGACTCACACAAGACAGGTCAGACACAGGGGCTCTGTTGGGTTTTGGACTGTGATTTAGCCACCTCCTCCCTTTTACAAGGGCCAAACTTTTTTTTCTTTTTTTTTT
>VZRN01005377.1:184219-284452 GCA_013397935.1 Dasyornis broadbenti
TTTTTTTTTTTGGTGACATACTACAGTCAAAGCTTAAACAAGTTCACCAAGAGCTCTCTCTTTACTCTCTGAGATTTTTACTAGGAGCTTGATCTGCTCCACATGGACTGGTGGTTTTCCCTGAGCTCCTTTTCCTCTGCTTTTCTTTGGCTCAGGCATCCTACAGGCTCTCGGAGTCTCCCACTGCCTCCCTCTCCACATTCATGGCTCACTGAGTGGGCATAAGTTCTAATGTCTGTGCTCTTTTGTTCCGTTGTTTGCTCTGCTGATCTGTACATGACTTTCCCTTGCTTTCTGAAGTGTTTTCCACTGCCCCCCCAAAGCCTGCCTGCTAAACTGAAGCCACGACCCGTGGAGCTCAGCCACCATGCCCTGCCGTTCCCATGTGGTGCAGAAAATGGCAAGTCTGATGCAGGAGTGGAGTAGCAGTAGACTGGCCATGGTATGCTACTGAGGCTGTTGTAGGCTGAGAGGCCCTCCCCAGGGCCGAGGTGTGTTACCTGCACTGTGTCTGGAGCCACAGATGGCATTGCCAGCATGCAGGTCCTGGCACAGCTCTCCACTCTTCACAGCCTTCGCCTAAGTGCCATGGAGGGAACGCTGTACCTGCGCTGAGCAAAGGAAAAAGCCTGAATGGCTCAGGACAGCTGTCTTCCAGAGAGCTGTCGTTATCCTAAATAAGAGAAGGTAGTGCAGCCTATAGCTGTGCTGCAGAATTACCCAAAGACCTCATTCAAGTTCTGACTGATCCTTGCCATGGTTCACTGGCATTCTAAGGGCAGCAGTGAATAGCCCTGCTGTCAAACACACCTTCCACAGGCCCACCTTTGTTTGCTGTTTTGCTTGGTAGTCTGACATCTCTTCCTGGCTACACTTAGACGTGTTTGTAAAGGCTGATCGCTTTTAGATCCTGTCTTCCGCCCTTGATATGGAACAACATTGCCTGTTAACCTCACAGAGAAACCTGGGGAGGAGCGTTTGTGCACAGAGACCACTGCGAAAAAAAGAGGAAGAGATCAGAGTTTCTGTGGGAAAACAGTGATGTCTTTTATTGTATTCTTCAAGTTCTGAAATAAATTAATTTATTCCAAATGACCACAAAACCAGAAACTTCCAAGAAAGACTAGAATTAAAAGGACAATTCTTTTCTTTCCACTCAATACCCCCCAAAAAAGTAGGTACTTTGTCATTCACCAATAGTAAGCTTCAAGGTGGTCACCAATGTCAGCTGGGCAGCACACGATGGCACGCTGCTGTGGGGAGAGGTGGGCAGCTCCAGGAAGAGCTTCCCTTCCCCTGGGGCAGGTGGGACTCTCCACTCGAGCTGCATGGCTGACTTTTCTGGGGCTGAAGTTCCACTCCAGAGCCCACCACAGAGGACTTTTAGAGGGATGCACAGCTTCCTCCAGGTGCCATTACTGTAGGCGGTTTGTACAGAAGTCAGCAAGCTTTTGCTTCAGCAAGCAAAAGCAGGAAAGCAACTGTCAAAGTAGAAATATAGTCAGGAGTAAATACAAGTAATTTCCAGTTTGGGCAGTGCTTTGTTTACCTATTTTTCATATATGTGAAAGAGGTAAGTTTACTACTTTCTTTATCACCTAAAAGAACTCTTCAAAAATTGCTTCAAAACTCCTAAGTCTCATAAAAATATTTGTTTCATGCCTGTTTTCTGGTCTTTTTTATTACCAGCTTTCTACAGAGACATTTTACAGCTACAGTCATTCAGATGTCCTATTGTCTATTGCCTATATAAAATCCCACATACAAAAACACATTACTAGGAGCTGGACTGTTGAATATGCTTTTTTTACTAAAAGGTAAATCTTTGAAAAATGTAGTTATTATTTCCAGCTACTGCAAGTGGTGTCTCAAGCTCTGCCAGTTCGTAAGTCTGCCTGCCCAAACCATGAAGTTGAGGGTGCGTCAGAAACTATCAGTTCTTTTCAATAAACTGTGCTGATCTTTTCATCTTGACTTCCTGAGTCATCCCAGCTCTGGACCTCAGCTGCCATATGGAATCCCACTTTGTAATACAATCTGAAACACACTTCCAGCTCATAAATGTGTTTGTGTTTAGAACTACAAAGGACACTTCCTGGCTGTTCAATAAGGTCTCTCTCCCTCTCTCTCGCTCTCTCTCTCTCAATGTCAAGCCACTTGGCCTGATAATGTGTTCCTACCAGCTCAATTTTCATGTGATAACTTATGAATAATAATGAAAGTGCTGCTTTAAATAGAATATGGATTCTAATCCTCAGTTATCAATTGCTTTTAATCTCTTATTTTGTAGATGGTGCTTTGCTCAATATATTTTCCTGCTACTTTTAAGGGAAATTTTAAAACCTTTAAAATATATAGCTACTGCATCACTCTGCAAGTTTAAAACAGAAGTAGGTGGCAAGTAATATCATTATCAATAGATGTACAAGGCTTTTTTCTTTTTTTCTGAGACTACACCTTCTTTTTTTTGCATCTCCCAGCAACACTGGCATGCTGTTTTTCATTAACTACAGCTGCTTGCATATTGGTGCCGTCAGAGCTGGACGGAAGACCACATCTGTGGTGCTTGCATATCTCAGTGACTTTGTAGCTTGGACTGCGGTGAATAATTTGAAAATTGCACACACATAAGGCTGACTTATATTGTTTCTTCTTTAAAACACGTTTCAGAATATTCAGCTCTGAAAAGCTCGATTTATTTTCTCTAGTTGGTTGTAAACATGACAGGTCATGAAAAATGGAGGAAGGAAAACTCTCTGCAGACTAACCTAGGCCATACTCTATGTAGGACAAAGCAAGCTTTTAAAATCTCACCTTATAATAATGCAGAGAGGTCAAGGGGGTGTTTCTGCAGACCCCCCAAGTCCGGTTTTGGCAATAGCTTGCTAGGCTTGAGGCAATACATCACAACACAGGACTGGATGCTGATGCCACCTGGTCAGGAGCATCCAGGCAGTCTTGGAACCTGCCTGTATGGTGGCAGGGTCATCTTTCAGCCCTTGTCTACTATAAAAATAGACATAGAACAGAAAAATGTATACCACAGCTATACAACTGTTATAGCCTGACTACACTGGTACAGTGTAGTCAGGCTACAAAGAGTATTGCAGGACTTGGAAGCTACACAGAGAAACCCCTGAGCACCAGAAATGCTGTTTTATGTCCAACCTCTCTGCCCCGGCCAGGGACTGCGCTCAGGCTGGAGCCAAAGACTCAAAGAAGTGCCCAGCAGCAATTTTCCCAACTTTTGAGAAGCACCCATTTCTTTCCTAGGTACCTACATTCAAGCAGTACAGAAATGTGCTTTTCCTCCTTGAGACAACGCTGACACCTTGCTTTTGTGTGTCACTTCTAAGGGACTGGCCATGTTGCTGTGGGGAGCAAAGAGGGTTCCTGTTGATATCTGTTGGTCCGGAGGATTTCCAGAAAACCAGAAGGGCTGTGCTATGGGCAGTAGAGACCCCAAGTGTGCAAGGATCCTGGGTATCCTGTCGCCAGGGACTAGTAGCAGGCTCTTGGGCAGGAGTGAAACATGTATGGCCCAGGAGGGGTCCTGCTGACCCCATCCTGCCCTGGTGCCTGCAGCTTCCCACAGCTGTGGGTGCCACAACGCATCACTGAGGCATTGGGCTTCTGCAGCACAGATGTGGTGCTGCTACGCTTTGGACCCACAAAGCATGGAAGGACATCAAAAGAGCATATGCCTCAGCAATGGTCCTTTCCAGCAGCCAGCTGTCCTGCCTGCTCAGAGCCATATGTGCACCCAGCCCCCAGGCCCTTCTGGAGAAGAGCTTTATTTGGAGAGGGGCGGGCTGGGCACAAAGGTGCAGCCAGCTCTCCTGGCACAGCCCTCCGCTTGGCCTCCCTGCCAGTGTGTCTGCACCCAGTGCGTTACGGCAGCAGCAGCGAGGGATGCAGCAGCACAAACTGGAGCGCGGTATAGGGGGTGGCGATGTCCTTTGCACCTTGGAGTCATCACAGAGGAAGGGAGCCGAGGTGATGATAGGTGAGGGGTGGTTTGCACATAAAGAGAGTTTAAATTAAGGGATTTTCACCCTGGAAAAAAACAGCACATAGGTGGCGTAGCAGAGGCCTCTGAAATACCGGAGAATAGGGATCTCTTAATTCACTGTGGGTCATAGCACAAGTACTGAGAGGCACAAAGGAAGAACAAAAGCCCCAGAGCAAATCCCTTTACAGCCAGCTCAAAGTCAAACCCTTAAATACATTGTCAGAGGATAATCTGTCAAAAAGCATAAACGGAGTGAAAAGGTATTAGGCAAAGGAAACACCTACCAAGCTCCTGACAATCCTTATCTCAGGAGGTCTGGGTTACTAGGGACAGGTACTCCACACTTTATAATTTTATAAGCATTCAGTGCTATTATAAACAAAGCAGGGGACCAAGCAGAATTGTGGACTGATTCAGAGCAGCTTTTTTGCTGGCATGTTCACAGAATAGTTGTGAGATTATTCAATATTTATTACAAATTATTTTAAATTTCCAATTACTTTTGTTTGTTTGTTTGGGTTTTTTTGCAAAAGTATATAATGGAACTAATTTAGTACCATGAAAAAAAAAAAAGTTCCAATCATGTGTTTTAAAACATTGTGAAGCTAATGAGGAAGAAATCTATTCTGCATTTTAAGTGTTCCACAATGAGGAGAGAAGAAAACAAACAAAAATGCAGAAGGGTCTAATTACAAGAAGACAACAAATCACAGCAATTTTTTTGTTCCACATGAACAAGTTATACTATTTAAATGTAGTTAAGATAGCAAAACACAAATTTTCATGGAATAGGAAATAATAATTTTTAATCCTTTTTTCTAAACTGTGGCTTTAAAACTCCAAAACCTGAGAAGAAGACAAGTAGATACAAGGGTGTGCTGGTCAGCTGGTTACAAGTGATGCAGTTTCCAGGAGTCTGTCACTCTGAAAGAATGGAAACCATCCTCAAGAGGTTTGTGAGACATGGGGTTTTGAACAGGGGTGAAAGATCTGTAATTGTGGTAAACTGAGTGGTGAAAGCTTTGTATACTCAGTCAGAACAGCTTTTAAACAATTCTTGTGAGCTGAAACTGAAACAGTTAGAGGTGCTTAGTTTATATATGGTATTTTTATACTCAGTTTTTGCTTCCACTAATTTTATTCTTTTGAGCTTTTTAATAAATTGATGCAAATGAATCTGAAGTCATTCAGCAGGTCCATGATCTCTGCGCTTCTTCTCTGTGCTCCTTGTCATAGTGTCCTCACTAGCTGGGCTGATCAAGAACAACAAGGCTCAGCATCTTGAGTCCAGCTCTGGCCAAGTCCCACCTGACAAAATTTGGTCTGGAGCAAGTTGAGTGCCAGCTACCATTTTTGCTCTGCGTCCTCTAGGCAGTCCCAAGGCAGCTATTGAGGCAAATTCCCCATAAAGATTCACTGAGCCCAACTCCCTGCTCCTCAAAGGACTATCTAAAACTTCACCAAAAATGTTATACAGATGACCAAAGAGCTCTGACAGGCTTGGAGCTGCGACTATCTGGGGAGTCTGTTCCAGTGAAGAACCTTTTCGTTCACACTGTGCAAAGTGAACTCCTCCTGGCAGAACTTAATTCCATCTCCTCATGCCCTGTCAGTAGTCACAGTGAGAGAGAAACAGCACTGACCCCTGCCCTTTTCACCTTGAGGAAGTTGTTGGGCTGCCCTAAGGTCACCCCTCAGCCTTCTCCAAGCTGAGCAAACCAAGTGACCTCAGCCACTCACCCCAACTCTTGCACTTGAGACCTTACACCAGACAGCCTCCCCCAGACACACAGTTTGATGTGCTCCTGATATGGAGGCACCCAAAACAAAACACAGGACCTAAGGCACGGCCACACCTGTGCATTGCACAGTGGGACAAACACCTCCCACAGCAATGCTGTGCCTGATGCTCCCCAGCACACAGCTGGCCTTTTTATCTGCCAGGCCACACTGCTGATCCATATTTAATTTGCCATCAACACAAACCACCAGATCTCTTTCTGCAGGGCCTGCTCTCCTGCCTCAATTTTTATGCATAATCAAATACTCCATCCTAGGTGAAGAATCCAGTACTTGCCTTAGTTGAATTTCATATGGTTGGTGCTCACCCTGCTAATTCCTTCACTAAGAGCCTTTTTTCCTTTTAAGAAAGGCATACCTCATATGTTGCCAGCAGGCCTGGTGTCATGTAGACCAACTGATGATAAAAAAGAACAACTTCTGCCAGCGACACCAGCCTTGGAGTGAGGTATTGTTTCTGCTAAGTCTTCCTATTTCTTCCTTAATTTTTACCTGCAACTAGCAGGAAAGAAAAGAACATTTCTTTTGTTCATAATTCCCTAATTAATTCTTCCAAGGCCCTGAAGTCTCTCTCAATTGTCCTTGGACTTCTTATTGCAACTTCATCACTGCCTACATGAAAAAAAATCAATAATGGATAATAATCCAAGGCCCATAACAGGGTAGGAAGCTTTCTCTTCATATCTTTAACCTGAGTGTAGGGAACAGCAGATTTCCCTAAGAAGTGAGTCTGGTTCAGCTCCCTTCTCTGAGAATACAAGATCAATTCATTTAAAATAACCTAATGAATAGAAAGAAAATTGTGAACTTTACAAGACACTATCACAGACACATAGACTTTGCCAGGGGATTTCAATGAAATAATGGTTGGTTTAGCCTCTCCTTCAGAGAGCTGGGTTTTGTCTTCTGTTATTGTGAGTATTGTATTGTTTTCTACAGAGAAATACAAGTCAATCCAGAGACATAAAACCTTTGCCTCCTATTCCCAGCTTCAGCTTTGATTGCAACAAAGTACTAGAGGGGAAGAAATCAGGAGCAACTGCAACTGGATAAACTGGTTCAGATTGGCAAAGCACTGCTGTGGGTACACCTGAGTAGGCCTCTCCATGCAGATATGGGTTTGTGGCCAGACGCACTAGATCAACTAAGACAAAACCATTAGTTATTCTGCTGGATTTCTTTCACTTTCCCTCAGAAATCTGTGATCTCTTATACTATGATAATAATTGGAAGCCACCAATAAGGCAACTTGTCACTTGCTTTTCTGTACATATTATTCATCTGAGTTTTACATAGGCATGGTTGCCATGGAAGCAAAGTGAGATATTTTCACTTTCAAAATGTATTCAATGTTCTTTTTCTGTGTGCTTTCTTCCCTCCACCAATGGTGATTCTCTAAAAGTCCCACCTCTCCTACTGTGTCTTTGTTTGAGATTGCCTTGCTCTGACTGCCCACAGTTGCCTGCACTGATAATGTCCGTTCATACATAAAGGTGTCAAAAGTAAACAGCAATGACTATGTTGTTATTTCCAGGGGGAAAAGGCTGATGCAGGAACTTGTCCCACACTCTGTGTTCTTCATACAAACATAGGAGTCTTGTTTTCCTCAGCAGCTTCTGACTTCGAGGTCACTGGTTATTTGAGGGGACAGTAAAGAGGTAGATTTTTAACTCTTTCTCCAAAGAGTTTGAGCAGTCTTGGCAAGTACCTCAACTTCTACAGAGAATTACCTTAGCCACAGTTGGATAGCTGAATAACAGCACCGCCGCATTTGAGATCAGCTGAAGGCCTTGGGCTGGGTAAGCTGGGTTTTCAGGTCTTTTCTCTACTATTACAGTTAAGTTTTATGCAGCCTAGGTCAAAATCACAAAAAATTATAAATAGCCCAAACAGTCAGAACTTCAAACCACTGAAATGAACAATGTTTCAGGTACAACAGAAAAGTAGAAATAGAGATTGGTGGTGAAAGAGTGGGGAGGGAAGACAACTGCTGAGATTAATTTTTTTCTGGTGGGTGAAGAGCTTTACAGCTCTGCTAGATTTTAGCTCTGTTGTGGATATTGATGTCAGCATTATATTTTCTAAAGTTAGAAGAAATAAAGTTTTTGGGGTTTCTTTTCCTGTGCTCTGTTCCTTCTTCGTAAATTCTGAACTACTTTTCTGTTGTTATCCTTCTGCTCCAATAGAAAGATTCAAGTACATGAGCCTCAGAGACAGTTTCCCAGCAAGGCACTGAAACAGGCTGACAAACTTCTGTGGAGTATCCCTGAGTCAACCACACACCGCCTTTGCCTCTCTGGAGCCTTTAGCCATAAACAAATTCTTGCAGAGAACCTTTGTTATATTGCATTTGATTTATGTTTCCAGTTAGAGTAGATTTTTTTAGCTCATTTCCCAGCTCTACTTTATTGCTGTTTACATGCCATTTCTATTTCTCAGTTGCATTTAATAAGCAGGTTACTTTTTTAAGGGTGTCTTTTTATTTTGTGGAATCTGGCTCAGATTCCAAGACAAGGGATAACATGGACACTTATATGGTTCCTCAACCCTTTGTTTTAGAGTATGAAGAGAGCTTGTACTCACTCTTCTGGCTGCAGTTAAGGAGCAGACATATCTATTAATGACCATAAAAAAAAATCTCTTTGTGCTGCATATTTCTACTGTTTTTTCCAAAAGTCTTATGCACTCCATTCTCCCCAGAGTTCCCATAAAATGTCTCATGGCATATTTCACAATAACCAGGTAATAATCAGTGCCATGATTGTGTCTTTTGATAATGAACAGAATTCTTCACATATGCACACACTATTAGCCTGAGCAGCAATATAATTATCATCTGACATGTTGAGTCAAGGAACTGGTCTTTCAAGAATCTTCTACTGCTACTGCCAAGCCTACTCTTCCCACAGCCAACTGTTTCTTAAGGAAATTCCAGGTCAGGCTCAACACTGGTAGGTAGTAGAGGACAGACCTATACCAGGAACATCTGCTGGTTTAGGTTCTGTATTGATTTCCCACTGCACATGTTCTATACATTTTGTGAGTAACATTCTTTAAATTGCCTATGGTATAACATATGAAATTAAGAAAGGAGATCACCACTAAAAGTATTGTGTTAAAGACTCAGGTGGACACACTTTAGGCTGCAAATAACACAGGATTACTGTCTCCAACTGTTCTATGAAAGATCACTGCAGCAGTCCTGATAAACCATTCTCCAGAACCATCAGAAAGAGCACAGCAAACGAAATGCTTAAACTGCAGGAAAGGAAATTTAGGTAGAGAGTGGTGCCTTCTTTTTCTCTGCCTGTAAAGGGAGAGACAGGGCACTGCATTGACTAGGAAGGTCATAGGGTCTGCAAGAATTTTCCAGAAACAGGTTAGACAGCATCTGTCAGAAATAATGCAATTGTAATTTCTTCTGCCTATTGGGCTAGGAAGAATGACTAAATGACCTCCTGAGACCATTCCAGACACTCATTGTCTCTGTTTGTACAGTTATGCCATTTAAAGAACTGCTTCACCCTTGGAGTGAAACAGGATTCACCAGGCATATAAAGTTTAACAACGACAAGTGATCGATTCTGCACCTGGGATGGGGCAACCCTGGATGTGCAGACAGAATGGGGAATGAGAGGCTGGAAAGCAGTGCTGCAGAAAGGGAGCTGGATATCCTGATCAACAGAAAGCTGAACATGAGCCAGCAGTGCCCTGGCAGCGAGGAGGGCCACCTGTGTCCTGGGGGGCGTCAGGCACAGCATCACCAACTGGGCAAGAGAGGGGATTGTCTCACTCTGCTCTGCACTGGAGTGGCCTCACCTTGAGTGCTGTGGGCAGCTTTGTAAGCTTTTTGCCCAATGTAAGAAAGACATAAAGCTATTGGAGAGAGTCCAAAGGAAGGCAGTAAATATGGTGAAAGGCCTGCAGGGGAAGCTGTATGAGGAAAGACTGAGGTCACTTGGTCTGTTCAGCCTGGAGAAGAGGAGACTGAGGGGAGACCTCATAATGCTCAACATCCTCACAGGAGGAAGAGGAGGGGCAGGCACTGATCTCTTCACTCTCATGACCAGTGACAATGACTTAAGGTAACGGCATGAACCTGAGTCAGGGGAGGTTTAGGTTGGACATCAGGAAAATGTTTTTCACCCAGAGGGTGGTTGGGCACTGGAAGAGGCTCCCCAGGGAAATGGTGACAGCACCAGCCTGACAGAGCTCAAGAAACATTTGGACAACGGTCTCAGGTACGTGGTGTGATTCTTGGAGTGTCCTGCACAGGGTCAGGAGTTGGGACTTGCTGATTCTGATGGGTCGCTTTCAACTCAGCATATTCTGTGATTCTATTAAAAGTATCTCAATATGTGATGAAATTGTACTTGTTTTGGCACAGAATTATGTTCTGATCTTATTAGATGATTTCAAAAGCCGCAAAAGCAGAAGAAATCTTATTTGTATGAAGAAACAGGAAACTGTAAGCATACTTATGCTGTATTTAGTCAGTTTGCATGTTTACTTACCTATTCACCTTCCTCAATGCATGTTTAAAGGGAAAAAGGAACATTGGCAATTTGTAAGAATGTCCAAGTAAACAGTATGCTCAGTAGCCACGTCCCTTCTCCATTGTCTTCCTGACACTCACCTCCTAGTCTCTCTGTCACTCTGTGCTGGTTTGCAACAATGGAAGAAAAGCACTCCCCAGGGAAATCTCTTCCTGCCCTTGTCAGGCTCTCTCTGGCTGCCCAGAGAGCTTTACATCTTTTGCCTAGCTTGGTGAGACAAAAGCTCTGTGTCTATGTAATGGAGTAGGTCCAGGTTATCTTAATCATAGAATCATAGAATGGTTTGGGTTGGAAGGGACCTTAAAGAATATCAAGTTCCAACCCCTCTGACATGGGCTGGTACACCTTCCACTTGACCAGGTTGCCCAGAGCACCATCCCGCCTGGCCTTGAGCAGTCCTAGGAGTAGGGCATCCATGACTTTTCTCCGGGCAACTTGTCCCAGTGCCTCACCAACCTCACAGTAAAGAATTTCTTTCTTACATCTAATCTAAGCCTACTCTCTTTCAATTTGAACCGATTCCTGTTTGTCCTGTCACTACCTGCTCTTGTAAAAAGTCCCTCTCCATCTGTCTTGTATGCCTCTTTAGGTACTGGAAGGCCACAGTTTCATCACCCTTAAGTCTTTTTCATGCTGTACTATCCCAATTCTCTCAGCCTTTCCTCATAAACTAGGTGCTCCATCCCTCTGATCATTTTTGTGGCTTCCTCTGGACTCACTCCAACAGGTCCATGTCCTTTCTGCACTGGGACCCCAGAGCTGGATGCAGCACTGCAGGTGGGGTCTCACCAGAGCAGAGCAGAGCAGAGCAGAGGGGCAGAATCCCCTCCCTGGCCGTGCTGCCCACGCTGCTTTGGATGCAGCCCAGGACACGTTTGGCTTTCTGGGCTGTGAGTGCTCATGGCTGGGTCATGTCCAGCCTCTCACCCACCAGCACCCCCAGGTCCTTCCCAGCAGGGCTGCTCTGATCTGTCCATGCCCCAGCCTGAATTGATACTGGGGTTGCTGTCCAGGTGCAGCATGGACTTGTTAAATTGCATGAGATTGCCACAGACGCAGGTCTTGAACTTGCTCAGATCCTCCTGGATGGCATCCAGTTGTTCAACGGTGTCAAATAGACTACTCAGCTTAGTGTCACACAAATATTTGCTGAAAGTGCACTCAATCCCTTTGTCTACATCATTAATAAAGATATTTAAAATAATGATCTCAATACGGACCCTTGAGGAGTCCATACAGTCATTGATGTCCATCAGGGCTCCAAGACATAGATCGTTACCCTCTGGATATAACCATCCAACCAATTTTTTATCTAACAATTCGTCCATCTAATCCATCTCTTTCCAATTTAGAAAGAAGGATGCTAGGCAGAACGATGTCAAAAGATCTACACAATTCCAGAAAAATGACATCTGTAACCCTTCCCTTGTCCAATGATGTAGTCACTCCATCATAGAAGAGCACTAGGCTGGTTTAAGGAGGTATGAGGATTCAATACAGCATTGGTTACAATCAAATCTGTATCTTGACTGCTATTAAGCATAGTCTACTGGTTGGCGTGGTAACAGCTAATGATATTTAGACAATGTATGTTCTTTTTATTCTCGGTTACAATGTATGAGACCTTCAAAAGGGATCCTGGAGGAGTGGTGGGTGATGATAGGGAAGGAAAGTCAGGAGAAGTGAAATATTAGGGTACACCAATTTCTTTGAACATTGCAGCTGTAGCTTGTCTATCTATCTCCTGTTTATTTATTAGATTGAAGAAAATCATCGCTACCTGTTTCATGACCTGCATTGCAGCAAAATTCCTGCTCCCTGGTATGAGCCTGAATCCTCTCCAGGACCACACACCAGTGAAAAGGAGACTCCATTTCTTCCTACTAAGCATCCGTGGCTGGAAATCTCACAGGTGTGCTTTGCTTGCTCTTGCTGCACAATTAGCAGCTGCAGGCTACAATTCACTTCATCTTCAATGTTTGAACTCAGTCCACCAAGGTGCCAAATATGAGACAAGGCACAGAATGAAAATCCTATGGCACTTTCCTGTGTTCTGGACTGGCTAGTCTAACTAGGATCAATTCACCTCGGCTCATTAGAAGCTAGTTCCTCTGAGAAAGAAGCTGTATGTGAAATAACCTGACCCATCTGGAGATAGTCATGTTAAAAAAACAGGAAAGAAAACCGTGTTATCCTTCTTTGAGTCAGCATCTTTCTAACACAGACAGACAATATCCCAAAACATATAGTGCCTGTTGTAATTCTTGTAATTCCTCCTGGTATTACAAGAGGAAATGAATTTATTTCCTGGTATCTAAAGTCTCTCACGCTATCAGACAGACCCAAGTTATCTTTGGGCAGGGGCATATACACAATAGAAACTTTTTCAGAAATCCCTGTTGGCATGAAGTTGGTATTATGGTTTGTCTCTTGCAGTCTTTTCAGATTCACAAGGACAGATCAGTATTCTTAATGGAATCCTAGTGCTTTCCTAAAAAATAGCACTGTAGTCCTGAGCAAAGGCTACCCTATAGCTCAACAAGTCTTTTACTTGGCCATTTCATATTTGAAGCACAATGTTTGCAAGGAGCTTATTTGAAGTATTTGTACATGACTTTTCTCTTTTTTGGAGCTTATTTATACATCAGAGAACTACAAGTTGTGTTGTGAGAACTGTGTTTAATGAATATTCAGGAAAAAAATGACAAAACCCCCAAACAAACATGGATACAGTTATGTAACACCTTATAAAGAGATAAATATGAAGTCCAGCATGAGATGAACACACCACGAATGAACATGGCTTTGCCTTTGCCACTTTGGTTGCTCCCCTTCCTATTGCCATTCCAAGGTAGGACTACTCTTTGCCTGGTTTTGGGTAAGGTGTAAGATCTTCTTCCCATTTCTGGAAAACCACATGCCACTTCTGTCTGCCAGGCCACAGGATCTGAGCTCCATCTGTGGCATGAATACAGGACAACTCTAAACAAAATGTGCACATATGTCAACTCTGCATACTGGTAAAGCAAAGCCAGAAACCCACAATCAGGCAAATAGAAACCTTTTGCATTGTAGAGGCTTTAAATGAAATACTCATTTTTACAATATGCAATATTCATCTTTGACCGGAAGGTTTTGCCTAAAACTCCAAGTATCTAGGTCACTTGGTGGTTTGAAATGTCATTTTAAAAACAGTGCTCTCTCAGACTCCTGCTGGCACTGATATGTCAAGAGCATGAGTTTAACATATGTTGGGAGCACGTAAAACCACCGTAGCAGAAAAGCAAATGTATGAGCAATGGTGGCATGGAGAAGCATCATGTGTCAGTCAGATCAGATAAAAGCATTAATGAAAAAAAGGAAGGGCAATGGGATAAAAGAAGGAGGCAAAATAAAAAGGTGTATTAGAAAGGAAAGAGCATGTGAAAAGATGATGTCTGTTGATGCAATTTGTCAAATACAGGAACAATTATACTGGCAGGACTTTCCTGACTAAATGCATATTACAGGATTTTGATCGAATTGCATCCAGGAGTGACAGGCCTTCAGATGATTTCAAAGCCCTTACAGAAAGTCATACATACTGTTTCTACCTTTCTTTTGCAAAAGACAGCTTCGTGTAGGACAGGTCCTGTAATAAATGGTATTTCTTTCCCCTCCTCCTGCAAATTCTAGTAAAAATTAGTATTCTAAATGTAAACTCACCTTCTAAAGCAGTATCAGTATTCATAACTGGGAATGAAAAAGTGAATTACAGCTGAGTGCATTCAGTATGCCAGCTGGTGAATAAAAACAAAAAAACCAGCTGCTGGTGGCAGCCAACTGTGAAGATTATGTGGACAATGTTATGTTCAGAACATAAAGTGAACAAGTTGCATGCTGGCATGGATTCTGTTGCAACAAAAGTGCCCAATTCCTTGTAAAATGTTACAAATGGAGCCAACCTATATAGTTTAGAAGCAATATAGAGAAAAATTGTCCTAGTTGTGACTACACAACTAATGCAGCTAGCCTGAGACTTGTCTTACACCATGAGATGGGGCCCAACGTGAGATACGCACGGCCACTCTAGGGTTTAAACCTGATTGCTGATGACTTGGTGAAAACTACACCCAGGACTGACGTGTCATTAAACCACCCTTCAACATCCATGTCATAGCTTGTGCAGCAGTAGCAATAATTCATGATGTTACTTTGAAACAGTTTCCTTTTTAAATTTCAGAACACTTTAGACCAGAACTCACATCCATAGTTCAGAGTGAAAACATGAATCCACATCAGGGAGAAGCAATTGTCTGTTCTTTATGATGAGTATATGGTCTGAGAACCAAAGAGTTGGAAACCTGTTTACAAATTATGCCCTGTCCTGCTCTTCTACATGGACCATTACCATCCCCCAATTACAAGAAAGAAGAGCTGACTCCTACCATACTCAGACAGAGCTCATTACAAAGTTCACAGCAGTACCAGGGATGCCCTGCAAGATCAGATTTTATACGACCTGTGTAGGAAGTGTGAAATTCCGTGTGACCAGGTCTCCAATACAGTGGCAGTGTGCAGGAGAAATGGGTCACTTGACAAGTATATCCTGTCATGGGTGACTGACAGAGGCATTCCTTGAGACATAGACCCTTTTAACATAGAAATGTGTCTCCTCCATTCATAAGGTATCTGCTGTGATGAACACAAAGTGGGTAAGCCCTAAGCACTCTCATGAGAACAGGAAGCTGAGAGCCTGGCATGCTGTGCAGAAGGCTCGACGGCTCTTCAAAGGACAGCAGTTGATTGCAATGCTTAATCACTTACACAGCGCACCACCTGACTTCCTCCTTACTTCCTAGTGAGGAACATTTCTCACTGGAATTTCTTTCGCCTCTCCTCTGGAATGTGAGACTCCTTGCTAATCTTTTCCCTACAGACTGAATGTTTTTGAGCCATTGGTTGTTTCTCTCTGCTCCCATTTCCAGAATATGGTCTCTGTCTTCCTTAAAAGGCCATTTTTAAAGATACTTCACATATTTTCTATTTCTAATGCAGCTGTCCTGCTAGACAGCAATATGGATGCTGTGTGCAAAAGCTGAGACATTCTTCTCCATGTGCAGGAGATGCATTACCTACAGACACCTCCTCCAGAGGCAATCACTGCACAAGCTCTTCCCACCTGGGTCATTTTCAGACCTTAGGAAGTTGCTCCCCTTTTTGAACACTAGAGATGTTTGCCACCAGACCCCTTCTTAGAGGGTCATGTGGCCTTCATGACTGCCCCATCTGACATTTTTCATCACATCTAGTGAACATTTCTCAGGCCTGTTTCACAAATATACTAATGGAGGTGCAGAAGAGCTAATGGTGGGTTTGAGCTCACCTTCATTCACCTAACCCCAAAATCAGGAATCTAATCAGAACTAGTCATCTAGTCTCTCTCTACAGTCGATGAAGAAAGACAGGTACCTCCAGAGCATGATTCATTCTTCTTTTCTTGGACAACTATCCTAAAAGAGGTTGAATTGTACTCCAGAGATGTCTGACTATCTGTCTGAATGATAGAGGAGACCTAAATAACTAGTTTACCTGAGATACCTATCTGCAGGATGACTTCAGCTGAGTACTGGGCTCCTGCTCCAAGTGATGTACCCAAGCGCAAGAGGGGAGTCTGGGCCAGAGTCAGGAGTAGATTCTTTCTCTTATCTCCAAGGCGTCTGCCCAATTAAAGAGTCCTTCTTCTCAATGGAAACATTTTTTAAAGCAGGAAAATGTTAAAAACATTCTCCCTGTGCCTCTGATATCCCACCTCTGACTGACATCACCTTTGTTCCATCCAAATCCCTTTGAAATCCAAAAGCTGCTATTAAAACACAGATGTAATTTTTCCACTGTCTTTTTGTTCTTTCTTTAAAAGAGCAACAAATACAGCAAAAAACCACAATTGGAAAAATTCAGGAAGAAAAGGCTCAAGGCTAAGGCATGGTTTCTATCTAATTTGAATTCAAATAAGTTTTTCATTATTTCTAAATTTAATTATAGCCTTCAAATGTATAAAATTGCATGTTAAAATAGTAAACAGAGCTTAAATATACCCTAGAACACTACACAGAATCACAAACACTGCTAATTTGCAGGGATGCTGTTTTCTTGATCAACATAACACCATGGTACCTTCCTTTGTGTCCTCAGCCAAACTAAGCAGATGGAGAGACATCTTTTACATACCTTAAAAATGTGTATAAATATGTCCTTATCTGAGATCTAGAGAGCAGATTTGACCTTCAGAGAGAATGCTAGGACTCCTCCTCAGTTTTAAAATGCCCTGGAGAATGTAACTGGAACCAATAATTTTCCAGAAGTACTGTTTAACTAACCATAATGGTTCTTATATCACATATATAATTTCCTAGTAAATGCTATTGGAATTTTCAAAACTTTCTGTATCTCTGCATTTAAATAGAGTGCACGTCTCAGAAGACTTTCTATAACATCCGCTTTTGGTTCTGTTGAACCCTTTTGGCTCATAACCCCATTACATTCTCAACAATGTTACTCATAGGAATAAGGGTCCAGGACATCATCCAAATACGGTGGCTGTTTCTCTTCCTTTGTTCAGTGCTTTCACAGAAGCCTATCTTATTATCTTTCAAAGAACACAAATGAGAGTGGGGGTTGTAATGAATTGCAATAGGTCTGTTCTTTACAAATCCTGAAATGAATGTCATGCAATACTTGACAGGTAGCTGTTTCACCAGCTGGTTTTCAAGAATTTTTGAGAGTAGCAAAGATGCCAGAACCTTTTCAAAAAGTCATCAAATATATAATTTTTGAAGTACTTGGGAACTTAATTCAGCATGTCATTAATAGCTCTCACAATAGAGTAGCAGTATTAATGTGCAGTTATGGAGCTGAAGGGGAAGTTCACATCTTTCCAGTTTGTTTGCTTGCTTGCTTGTTAAACAACCCACAGACCTGGAAGGCTCTCAGATATACCCAACATTTAACTGGCAGCCAGAAAAATGAAAAATGTACAGCTGTTTTTTCTTTTAGGTTTTGGGGGTTTTTTTACTAAAAGGAGTTCAAATTCTTGTTCTGGGTTACATTAGAGCAAAATTTTAATCATGGATTGTGTATTAATTCAAACCCCAAATCGGTGTCAACCCAGACTAAGAATATTTGGGGGTTTTGTTCTGCTTCTGAGTTGCTGTTGAATTCTTTATTATCAGAGATCTTTCAATTATTGTCTGGGCAGGCTTGTGTTTAACATCTCCAGAGACAGTTTGCCTATTGGTGCTCAGACCTCAGAATTCCTCTCACAGTTCATGCATGGATGTGTACAGCTCTGGTCATGATGATTATAACATGTTTTGGAGCTCAGAAGAGGACAGAAGAAGTTTTTCCTGCAGTGACTTATGTTCATAATGCATTTTTCATCTAATTGTCAAATAGAAGTATAATAATGGTTTGGGTTTAAATGCCAAAAGTTTTGGTAGCATGGGGGACTACAGGAGTCACATCTGTGAAAAGATGCCAGAAGCTTCCCCCATGTCCAACAGAGCCAATCCTAGCCAGCTCTGAGACAGACTTGCTCCTGTGCAAGGCCGAGCCCAATAATGATGGTGACAGCATCTCTGAGATAACGTCTTCAAGAAGTAAAAAACTGTGCAACTGCAGATAAAGAGAGGAGTGAGAAAAGTGAGAGGAACAACTCTGCAGTCATCAAGGCTAATGAAGGAAAGGCAGGAGATGCTCCAGCCACTGGAGCTGAGGTTTCCCTGCAGCCTGTGATGTAGACCACGGTGAGGCAGCCACGCCCCTGCAGCCCATGGAGGGCCACAGTGGAGCATAGATCCACCTGCAGCCTGTGAAGAACTCCACAACAAAACAGGTAGACACCTGAAGGAGAGTGTCATCCCGTGCGAAGCCCTCAATGCAGCAGGTTTGCTGGCAGAACTTCTGACCCCTTGGGGACCCATGCTGGAGCAGTTCATGAAGAGCAACTGCATGTGAGAAGGACTCGTGAGGAGATATATGGGAAATACTGTCTTCCATGGGAAGGATCCCTCATTGGAGCAGGGAAAGAGCCACAGGAGGAAGGAGCAACAGAGACAATGTGTGATGAACTGACCACCATGACCATTACCCTCCCTATACACCTCTCACAGAGAGGAGGTAGATAAAATTGGGAATGAAATTGAGTCCAGGAAGGAGAGAAGGATGGGAGGAAGGTATTTTAAGATTTGGATTTATTTCTCATTACCTTACTCTGATTTTGCTCAGTAATTAATTAAACTAATTTCCTCGAGTTGGGTGTGTTTTGCCCATGATAGCAATTGCTGAGTGATCTCTCCATGTCCTCATCTCAACCCACAAGCCATTCATCATATTTTCTCTCCCATGTCCAGCTGAGAAAGGGAGTGACAGAGTAGCTTTGGTGGGCACCTGGCATCCGGACAGGGTCAACACAACATAAATACAAATAATTGTAAATTTATATTGGTACAATGGAAAATTAAGGAACTGCAGTGTCTCGTTGCCAAAAGGAAGTGAAATTACCTGCCTAAAAAAGTGCAGAAAGGAGGTAAGTTCAAGCTGCCCACCCTTTCTGGCACGGAACTCCCTTTGGAGTTACTCCTTGTGCACATAGCAGGTTGTTGTTCACTGGGAACTTGGCTTTTGAGGTCTCTGAGTCAGACCCTTACCCAGCCACGGCCAGCCCTGCTAGTTCCCGTCCCATCTGGGTAAGCTAGACCCTTACCCAGCCACTAGCTTCCAAAATGAGGAGCTGCTATGAGTCCACTCCCACCTGGGACTTGCAGAGACCCTAAAAACCAACACTTGAGAAACAGAAGACAAAAAGATATGCGTGAGTCTTGCTCATGAATGTACTTGAAGTGCCACTAACAAACTGGTGGCCTGATTAAGCATTCATGGTCTCATGCTGTCTGTTGCAACATTTTCCCTTTCATGTGTAGGGGATTTTGGTTTCATATTTGGAAAAACATCTCCAACGTAGAGCCAGTGTACTCCATCCTCCATTAGTAAAGTACATGATAACTTGGCTTCATTCCCAGTTGGAAAGTGTCCTCTGCACTAACAAGCCACTGGCCAAATTTCTCCCTGGGCAGCCTGAAAACTGCCAGACAGAAATGAGATCTGTAAAACCAAGCTGACAGCACGAGGTCTATACAGAGTTTTCCAGGCCATTTGCCAGGCCCTAGAGGCCTAGTTTTAGAAAGACAAATTGAAACCATAACTAGCTAGCTAAGCTCTCTCAAACCCTTTTACAGTGACAAAACCCTGCCCTTGCCAGGCCTAGCCCCTGGTACTGGTAGATTGCCAATGGCTCTAAAAAGACATAGCAGAAGTCAGGAAAATGTCAATAGAAGGAAATATGAGACACACTCCAGCCTCTTCCCCTCCTGTGTGAGGCAGTCCAGAGGAACAGGGTAGTGACAGGTTCTGGAATTTCCCTTTGTGTGTCCTGCAGGTTTTCTGCTGGGTACTGAAAAGGATGAAAACAAGCCCCCAGGATCTAGCAGCAGTGCAAGTTCACATCTGGGAGAAAGCATGAGAGCAAAACTAACACAGAACTCGCTCTCCCTGCATGTGATCCTGCAGCCTGCTCCTTTCCTTCACGACACCATCCTTCACTGCTCCCATTCCCAAGGGCTATCTGGGGGACCAGCTTGCACAGGGGCTGATTTGGAAAAGCCAGGACTTTTAAAGGACTGGTTATTACCAACAGCTATTTTTGTATGCATATAAATTCACATAGGACACAAGCCTACATCAGTTTTTAGGCACACATCCTAAATACCACTGGCAGGTGAAAAAATATTTGGGCTTAAGTGAATAACATGTCCTTTCAAGAGTGAGGAAGACATTGCCATGGCTTGATGTTTAACAATGTTCTTTTTTGTTTTCTTTTGAATCAATGTATGCACAGGAATTACTAGGGCAAGAAAGTGAGGGGTTTTTTAGGTGGAGGCACTCTTGTATAGTTAATGTGTGTTATTTCTCATAAAGTTATTGTGGAATAAAGGACAAGTACAAATACATTGTATGCTCAAGTATTAGTGGATATCAAAAAGAAAAGTACATAAGGACCGGTGTTTGCAAAAGCAAATCACGCTTACGAGATATACAAATGACTACAGAGTCCAGTTCTCTGAAGGCTTAATGCATTTATTTATAGCTGACTGATTCGGGACTAAAATTTTGGAACAAGTTCACATATTCTTGTTTCTCCTGCCACAGCTTGTAGTTGTCTTATCTGGTTTTTGGTTTTTTTTTTCAGCAACCAAAGGAAAGAGAACCTTTTTTAACCACAGCACTTGTCTCCTTTCCAAGTCAAAAAAAAGTAAATAAACTTTTACTAAGCACAATGCAAAAATTGAGGGGAGGATCTTTTCTATCCAGCAGTTTTTCATCTTGGAAAACTAAACAATAATATTGACTCTTACACAAAACTCCAGTGCACTACAGAAATCTTTCTGTAGTAAAGGAGAAAGGCAACAGAAAAGCAGTCACGGCATCTTACTGGAGAGAACAAGACTTTGATTCTTCAGTGTTCAGTACAGTCACACAGCTTGGAACAGAAAGGCTTGGGAGCAGAGGAACTAAATAATACATAATCCCTGAACAGCTTCCTTACCTAACCACAGTTCCCTCAGTCCATAATTTTATATTCTTTAACTCATGCCTTGTGCCATGGTGCACAACACACATTAGTGCATTTTTTGCAATTAGAAAACGGTTCTCAATGTTGATTTTTTGCCAATCTGTTATATTTGGGCATATGTTGCTGCACATCTTGAAAAATCCCTGGCATCGAATTAATCATGGTTTTTGATATGTTTGTCTGTACTTTACCTAGTTTGGTGGAGAACCTTGCATAAATCATTTCCTGTATGTCTAGGTTTGTATTTTGGATAGATTATACTATTTTTGACAAAGCTTTGCAGGGTGTCAGAGGATCAGGCCGTTTCTCAAGAGTACACTTTGTGCTATGTATAAAACAACATTAGTGACAGGGTGTGCTTTTTCAGTTGGAAATGACATTTGATACATTAGCCAAACAGGGACCACAGCCAGATCATAATTGGATATGTATTTTCAACATTCTCAGCCCTTCAACCAATTGGCTGGGACTCCAGGAGGCTTATTAGTAGAAATGCAGCTTTATCTTTTTTGCTAATCTGACTGAAGTGAAACCATCAAAGAAGGAGCCAAAATGGGGGAGGGAAAGAAAGAAAGATGGAAATACCAGATCTTAGGTGTCCAGTTGCCATTCAAGAGAATTATGGCTCATTAGGCTTTGCAGGCAATGGCAACATGCAGAAAGATAACACGGAATGGCTTTAAGATGAGGAATATTTTCAAATTGTAGTATCTGTCATAACCAAACATTTAATGGCCTAAAGGAAGATTCCATAGGGCATTATTGGCTGAAACCTAGCATCATTCCTTCTGTTTTCATTTGCATCTGAAGCAGGTTGAAAAAATGCTGCCACTGAATGCATTTGCAAAATCATACCAAATCTTTTACAGGCACATAATTTTTCCATTTGTCATTGCGCATCTGGAAGAACAGTTTATATATGATGTCAGACAGAAAAGAAATTAATTTAGATTTAACTCACAGATTTTGTTGGCTATATTAAAAATCAAGTTAAAAATCCTTCTCTCTTGCATGTTTCATCCTGATGAGGAGTCTGGCATATTTTAGTAAGAATGAAAAAAGCGGTGGCACAAACTGTGCAAAAGGCTACTGTGTAAGGGGTGAAACAGGAGAAACTTTACAGGAAGTTTTGAACTGTGTACAAAGTATAAGCCCAACATTTCAGAAATTAAATCTTCTGAAATTGGTCTAAGCAAAGACTGCTGCTAAAGTCAGGCAACACATGGATACACCCACAGAAAGTTCATTGCAAAGTAAAAGCATGCATATGCATTTAACAAACTTGCAAGCTATAAGGCACACCAGTAAACTATGCTTTCAGATGCTTTCTTCCAGCTGTTGTCAGCTGATGCCTTTGCCATGTATGAACTGATGGGTTCTGCTCTGGTTTGACACTTGAACTTAGGCAATGAATCAGAAGCCCTGAATGCTAATAAGTCAAAGCTGTAAGGAACATGGAAGTGGCAATCAGCCATCGTTCACTGCTTGACAACAATCTTAACGCTACAAAGGAAAATCACCAACTATAATTTTTGCATGAACAGTTCAAGTACTATAAAATGGTAATGTTTTGAAAAGGTTTATCTGGACTTCTTTTGCCTTAAGGAAAGAAAAAATTATCAAACCTTTTTCAGACAGTGGTCTAAATGATTCTATTTCATACCTGACAATGATCAGTACCAGATGCTATCTAGGGGGATTAGGGGATGCCTACATCCCTTTTTTCTGAAGTGGTTAGAGTTAAAAAATGTCAGAAAGATATGCCTGAGGACTTCATTCATTTTAAAGTCAGCAAGACATCCCTCTTTTAGAGTACAGCACAAGGGAGGTGATTTAAACTAGTTTAGCAAAGCAGTCAAAGAATCCGAGTCAAGCAAGTTGAGTTTCACCCCCCATCTACTGTTGGTAAAGTTCAGTCACATGATGGCCAAAGGTGAGATGAAGTGTGGCCATTGTTCTTCTCTGGTGCTTTTCCCATGTCTGAACCCCATGTGGAATAACTGGGAAGGTCTGTCTGAGGTTTCTTCACAGCACTGAATGCAGTGAGGTATCTGGTTTTCTCCGAGCCACTGTTCTGGGATGAGACATGACAGATGTTAGAGTTTTACCCCTTAGGGAAAATCCATGTGGTGATGGCATGTTGAGTCTCTCTCCGAAATATTTTGCATCCTAAGATGTTCTTGATTTATAAGTGAGAGGTTGAAGGGGTATTTCTAAACCAGAACAAATTCACATCTAAACACAAAATCTCCTGCAAGGCCCAATCACTCTTCCAATGGTATTATGCTACTTTCCTTCTCGTCCCCTTTTCAGCAGCTCCCAGTATTGCCAGGAAGAGCCAGTGAACAACATCTCCCATGGTCTGAGCTTTTCATTTTGCCCTCATGCTTTGTTCCCTGGCTGCCCAGCCCCAGGGCTACCCACTGTGGGGAACAGCAACCCTGCCCAAACACTGCCTTTGCACTTCTCACAGAGTGTAAAACCCTGGAGCTTCAGCCCCTTTCAGGGTTGAAATAACAAGTTATCTTCACAACCAGGGTGGGCTAAAACCATGCAAGCAGGAATTTGATCACTTATAATCATCTGGCCAGACCCTTGGCAAATTTCTAATCCGTAACAGTGTATTACTGAGCCAGAAAACATTTACAGTTTTTCATTAACCTCTGGAGGTGAACTAATGAGAAGGTGGGACTAAAGTCCAAACTAAATTGTTTTGCACTCTTTCACTCATATTCACAAGTAATTTAAACAAGCCCTTAGCTTTAAGCATATGGAGTCTCTAAAAGGTAGGGATTTAGGCATGTGCAGAATTTACTTCTTACCAAATAGTGTTCTATTTCTTTCTGCAGTGTTCCTAATCTGTCTTAACATGCTTTCTCATTTTATGGTAAATGCTAACATTATTTAAGCATGTCTACTGAAAATCCTTCTCTCAAAAAGCACAGGTGGCTGACTAAACATCATCTCTGGTAAAACACCTGTACAACAATGTGCTACCAAAGAGTTTTGCTGCTTATACCATAGCCATAAGAAATCAGCATTGTGTAAAACTGGAGTCTGAAAGCATCAAATTTGACTTGATTTCTTACGGCTTTTCCAGACTAAAACTCAGTGATTCACAGGTTGTCCAAATTTGCTACTGTGAAATATTTTCTTTATTCAATTATTTTGCTCATATTCTTCAAGAATTGTTCATCTTTTCTGTCCACCATAGATGATTTTTTTTTCTGTTGATATTTTAGCAGTCCTTTTTATTAATGTCATCTAGTGAAGATATTCAAAAGAGATGTATAGGTGATGGATAGTCAGTCCAAACCATATGCTTCTGAGAAAAAGTCTCAGGTAGCTAATCAACCACACTAAAATACATTAATTTTTTGAGATACACAAAAAATTATTCATGATCACTTTACTACTGGGTTGTAGCTAATGCAGACCAACTGTTAACTGTTAATGAAATAGGCATAAGTATCTGAATTATGCAGAGTATAGTATAGTGATGATTTAACTTACTGTAAGTCCACACTGTAAGTAGAGCTCCGGTAGCCTGCAAACACAGCCTGGAAGCAAAACTTCCATATGGCTGCAACATTCCATGATAAAAGCTGGAATTTTGCTCCATCCCCTAAAAAAACCCCAAATCCCACAGAACCCCACTTCTAAGCCTGTGAAATAAAAGTTTTTTCAGTAACCATGGCACAAGGAGCCCTGTAAATACATGAGGACGTTTGCTGACAAGTGGGGTCGTTTCATAGCTGTACCATGCCACAGTGGCATATATGTTGCAATAACTGCCAGTGCATGAAATGCACGCATAAATTTTGATAACTGCATTGTGACTGATTTACCACTGAGTTACTCTCAAATCAGACAGATAAGCCATGGGATATTTCTGTTGAGTTGATAACTTCAACCAGACCCAAGATGGTATCTTCAAATAATTGGGGGTGTTCTAGTGAATTACTCTTCTTAAAAAAAATTGTCTGTCTGCCTATCTTTGCTCTTTTATGGATCACATTACTAGTAGAGCTGGAAAATTCCCAGTAGGATGAAGAGCTTGTACTTAATACAAAACATAGTTAATTTTCTTTGGCTTGTCTTAAAAGCAAGGGTCTTTAGTCAGGTGAACTCCTGCTGATTATAGCTGAAGTTTGCAAAAATTTCTTTTGATATAATAGATCTTTGTCCAAAAAAAAAAAAGCAGGAAGCAAAATTCAAATCTCCAGGAAAAGTCTTCAGAATTTAATCCTTTAACTTAGTGTGGGTTTAGCCTGAGGAAAGACTAAAAGCTGTCTAACTGGATACAGGTATCCAGCAGCAGAATGCAGGCCTGCTGGTGCAGCCTGGTGAAACATGGGGAGCAAGGCACACAGGAACATGCCAGCTCTTTTGCCTTGAAGCTGCTTGGCACACTGAGCAGCCTGGCTCTACCCTGTAAAATGATTGCATGTTGGATTGCAAAGCACTACGAGCTGGCTGCATGTAAACAATACGAAAGCTTGATCCATAGGTTTGCACCTACCAGCTGAAATCTATACACCAGACAAGAGAAGTAGGAGCAAGGCCCCAGCTACACCTGCGAGTTGGGAAGTCTGGGGCTCTGCATGGCAGATTGCACACATGCAGTGAGCCGATCCTGGGAGCTGTCCCTCCTCATGCGAGCATGGCTGGCACTGGCAGGTAGAGAAAGTACATGCGTGCAAACTCCAGGGAAAGGGACCTCTGCTTCTTCTCTGATGTAAAACAGGGCTGTGGCACTGCTTTGGTGTTATTCATGCAGTTTTGGCTGAGGGCTGAGAGCCCCCCTACAATAACAGAGAGTAAAGAGAAGTGAAGGGAAAGCCAGAGACATTTAGAGATATTTATCATGTACATCCTGGGGCCTGTGATGCTCCCAGCTCCTCCTTCAGAGTGAGGTGGAAGTGAGTGAGCAATGCCGAATTCAGTATCTTTTGGTGGGCCTTAGGCACACAGCTCCTGCTTGTGTTTGCAGTCTGCAAGCACCCAGTGGAATGGGCTGGATCTGGAGCCTCTCTGGAATGTCAAATCAAGGATTCTGGCAGATGCAAGGATATGAAGCCCTATCTAGCTCTCTGAGAGGGAGAATGGGGGAGAGCACCATAGTCAGATTCACTGGTACTTACTACAGGCTCAAAATATAGCATATCCTAGCTTGCTCTGCTGGTTTGCAGCCAGATTCCTCTGCTTCAGGGCCATAAAATGGGGGAAAGGGTGGTGCTTGAGCTGTTTCACAAATGAATGGCTGTAGGAGTTGGAGGGAGGCTGCCTGAGAAAACACCACCCTCAAAGCACATGTACCAGTCCTAGGCCAGAGTCCTGCTGGGACTAGTGAGGGGCCAGGCTGAAGATCTGGCTGCCAACTTTATAACCTAATCACGAAGTAAAGAGAGGTTGTTGAAAAACTCTCATCTGCTTCAAAGTACCTGGTGAGCAAGATGCTGTAAGCTTGGCAGCTCTCTCCATGATGAAAGCTCTCCTACCAATAGCTGTTCTGCTGCAGCATGATGTGCACCGGCTTTGTGACAATACCCTGACATAAAAGTTGGATCAGCTAAAAAAAGGTGTACCCTTGCCCATGGCATGCTTTACAGACTAATGCTCAGATTGGCTTGATGGCCAAACTATTCCTTGCTGTTGTGCCCCAATTCACTGCACTAGTGCGGCTGCCACACGACTCCTGCTTCAACATGTTGTGTTACATGGTGCCTTGTGTGCTGCAACAGTATTAGGCTATATCAAGATGAAAACATAATTGTTCTCAACAGCAGTATAAGTATAATAGCTACCTCCAGGAGCAATCCCTCCATTTGTGAGGTTTATGCCAGAGACTCAGGAAATCACACATCTGGTTTGCTTTATCTCCGTTCTCTGGGCTCACTGAGGATTGAACAGTGGATTTATTCTCTAGTCTGCAATGAAGGACAATTTACTCACCAGGACAAACTAGGGACTGAATTATAATTCCACTGCTGTCCAAACTGTATTTCTCTGCAGCTCCATGTTTCTCTGCACCCCAGCCTCCTGGTGGTGCTAACTGGTTCTGGGAGCTGGCAAGGACACCAGCACACCACACAGGAGCCCCAAGGTGCAGTCCTTGCCTGAGATCCATTCCCACAGCCCCTGCCTAGTGTGGGCCACCAGGAGCACCCCTGGAGCAGCAGAGACTTTCACCATGGATGGGAAGAGGTGGGAGGTCCATGCATTGGGGGCAAAGCAGACATTTTACCAGTATTAGAGCAAGAGTTGTTACAGAATACACTCAGCCTCCAAAGCATTTGTGCCTGCTTCTGGCTCTGGGCTGGCAGATAGCCAGCTGCTGCTGCCTGAGGGAAAGGACATGGTGCCAACCAGAATGCAGCACCACCACTAGCGGCTAAGCACCTAGGTGCTGCCTGCCACAGTCATTCCCTTCTCCTCGTCCTTTCAGGAAAAACGTCTGGAATGCAGAGGGAACTGGGATGGGGCATCAGAGATCTCCTTCTGCGCAAGAATGCAAAGAAGGCTGTGCACCCTGGCTGCTATTAGAGTGTGTGCTGCAATAGTCAGGCTCTGTTTTGACTGTGTGAGCATCACCACTGACCCCAGTTCACAATTTCTGCAACAGAAAATAACTTTTTGATGAAACATGACAAAAAAGAGGGAAATTCTTACCCTAAAAATGAAGGGTTTGTGGCAAGTAACTAGGCTTAGAAATTCAAAATTGCCTTCATTTTAAAAAGAGAGCAGAAGAGGATAATTAACTGCTTTTTAGTGCAACTGTGTTACAAACACAAGTTCCCATGCGCTCCTGAGACCCAGCTTATTTCTGCCCTAATGAGCAAGCGGAAACATAGCCTCGCGCATGCTGCCAGAGGCAGAGCCAGAATACTCCTCCAACACAATAAAAATTCTCCATTGCCCTCAAGCCTCCACCTAAAATTGTATCCAAACCTGAACTGAACTATTTCTGATAGAGTAATTACTTCTTGATTACCTTTACCAACCCCTAGGCTCCCAGGCTCCAGGCAGAAGTCAAACTGTCAGATGTCAAAAGGGAGAGAGAGAGAAAAAAATGTTTGTACAGCTACTCCAGCCCAGCTGGCAGAAAGGAACACAATAAATCTTTTCTTGTGGGAGCCCCAGACCACTTTCCAGAGGCTGTGTTTCTTCGGATGCATTTCTGATAAGCCTCCAAACCCTGACAGGATGCTGACCTGCCCTTGCTGCACAGTATGGGGAAGCAGGGGAGAGCTTGGCACCAGCAGTGAGATACAGAGGTGAGAGGACATGGACGACAGACCATCTCTGCTGAGCTGCTTCTCAGCCCTCTGTGGAGGTGGACTAGAAAGGGGTCTGGTCCTTCTCTCCCACCCCAACCAAAAGCCAGCACAGGTCCCCTACCCAGCAAAGCACCTTTACCCTCCAGTGACGTTCTGTGACTGGTGTGGTGCAGAAGTGCTCTCCCAGCCAGGAGGTGCCTAGCAGCCCTTGCCCAGACCAAGTGGTGCATTTTCAAACTCTCCCTCCTCTCCAAGTTTCACTCCTCACAGTGAACCCTTCCAGAGAGAGCTTGAATTCTCCCGCATTTGACTGTCTTGACTGGGCATAACAGCTGCTTGCATGCAGCACCCCCAGTTTTCCACATCATCCTGTGGAGCACACAAACCACTCACAGGCAGGCACCCTGCTGGATCCAGACAACAGTTCAGGCTGGCTGAGGATTTTGAAGACCTGTACATCATTTTACTGTTGACTGCTTTCCATGCCAGAGTCCTGTCATTGATCACTCCCTTTACACCAAAGATACTTTGTACTCCTGCATCTTCCCCAACACACTTTTTAAAAACCTTTTCCTTTCTGAGCAGGGATAATGGGTACTGGATGCAGTATTCCTGGAACAAGTAGGTTTCTTTTTTCCTTGCTGTCATGTCATGCTTTCCCTTTGGCTTTTTATACATTTTAACAGATCCTTACATTAAATTTTCTTAGTACGGAGTTTTGCTAGCAAAGAATTTTCTTCCGTGATTCCAATCCTCCTGGATTTCTTCTTGAGAGACATTTGCGCATTTATAGTCTATCCATATGTATGTAAGGCTAGGGCTGTTTTTCCCTGCATGCATAATGCAAAAGGCTCTTTTTTACCGTTAAATTTCATCATGGCAGTTTATCACCCAGTCATTCATTGTCAGTGAACACTGAGAAAGTAATTTTTCCCCAGCATAACTAATGGAATTATGCATGGCTTTTTCTTTGTGGGGTGAATAACACCAATGCTGCAGCCCTTGACCAGATGTCTTGGTTATAGCTGTTGCATTTGAGTGAAGAATGCTGGAAGGAATGTGAGGTCTAATTCATTCTCAAAAGAAAGAGGCTGATCCTGAACATATTTTATTCCTGTAAGCATTTTAAATGATGGCTTCCTTCCCTCATTTCTCTTTGATTCAGCAGATGCTATGTAGCATCAGAACTACTTTGGGGAATATTTCATTCAGAGTCACCATGCACTGATTGGGTTGGATTTATTTCCATAACTTCCTTCGAGCACAAGGATACCACATATTTTATATTCCTCAGTATATCAAAGTCAAGTGGCTAGATATGAAGATTCTTTAGGTGTGTAAGTCTGTTTCTAGGATGCAAAAGGAAAATCAGATGGGGGAACACAGCACAAACTGGTGTGTTACATGGGTCCTAAGGTCCCCATCTTTCACATCAGACCTATCATCTCAAAAAGGCTTTGAGGAAGAATCAAAAATCTGTATTTTCACAAGACAGTGGAGCAAAAATAGGCCTGGTTAAGGGACAAGGCTGTGGTGACTGAAGTGGGTGCTGACATCAGGCAGGTCAAAAGGGAGCAGCCATGGGCTTTTAGACCAAAATGGTCTAAAGGGCTTCTTAATGGGCTTCTTAAGTAGACCAGAGCCAAGGAGAAATCTCAAAGGAGATATGTGTTGTTCTCTTAATCAAGTGATCCAATGTCAATAGAAAAAAGCTAATTTGGATTTTAGTCAAAGTTCCTAATGTCTGGTAGACAATTCAGCCTGTTCATGGATCCAGAATTGTAATAGAGTGAAATTAACAGGAAAAATTATATTATTAACTTTGAAAAATGTGAGGCCTAAAAGAAGATCAAAGAGATGCCTATCATCAAACCATGATAGTTTCATTTGCCCTCAATAGTGGGTGTATGGGCAAGCAGAAATTCAACCAGCAGAAAATGTAGTAAGCTGCAGCTTTGGCCAGAAAATTATTCAAAGGCTTCCAATTGTTATGTCTATATTCAGCGGTGGTATTCAAAGCATTTTGTGACATTGTCTTAACATATTTTTTTAGTCGCTATTCTTTCTTCTCAGGCTAAGTAAGTATTTTGTTCAAAGTCCCTTTTATTTTTCAAATAATTTAAAGTCTATATTCTCAGAGCAGGTCATTCCTGTAAAAATGATATGTGATGGATAAATCCATATGTATCCGTTTACTGAGTATTGCTGCATCCATTTTTTAGTGTATTCTCCCTTTTTATTTTAGAGAACATCTATAAGACAGTTGATGCCATATGACTGTTTTCAACACTCATCATTAATTTAATTTAGAGATAGTTAAACTCTTGAACTAGTAGGTAAGTATTCACACAAAATAGAAATATGGGAAGAAAAAACATGTTGAAAAGCTTAATCTAATAGTTTATTTTAATCAGGCCTTCTATTTTTCCCTCAAAGGGTAATAAAAATAATGCACACAGTCAGCACAGTTTCATTTCCTCAGGAGATGCACAGATGGATTATTGTATCAGGTGTTACAAGGGCTTCTGTGGTAAGTGTGGTCTCTTTGTTTGTCCTTTATACTTTGTCAGGCAGTGAGAGAAATCTGAGTAACTTCTTGAGACGTGGCTTCAAGTTTTCCCCGTGACCTTTTTACTAAGGCTGCATGAAGAGGGAAGTGTCATCAGCTGTGGGGAAAAAGACAGCAAAAGAGGAGAGAGTGAGGAGGAAAGCTGCAAAATCAAGCCCAAGAACAAGTCAGACCAGGACCCCAAGGCTTGCACAACTGGGAGAGGTTCCATGAACAGTCTGATTTCAACTATCCCCATTTTCATGAGAAATGAGTAGAAACAGGAACAATTTTAATGTAGCTACACTGCTTTGGCCAGTCTACACTGGCTTGGATCAGGGATATGTTTTATTAAAAACAACCAGGTTTGCCTGGGTGCATGTTTCAGATAGTTGCCTCTGGTTTGGGCTTGTTTTCACATTTCATGTGAGACTTACGCTCTCTCACCAGCTTCTCTTTGCAGTTCTCTTAGCGCTAGCCTATGGCTGCCAGAAGTGTTTCATTGATAGAAAACCAGGGAACGGCATTTATTATTTACTGGGAGTAACCAATTTAGACCAGAAGCGGGGGCAGGAGAGAAAACACATCTGCCAGATATCAGATTATATATTCCATAGCTGAAGTGTTTGCATAACTTTTCAGTGGCTACCTTTTAAAGAAAGAAATCCACTGATGGGCCTTTTCTTAATATATTCTTCCAAGTTTGACATGTTCACGGTGTACTGCCAGCAATCATTTTGTACTTGGAAGGCAAAGTTACTCATATCTCCACTGTGGCCCCTGTGCCAGATAGCAAGACAGGACAGGCCTCCTCCATTTTCACAATCTTGGCATTTGGCTGCCAGCAGTGCTGGGGGTTGCCCAGCTCTCCACACCCACAGGGGCCCTTGCCTTCCAGCCCAGGAGAGCGTGGGCTTGTTTGAGTGCCAGGTATGTTATCAATAATGATATCTAGAAAACATCCATTTGGTCATTTTGGTTTGTTGCTCAGTAACTCAAAAGAAACTGTCCAGTATTTCCCTTTGGAGGAAAGGAAAATGTGAGAACACACAATTTCAACATTAGCTTTTGCAGCTTTATTATAACTGGCCAGATTTTTTCTTTACCAAGGAATTATCCCAGCAGATTTCCTTTTCTGAGCAGAAGGTGATCAGATAAGACTTCCCACTCTGTGGCTATTGAGCTCATGTCTCAATATAGTTTTGCTCTCTTTGACTGAAGCCTGAGGGTTTTCAAATGCTTCTGGAGCTCTTTTTCGCTAGCAGTCATCCTCCTTATGTTGCTCAAATTATAGCTTGGTGAAATCCATGAAGCCCGTGTACCTTCCACTTGCAGTGGGATGGTGCTTCAGCCACCTGGGCCACTCTTCCACTGACAAGTATGAGCTGAGTTTTTCACATCGGAGAAGGGCATTTTCTATTTTTGCTGCAAGCCAAAGCTCCCAAGTGTTGTCTCTGAAATGACAGGCTGTATGCCAAATAAGAATTCACAAATGAACCCTGTAATTAGATAATACATTACAATGGGGGGGGGGAAGGGGAGACGCAGTCTGTGAAGACAATTGGCACTGTTTAACTGGTTTTGATTGCCCTGTTAAAGGGTAGAGTGAGACCTTTGATGTTCTTTCATAGCTGAGATGTACTAAAACCATGTGGGATGGCTTACATTTGAAGGCTGTGGCAAGAGTTTTTTCACTCCCCATTTCTCTTTGGTTCCATTTAAAAAGCCCCAGGGTCTGGAGTTGGAGCAAACCAGCAGCTTTTCCTGCAGATTTTCTTAGAAAATTGCCCTTTTTCAGAATGCTAATTACTCCTACTATCAAAAGAAAAAGATAGCATCATGATGCACTTTATGTACAATAAACAGTAAGATGGCACAAACTGCTGGGAAATGAGAGGTTTAGAAAGGAGACAAATAAAATACTTTTTTTATCACCTATTGAAGTTTCTCTACACACTGATAAGCATATATAATGCTAAGTGTGTATAACTGATAAGCTGTAGCATTTGAGCCCACCTGTACTAGAGATATCTTCCCCAGGGATTTTTTGTTGTGGATATAGTTATTTATGTGAATGCACTGTAAAATTCTTGACTCCTAAGAAATGAAATGCTGTCAGATAAACAGGGGATATTATTTATGTCTGCTGACACCAACTTTGAACCTTCTACTTGGAGCAGGATGTTAAGCAAAATGGCCTCCAGGTTTGTCTTAAAATCAAATTTTTTCTACAGTTTTCATTAGCTCAAAAAACCATTCTGTGCACGCCATTAGTGTCTCCAGACATGTTATTGCATATTGGTACATTTCGTTGTCCTGTCTGTTAAGATATAAACACATTTTTCTCCTTTTATTTACCTCTGAATATGAACACTGTGGACATAGACTGTAAGAGTACACTCTATTAAGGAACACAATTTAAAGCCCAAAAAAATCCATCATTCCAAATGCAATATTGCTCTGAAGGTAGCTAGATGTTGGCTAGCTTCAGCTTCACCCATTTCTAACTTCAGTGTCAATTCTTTTCCATCTCCAGTACAATAAATTCTGGGTTAGGAGAGTGTTACGAAAGGGTTAGCTGTTATGCAGCAGCACTGGGGGTGGTTGTGCAAGGAACAAGCTGGCTGTAGTCTAAAAGGTTGGTACTGCTCAGAAAGGTCATCTGAACACAACAGCAACCTAGCTCAGCCTCCTTCTTGCTGACTGATTTATCATGTCCTGTGACAGTTGAGTTTCACTGTGTGTCAAGCTTCATTTCCACACCAGTTTCACAAACTAGCTGGTTTACCACCAGTTTTCCATCACCAGAGCAGATGTGAGGAGCAGTACACCATTACAATAGGTTGAAGCTTCAAGGTTGCTGTGGTGCCCAAATTCAGCAACAGTTAGGTAAGGCTACAGAGTCCCCAGACAATCCTCTGCTCTGCAAATGTCAAAGAGAATCCCAGTACGGGGTTTGTGAAACTTTTTCAGTTCCATGTAGGGTAGAACAAGTCACAGGAGCAGATCTAGCTATTTTATGTCTGTGGAAAGCCATGAACAAAGCCTTATTCTGAGTAAGAAGTCAGTTGAATTCTGTGTAGACGGACTATAGGTGCCATGCAAAAAAGTCAAAGCTCTGCAACATGTATTGGATTAGGACCGAAAATCCCTCTTCTTTACTTGCAAACTGTGCTTTAAAGCATTTTTTCAGGTTGAAACCATTAACTTTGGCTGTGCTCCATTTTTTCAGACTGTACACTATTTCACTGGTTTCCTTTTCACATGTGGTTTAACAACACCCCCACAGCAGCTCTAGGTACTGAAGAGATCAGGGAGTGGAAAGCACAATCAAGGGTGGTCACTGTGAGAGGGGGAACACTTCCAAGAGGGCTTATGCGGAGGCAGATGCCCGATAAATATAAATTCCTCTTAACTTATTTAAAGAAAAAATACAAATGAAAACTCTAAAACCAGAGCATTGTATAGCTAGTTGAACCTACTAGCTCCATCAGGTCTCATTTCCAGCGGCATCCATGACTTTGTTAACAGACATACAATCCGTGTTTGTATAAAAACTTGTTTTCTCATGAGCCATGCGATATGCACCTATGCCCTTTACATACAAGCACATATATGCCATTTAGGTTGTATATTTTTGCAAGTCCTTCCTCTGCCAAGTTTACACAGAACCAGAGGATTACTGTTCATATCATCATTAATCCAATAAAGCAATACTTCAGACTGTAAGGTCATTCACTAAGAAGTGTGAAATAAAAGTAATATTGAGAATACACATTTTTCTCAGGGTTAAATTCTCTCATTCTCTCATTCTCTTCCTTGAAAAAAAAAGTTTGAGAAGGAAGAAAGGAGGCAGAGACTAAATACACAGACTCATACGGTAGGAGGCGATCCCCTGATGCCTCCTACCGTATGACAGACAGAGTTGTGGTTGCTGCTGTATGACCACCGTGGTCAGTGGCTGTGTGCAGACTTCTGCAGAATAGCCGAGCTGTCCATTTGAAATAGCATGGGGCTAGGGCATGTGTATGGTTTCCAAAAGGGCCATGGGCTGTTTTCAGAAGGCCTGTTTTAGGTGCCAGTTGATAAACAAGAAGTCCAGAACCAGCTCATGGTACTGTGGTCGTGCTCTACCAGTCATCCAAGAAAAAAATAAGATGTAGATTTAGAAACAATAATAACTTTAAAAATTATGGAGGTTTTTTAGTCTAGCAAACCCCTGGGTTATGGCTGGGGTGCAAACCATGACAGAAATGCACCCTTCCGTAGAAGCAGCAACGGTTTCTCTCTGCTGGGCAGAGAAGGAGCCATGCTTCAGCAGCCCTGGATAATAGGAACAGGGTGTGAGTATCATGCATTGTTTTCTCGAGCTAAAATACTCCAGCTGCTGTGGTGACTCTAGATCAGCTTTTAACTGACTAGAGACAGGAATCAGAAAGACAAAAGTCAGTTCAAAAATCAGTTAAGTTCCCAGAGGATTTTCAAAGGTGCTTGAGACCACTGATGGATGACTAGAGAGACACAGGAAACAATTGACTCTCCAGGGCAATTGTGTTTGATTCTGTAGAGTTAATGGGTGAAAATTACATTTAAAATTTAAATTAAAAACTAAGCAAAGAGAAAAGCTTGAAGAATCTAAATCTACATGCAAATGTAAACCTATAAAGATAGATTACATATATGTTCCAAATAGAATCCTGCAGGAGCTAACTGATGAGCTTACTGAACAACTCTCAGCAGCAGTGGAAAAACCTGAGTTTAAAGGTCTTCCCCATTTTGTCATCATGCCTGATGATTTTTGTCTTTTCTTTTTATACCCTGTTTATACATTTTATACCCTTTCCCTTTCCTTGTACCCTTTACACACATTCCTTATACCTTAGTCCTACATACCTATAATTCTTGCAGTCTGATATTTAGCTTAGTTTGGGGGTTTTGCAAAGCAGGAAGACCAAACATTCACAGAAGAAGACCAAGAACTCTATACTATCTCAGAACCAGAGGATCCAACCTTGGATGGAGTCTGTCTCTCTGGAACATATTTTGTAAACTTGACTATAATCTCATTTAGGAAGGGTAATTCGATTAAGGGGACAATTACTTCATCTGTTCAGTTTCTTCTTGGGGGATTTTAGGTAGATATGCTGATTTGCGAGGTCCATAAAAATTGCATACGTGTTACACAGGGTGCACTTCTCAGCATGTTTCCATGTTTGACGAACTATGCACCTAGGATTCTATTAAAACCGAGGTAAATACCCTTTTTCCCTTTACTGCTGTGTCTGCTTCATACTTTTACCAGCCGAAAAGGCAACAGTCACACTTGAAGACTTTTAGGCCAGATATCACTGCTGTTGCTAGCACTGAGTCATCTGTCACTTCAGCTGTGGTCTTACTGAAAATGATCAAGAAACACAGTGAAAGCAGGCATCTTTTCTTTTGCTGGGGAGTTCCCCCAGTGAAAATGGATAAAAGCAAAATTGCTTCTGCATTTAATTATGATAGAAGATATTTATCTACTAATAGGTTTTTGGCTTTGTTTTTCTGTAAATTGACTACCAATTGATATATGTACAGCCCACAAACTTGGTTTCACTCTAAGAGTTGGCATGTGCTGCATTTTTCTTGTGGTAGGGCTCACTATTTTATTCATCTGCAGAGGAAAAAAGAGAACACTGGCACCTACAAGTCTGCCTCTGCATCGGCAAAGTGTTAAAAACAATTAGCTAATAAACGGACTGTTTTCCAAGCAGAACAATAAAATTGCTGCCATCCAGATAAGAAATTGCTTTAAGTCTAGCTTCTTATATCTAATCTAGCACAAAAGAGACAGAGGGAGCCTTTGATTATCTGATGGGTAGAAGCTGAGCTTGACCTGTCAGAGGAGGCTGGAAGTTACGGAAACACAAAATCTGCTGAGACGTGGCATCAAGGCAAGACCAAATGGAAAGAGAAAGTGAGAGAGTGCGGCAATTTCACCACCTTCTCACACAGCTATTACCTCCTGGGATAAAAAGCAAACTGGGGAAGGGATGCATGAAGTGATGCTGATTTTTTGTGCTATCTGCATGCAAAGTGAAAACAGCTCAGGGAGCTGCGTTGCACAGTCTGAATGGTCCTGCATCAGCCAGCCTGTGCTTCCTGGAGTGTGCGCAGAAAGGCAGGTTTGGCACAGTGTATCTCTGCAACCAATGCTCTTAGGAGGCCTGGGCTTGGCACAAAGGCACCCAAAAGGTGCCAGGTCAACAGGATGCTGCGACAGGGGCCAGAGCTGGTGACCTGTGCAAAAGCCCACCAATGTCTAGTAACTGCTAAAGCAGATTTACCTACAGATACTGATCTGAGTACAGTCATGTGGAATAGCTGGCCCAACACAGAGTGTTTTCAGTCTCTGAGAGCAGTCCTGCCTGGTAATGAGGTTGGGCTGGGCATAGCTGCTTGCAACCCATGGCTTTGCACTGCAACTACACCCAGGCTGCATCTTTGGTGTGGACACAGCCATGACAGATGGGACAGGCAACACAAGGCCGTTGCTCTGCTGAGTCAGGAGAGGCTAGGAAGCTCTTGGTGTTTTGTTACATTATTCGGCTTCTCTCTCTGCCGTGACACAAAGAAAACCTACAGTGATGGGTGAAGCACTGGTTCTGTTTTCCACTCCTTAACGTGCTCACCCTGTATGCACCTGTGCATGTACTGGAGATCCCCCTCAGGAGCCCTGCTGTCTCTTCCTCAAAAAACCAGCATACCTGCAGCATGGCTCCCAGACCTGCATGGCTGAAAAGGCACCAGTGTGCTTTCATTCACCAGGAGCACAGCCAAGGGAGGCTGCTTCAGACACAGACCCTGATCACAGGATTTTCTCATGTCCTCTTGCTCCACTAGTCATGTTTGCATGGATTTCATGCTTTATTTCCACTGGAGCTTTGTATGAGGGGGCGAGTATATCCACTGACAGCCTGCTCCTGCAGCAGTTGTTCTATCAGGACATCTGGATAGTAGGACAAGACAATTGCTCTTCATTGTCTCATCCTACATAAGACAATGTGAAACATACCCCATGTCCTGAGCTATTTCTTAAAGTACACAAATGTGGAGTGTATAGGCATTTTCTGAATGATCTGAACTCTCTCTGATCCTATTTTTGACTCATCTGAAGTTCTCTCCTTCTCTTTGTTTTTAATTGCCTTTTTGAATTCCTGCTTTCTGGAGATGGTCACATCCTGCTCCACTCACCACCTAGCCTAATGTGAAGTGGTGACTTCTGTGTCAGCACCACCAGTGAGAGCAGACTTCCCATGATCACAGCATTTCTCTCTCCTCCCAACCCAAGGCACAGCCAGCTCTGCACAGAAGTGCGCTGTGAAGCTCTGACCCAGCATGGTGTGATGCAGATAGGAAGACCTGTTTTGATGGAAAATACCACTGCATCTGCCACAGGCATGACAAGCAATGTCATAAATGCTATATGTGCAGTTACATAGAAAAGTATACCCCAAGGCAAACCATAGAGAGAGCCTGGACCACAGATGGGGAGCTCTCTTCTTGTTCTTGACAACTGAGGCTGACACAGCTCTGGTGCTGTGCCAACACACAACAAGAAGGGCTTCTACAAGTACATCAACATCAAAAAAATTAGGGAAAATGTTAGGCCACTGCTCAAGCAGATGGGTGTCCTGGTAACAGAAGGCACAGAAAAGGCAGAATTTCTGAATGTCTTCTTTGCCTCAGTCATCATTGATGAGGAAGACTCTCAGGAGACCCATACTTTGGAGGTAAGAGAGGAAGGCTGGAGAAAGACTTCCCCTTGGTCGTTGAAGATTTGGTTAGAGATCAGCTAGGCAGACTTAACACTCATAAATCCACAGGCCCTGATGAGATGTGCCCACGGGTGTCGAGGGAGATGGCAGATGCTGCAGCTAAGCCATTCTCCATCACCTTTCAAAAATCATAGAAAATAGGAGCAGGGCCCAGTGACTGGAGGAAAGCCAGTGTTACTCCCATCTTCTCAACTGGCAAGGAGGAGGAGAATCCAGGAAACTACCAGCCAGCCAGCCTCACCTCCATCCCTGGAAAGGTGATGGGACAGATTGTTCTGGAGGTTGTCACCAAGCATGTAGAAGAAAAGAACGTCATCAGAAGTAGTCAACATGGATTCCCCAAGGGGAAATCATGCTTGACAAATCTGACAGCCTTCTGTGATGCCATGGCAGGATGGGTAGATGAGGGGAGAGCAGTGGATGTTGTCTGCCTTCACTTCAGCAAGGCTTTTGACACTGCTTCCCGTAACATCCTCATAGGTAAGCTCAGGAAATGTAGGTTAGATGAATGGACAGTGAGGTGGATCAAGGACTGGCTGAATGGCAGAGCTCAGAGCATCATGATCAGGGGAGTGGAATCCAGCTGGAGGCCCGTAGTCAGTGGTGTTCCCCAGGGATCAATACTGGGTCCAGTCCCATGCCACTTGTTCATCACTGACCTGGATGAAGGGATACAGGGTACCTTCAGCAGGTTTGCTGATGATACAAACTGGGGCAGTGGCTGATACACCTGAAGGCTCTGCTGCCGTTCGGCTGCACCTTGGTGGACTGGAGAGTTGGACAGAGAGAGCCCTAATGAGGTTCAACAAGGGCAAATGCAGGGTTCTGCACCTGCACCCAAATACCAGCACAGGCTGGGGCTGGCCCACTAAAGGGCAGCTCTGTGGAGAAGGACCTGGGAGTCTTGGTGGATCACAAGGTGACAATGAGCCAGCAGTGTGCCCTTGTGGCCAGGAGGGCCAGTGGGATCCTGGCGTGCATCAGGAAGAGTGTGGCCAGCAGGTCAAGGGAGCTGATCCTCCCCTCTACTCGTCCCTGGTGAGGCCACAGCTGGAGTGCCCAGTTCTGGGCTCCTCAGTACAAGAGAGACAAGGAGCTGCTGGAGAAGATCCAGCAAAGGGTCACAAAGATGAGAGGTCTGGAGCATCTCCTGATGAGGAGAGACTGAGTGAGCTGGGCCTGTTTAGTCTGGAGAAGACTGAGAGGGGATCTCATGAATGCACATAAATATCTCAAAGGCAGGTGCCAAGAGGATGGTGCCAGACTCTTTTCAGTGGTGTCCAGTGGCCAGACAAGGAGTAATGACACAAGCAGTTTCTCCTCAACATGGGGAAGAACTTCTTTGTGTTGAGCATGGCAGAACACTGGAACAGGCTTCCCAGAAAGGTTGTGGAATATCCATCCCTGGAGACATTCAAAACCCAGCTGGACACATTCTTGTGTAACCTGCTCTAGGTGTCCCTGCTTTGGCAGAGCGGTTGGATGAGATGATCTCCAAAAATCCATTCCAACCCCAGCAATTCTGTGATTCTGTGCTTTGCATGGGTCTGCTTGACCTTTCCACTGTGCATGTGGCTGTGACTGTGACTGGTTCTTCCCCACAGGGATGTCCATAATCTCATCACACATGATGAGGTCATCCAGCCTGACCATTCTTCAGCAGTGTAAGTGACTGGAAGACCCCAGCACTGCTGGTGTCTGAGCTCTCT
This sequence comes from Dasyornis broadbenti, assembly GCA_013397935.1. Classification (NCBI taxonomy): domain Eukaryota; kingdom Metazoa; phylum Chordata; class Aves; order Passeriformes; family Dasyornithidae; genus Dasyornis; species Dasyornis broadbenti. The sequence goes on from VZRN01005377.1 coordinate 224,611, forward strand.
CATTGCTTTTCCTAGTCCAAGCAAGCTGGGTATGTCTAACCAGAATTATTCTCCAAGTGTCACCTCCAAGCTCTTGTGTTCTGCCACATGCAATCTGCTTCAGGTTGATTAATAGCATCATTCTTATGCTGAGTTTCACCATCACACCTCCACCTGTGGGCCAAACAACATCCAAGCAAACAAGTGAAGAAAGACCATGGTGGCTTTAAGCTGCCCCTTCAGCTTTTCTAAAGCTGTGGACAATCTACTCAGTCTGGTTTATCAATGGTATCTCAGGTATTTCTCAAAAGTAAGGTGTAAATATGGGAAGTAGCATGTACTTCCTAATATGTTTTCCAATTTGGTGCTATAGCCCAGCAGCCACATGCCATGGACTTCTAACCCTTTCTTCAGGGATATGTTGACCATCTTCATGTAATATGACTAAACTATCATAACTCAAATCCCAGATTTGTCACTTCTTCATGAGCTTCAAGCAAATTGATCTCAGATGTCATTCATCAGAAAAATAATGGTTTTTGGAAGAATGGAACCCTGATCCAGCTGATATATAACTGCTGTGAAGTGTAGCAAACCTTTGTACATGCTGCTGTTTGGCAATTTGATGTTCTTTGCCCAAATGCTGCCAACAATTGTTGTTTTGTTTTAGTCCATTTCATTTTCTTTCATTTCATTTCATTTCATTTCATGCATTATATTTCTTTGATCACACTTTGTATCAGACTCAGTAGTGAGTTCATTTCCCAGATTTTCTTTGCTGTTCCTGTCAAAGCTAAACATGATCATAGAACTGGAGTAATAACTGAAAAGTCCTGCAAAAAATTAGCTCCAGTAAAGCCAAATTAGCCACTGTCATCTGTATTCAGACCTTTGCTGAATTTGCTTCTTAGAAATTTTCCAGTAAATACGGGCCTCACATTATCAAAAAGAAGTGAATTTGAATTAATCCTTATAGAACTTTTACTGAAGTTAATTATAAGCTCATAATTGCAGCTATTCGCAGCCAAAATCTTATTTTAGGAATTATGCATTTACAGCAAGACAGCAGAAACTTTTCTGTGCATTACTTTGTGTTCAGTTAAGTGTTACTAAAACACTTTGAATTTTGTGGATGTTTGGAATGAGGAATTCACAATCACCAGGTCAATAAATATTTTGTAGCATCTAATCTCTTCTATAACAGATTTTGAATAGCAAATGCCTTCAGCAAAATCATAGGCATGAAAAGTAGCTAAAAATGGCACAAATTACAGGTTACATCCCATTTGGGGTTTTTTTGCAATGACTATCAAAACCACAAATGGTGCCTATTAAACAGAAGTGCCCGGCCTACAGGTAAAATATTTACTGTTCTCCAGGCATTCTCCTGTGATGAAACAGTTGTTCCCAGGTTGCTGATAGTAATGCCACTGCCATTCAATCGCTTCCGTGTTTCCTTCTCCAAGCGCACAGGAACTGAAACAGGAGTGCAGCATGCCCTATCTCCAGCCTGAAAAACAGGGATGTAACATCTGCCTGATGCACCAGCTCTACTTGCAAGAACACAGACATGGGTCCATTAAAAAAAAAGCACACAGCAGGCTTATGCCCTGAAGATTGCTGGCATGCTGCAGATGTGTGGCAGGAACCCAAGGGTCTGTCCATCTTGTCTGGCACAGCAGAAACATTGGGACATAGGGATGGCAGCAGCCCTTCCTGGTGCTGGCACAAGCAGATCTGCCCCTTAATGCATTGATCCTGAAGCCAGCAGGATTAGGCAACCATTTGGAGTTACGCACATGCTTACATGCACTGCCAGGTCTCTGCCAGCACCCTACATGGCTGAGCCTGGGCTACTGTCTTCTGTGCTGGTACTCAAGAAAAGGTGAAGGATGTATGCATCTCTACACATCCACTGAAATGTTTGTAACAGCCCAATACTCAAGATAATTGTATATATATTTTTGAGTGAAAGTATATTTAACTGGGTGGGGGACACAAAATGTGACATTTAGGATGATGTTTTAAGTCTGAAACATATGAAAGAGAACAAAATTAATGCTTGTGCTCAGTCACCACAGCAGTTGCCCTTAGGTCTTCATAACCTTTGCCTTGCTCACATACAGACAAACCTACACTCATATGTATATGCCCTTCACGCTATCAGCTTGTAGATTGGCTCTGAATATCTGTGTAGAAGTAGGTCAAACGCAATGAAGTTTGAGTTCCCACTCTGGCAGTCTCTCTGGAGGCATCCACCCCATGAGCTCAATGGGCAGGAGAGACAAAGCAGCCACACACCTGCTTGCCTGTGGCTGGCCAAATGAAACTCCGCAGCGCAGTGCTGCATCACGCCCATGCCGAGCTGCCTAACAGGTGGCCCGATGCCTTCGTGTTACCATTTTAACATTAAATGCCCTGGTTGCAGCTTAAAACTGACCAAGCAATCTTCATTCTAAAGGCAGGAAGTGCATTTCATTTGCATAGCTCTGATGGGATTAAAGGAGGCATTAGAGTAATTAAGGTCAGAGGGGTTTACCATTTACTAAATCCCTAAATCCACCTCCGCTCCAACATAATTCAGCAATATCATGGGGCAAAAGGTCGCTGAAACAATTTATGTCTGTCTAGCCTTCCGTCACAAAGAGATAAACCCTTTTCTGGACAAAGAGCTTTTTGGACAGTACACGTATATATTATTTCTACACAGACTACACAAGAAACTGTTGCAGTTACTATCTGAATGCATTAACTACCCTATGATTTGAGTTTGACTTTTTTCCCCAGGTTTTGTTGGAGAATTAATAATATCTTTTATGCACATGAACTTACATGGTTTCAATTTTAAAAAAACCCAAAACCCCCAAAAACCTCCTAGCTGATACAGATCTTAAATATGCATTCCAATAAATGTCTTCCAAGTTTAAAATATTAAAGGATCCATCTGTTAAAATGAGAATAATAAATGCACAGGGAACATTTGGAGGATAATGTATTATTGAATATTATGTGTTCTCATGAGTAAGCTTGCAGCAAGTATTACTTTTAATTAAATGTACATTTGACACTGCTGAAGATCTTAGCTCCCAAGGCTTCATTGTTACCTGTAATCCAAAGCTGCTTGATTGAACCGAAGGAGCCCTGACATTGAGTAATGGTAAGCAAAGCTGCTCCAGGGACATACACACATATATTTATTGCCTTTTGCAAGTCCTGTTAGCTCCAAGCCAAACAGATTATACTGGGTGTCTTTCTTCACTCTCAGCCTTTATGGCCAACTCAACCGTAAGCTATATCAGCCCAAAGCAGTCCTAGAGGGACTCTGTAGAGCTCTGCACCAGAAAAATTGTACCTTGCTGGACAGAAAAGGGATTTGCAGAGCCCTCAGCCACGTAATTGCTTCATAATGATATTTTAGTGGTGACCTGACACCATATTGTACTTAACCCACCATTTGACCCACCTAATCTAGTGGAAGATGTCTCTGTCTGATTCAAGTCTCTAAGGAAAATAAAAGAAATTGAGGGATGAAAAAAATGGGATTGAAACTGAAGAGATTTGTTGAAATTGCTTTAACTGAACTATGAATAAAGAAATCATAGATTCAAAATTGATGGATGTAATTGAAGCAGCTTCAGCCCTGCTAAGTGCTGTCAGGAAGTTGTCAAGTTGTCTTATGACAGCTTTGGTGACACACTTGTCACCATTGGTGACCTCAATGTCGCTCCAGCTGTACACATGGTGGGGTGGGTAGCAGCCTCAGCAGTGGGACAGCAAATACAAGTGAGAATTAAACCCCAAGCAACAAATTTCAAGCCAGAGATAATCCAGAATTAGAAGAAATTATTTTTCATGTAAGCAATGAGGGGCAGTGAACACATAGTGCAAAACCACAGTGTGCAGCCAGGTGTTGCAATACAGGTGTGCAAGAAAAAGAGTCGGGGGGTGTTCTCTAGCAAGGGAATTAGTGAGTCACTCCTGCACAACTTTGCCTCTGGGATGGACTGTCTGGCGAGTGCAAGAAGACCAGGGAGCAATTTTCATCCACCACTTGCTTGTCAACTTGCATTTACATAAAGCAGCAATTAAATTCCTGGGTCTGCTATTTCCCCAAACAAGAAGTTTTCTTTCTGTTCCCCAGATACAGCGGTTACTCCTCCCTCCTGGAAGGCCCGTGCCTGGCTCTTGTGCATAGCACGCCTGTGTGTGTGTATTGGCATGCGCATGTCTCCTTGCTCCCTGACACTAAAGGCTGGTGCAACACTGATGTCAGCAGAAGCCTCATGTGCAGAAACTGACCCTGCCTTGCTGGTGCAGGGACCATTGGCCAAAAAGTCAAGAATAAATCCAGTCATCCGTGATTATTAAGGGGCCAACATGGTGAGACAACAGAGCCACTGTGGCAGCTAGTGCCGGCCTGCTGGCATTCACGCTGTGCTGGTGTTTCAAGCCCTGGCTCCTTTCTCAGGGTGCCCTTCCCCTGAGGAAGGAGCCCATATGGCCACTGTAAGTGCTTGCGCAGCCTTGCTCTCACCCTCCTGCCTCACAGGGCCCTGACCTCTCTGTGCTGAGAAGGCTCAGGATTAGCCACCTGAATTTCTTTCCAGATGAGAACAATGGGTGTATCTGCATCAGCTGGCTAGGTGCAACCCAGGATGTCCCTCCACACCGCAGGATCCCCAGCCCCTGTCCCTGTCCTCAGCAGCAACATCTAAAGGCAGTAGTGGCTGTGCCAAGAGGGCTCTGGGTATGGGCTTGCTATGCTGTGCAGTGAGACTGCACTGTCCCAACCACATTATTGCAACATTTTCTCCACCCAGGAAGCCAAAGAGACAGGTATTTTGGGATTATTTTTAAAAATAAATCTCCTAAGTCAGTGAAGAACAAAGAAGGAATCTGCTTGACATCCAAAACAATGCAACTTCACAAAGATTACACAAAGAAAGAGAGAAAAGCATGCTGTGAAGAAGGGGACACTCAAAAACTTCTCTTAATCAGAGGGACCAACAGGGCTTCTTGACCACTGTCTGTTCCCAGCATCACTAAACGAGTAGATGAGACGTCTGTGCTAAGTAAACAGCATCTGCCATCTCCACAGGCTGTTTGAAAGTGCTGACTAGCTGGTGAAGAGATTAGCACTTCTGACTCCCCTACTAATAACTGATTCATTACCCAGACTTGGCAGTGCCTTTCTAATTGTCAGTTAGAACTGCTGACATTCCTGAATATTGTTCCTCAGATGTAAATAATATTTATTTGAGGGTACAGTGCACTCTGTTTTGATCCAACAAGTTCAAGTGAGCTCACCTGGAAGGACAAAAACAAGTTTTACCTCAGGTGGTATCTTCATTTCTTAACAAACCTATCATTACAATTATTTCCCTTACAAGGGCATATTATAAATCATATGCCTAAATTTTGGGAAGTGTCTTGAGTTGAGTTGGGATGGGTAAAGCTGCTTCACAGTGGATTTAGTCTTTGATAAACCATTAAACCACTCTGCTGAAGAGAGAAGTTTAAGCAGAGCATTTATTAGAGAAAAAAAAAATTTGAAATGCAGAAATGTAGACAATTCCACATTTTTAGAAAAAAAATCAAATATTGAAAACACACAGATATGTTTTGTCTCTGATTTGTTTATGTAGGTTATATACCAACTATAGAAAGTGCCTTTTCAGAAAATCTTGTTAGGGTTATTTATGACACTGTCTTTCAAAATAGTCTGAGAAAAATGTTCTGATGAAAATCATAAGCATGTAGTTGTTTTGAGGTCAAAATATCAAAATAAGAAGTAATGAAAAGTTGTGGGTTTATTCCGCTTTCCCCTATTTCAATTTCTTTATGCTTTTTTACTACATCTCTGCTGAACAGATGGCCACTAGCTCCTGACAACGATACTTCACTAAGTCTTGGCAGGATGATGATGGCTCAATCACCCATTAATTCCATGGCGGATAATGGCTGAAAGCACCAGATCAGGTCACTCCTGTTGACCAGATTGTGCAAATCTATTGGGGGTGGGGGGGGAAGGGTGTTTCACTGATTCATTTGAAAGCTTTTTAATTTGAATGTGCAACATTCACATGTCAGTCATTTTGAGTCTCATCACAAATCCCCACCCTGTTCTCCTGTGATCCTCCCATCTGGTGAAAAAGCCGTAATATTTTTCACCTACAATACAAAAATCACTCTCATATATGACGGATTTTCAAAGAAAACCACTGTTGCGAGACAGTCATGACATGGATGTGATACCTGATCTTGATTCGCACCTGGAGGACAAGATGCAGCCCACCATAAAGACTGACCCTGAAGGCATCACACCCTTACCAGCTGGGTGCTGCACATCCCTGAGGGCTGGCCAGGCACTGGAACAGCTGGTCCTTCTTCAGGGGGTGCTGCTGGCAAGTGGGCAATCTGTCCTGCAGGCAGCATGCAGCAGAAATGGGATTCACACTCCATCTCAATCCACCTTCACCTGGAATGCAGCTTTGAAATGTCCCTATTTTCTACACAACACAGTTCTAAGCAGTTCCTCCATTTAAAAAAGTAATTAGTGAGAAATGGAAATGTCAGATCACTGATAAATACTGCTAATTGTATTGTTTTCTAAAAGAGAGAAATACAGAATAAATTGACTTGTTTAATTTCTTTCCTGCCTACTTACATTTTACCTTTTTCATGTGGTTGTGAGGACACTCTGCAATCTGTCTCACTAATGAATGTGGACAGTAGCAGTAGGTGGGGAGTTGCTTATTTGCATCCTTTGCACCTCTGCGTGAAATTCATTACCAGATTATGTTACGCTGAAAGGCTCTTGGAAGGTGCTCAAAACACTTGCAAATCCGAGCTGTCTCAGAATGATGAATATCACACGCAGGTCCGAACTGTGGAGTCCTTATTCAGCCTTCACCCAACAGAACTCTCCATGCAGCCACTGTCTGGGAAGAGGTTGAGATTTGCACGATGTTGACCTGGGAGCCATTGCCTTCTGCAGCAACAGCTATGCCTCCAACAGCTGGGATGCCCAGATTTAGCAATTGCCCCTAAGATGGATACAGGCACTCCAGCTGATGCACAGGTGGAAAGACTGTTAGGGACCTCTAGCACTGCCTCCAGCAAAGATGAATACTAATATTAGTGGCAGGCAGAGGAAGATGCTGCAGTCAGTGGTAGCCACAGCTCTCCTGGCTCAGTGATTCTCCTGAGTCACCTCCCCTGATCTGGGCCTGGCTGCTGTCGACATCTGGAGAAAAAACAGCAGGGAAACACAATGAAAAGGCAAAACAAAAAAGTGGACAGGTTTTATGATGCATAGAAAGTATTCATACCCTCAGGGCTTGCTGCACAGCAGAGGCAGAGGAAATGAGCCTTCTCTCAGAAGGCACTGGCCACAGAGAGCCTTCCATACACACCAGACACAGGTGACTCTAAGCCTGTTGTCCCTCTCCTCTGGAAAAGAGCAAAACAAAAGAAGCATTCTCATTGTAACCCTGGGAGGCAGAAAAGAACGCAATACTGTGACTTTTATCAGTTGTGTTCTACCTGAGTTGAGCCTGGATGTTTTCAATTAGTGTGTCCAGTCATCTTTTACTTATGATGACCAGTCATCAGAAGAGTGGTCACTCTGTTCCTAAACCATCTGTGCACCTCCATTCCTCTGGATACTCCTGGAGAAGAAATCAGCAAAGTCCCAACCCTGAGTAGACAGCTGGTATAGCAAAGCTCAGATAATGACTAGAGCTTCTTCAAAATTCAAAGCTATTGAAACCCTGGTCTGGAGTAAATTTCTTCTCTTTCTGTTTTTAAGACATCTCACCTGTATACATATGTTATTCCTGAAATACCTGTTTTCACCAAGTGCCTGCTTAAAATGAGTACAGATGTTCTCCAAATATTTTTCATGAGCACAGCAAACAGGCATCCTCCACAATATCTGGGATCCAGCCAGCAAAGGTTTCTGCTAGCGTCCTGTAGCCATACCATGGGAAAAGCACAAAGTGCCAGCCCTCAGCATCCCTACTGGCTGGAGCAGCATCACCACCAAACCCACTTTGAGTCAGCCATCCCAAAGAGGACCCACTGGACTGCTCTAGCTGTTCACCCTTAGCCCTGCTGGTGGTCTGATATGAGATGCTAAGATGGATGTTTATGAAAAAAAAGGCACCCTTCCTCTGCCCTGGGGCCTGAGGGTCCCTCTTGTTTGATGTGTTTGTAAATAAATCTCCATTTCCAAGGAGAATGTTTCCTGTTAGACTGTGTTAAACACTCCTCTTGTTGTCCTGGCTTCCTGTGTTTGAAAGACCTGAACACTGTTTGTCATTTCACTATATCTAAATACCCCTAAATGAAGTAAAGACTCATTTACAGCTACATGAAATAGATGTAAACAATGACAAATACAGTAACAAGCATGTGGAGAGATGACCAGAGGGTTTCAGTTATGGGAACAGACCAGACCAGACCAGTGTTGCTGCAGGGGCTAGGACACATCCACTGAAATAACATTTCAGCACTGAAAAAAAGACTGAAAGGAATGTCAGGGAAATATTTTCATTCCACAGTTTCAGAATGTTTGGATAGCTCTGCTAGACCCCTTTATAGAGGAAAACATGTATAAGAAAATTAGTAAACCACATTTTATTTATAAACAGGAGTGCTACCCTAAGGTATTTTCTTTATTTGCTGTGACTATTATCTTCTCTTTCCTATTCACACATAGCTTTAATTCCCTTCATATAACAGACACTTTCTACGTATGAAGTTATGTATTTCAGCAAAATGAACTGGTAGAGCAATTTGTATTTCTTCCTAGACATTTCCTTGCCATTCCCTACAAAGGTTTTTCCATAGGGCTTTTTAAAGAGATTTCTAAAACCACCACAGTGAATTGTTGACTTGGCTACAGCCTTTTGAATTCATCACCATCCATCCACTGGGTTTAGGCTCTGTTAGTCAAAACTTCACATTGAGCCCAGCAAGTACAAGATTCATGTGGCACACGACATAAACTAAGTTGGGTAGTAAGTTGGCCAAATCCAAATCCTTCAGTGAAAGAAAACCTTGTGACATGCTCCCCCATGTGAGCTCTTTATAAGTCATTCATAGCCACAAAACAATTTTTTGTTGAAATTTGTGACTTGTTTAGAATAGGAGTGAAATTTAAAGACTTCACAATATGTTCACCATTAATCTTCCAACAGTAAGGACGGTCAAATAATGTGAATTTCCATTGCAATTACCTTGCAATTAACATCTGTACACTAGGCTTGCACAGTAGTTTTAAGTTCAGTTTTCAAAAAATCACCAACCTAAAGACTAGGATTAGCTTTCACAAGTTTTTCCACTGAATAGTTATGTTGGCAAGGAGAAAATAAATTGAAAATATATAAATTTCATTGCATCATAGAGTCAATGAATAAAATAATCATTGCATAAATTATGCTTCCATGGAAAAATCGGTCAGCTTGCTCTGATTCAATTATTTCCATCATACATGAATGTTAAGGTCACTGTGAGTTTTCCCATTGACATTAATGGGGCTCAGGATTTCTTCCTAAGAACTGGTTAGTGGGAAGGTCAGATTTTGTACAGAAGGTTAAACACAGACATTTCATGTTGGCATTATGAACTCCATCATACTGTTGAATGATTAAGATTTTGCACCGAACAAATGCCATGTAAGCAAGTTCACTTCGATCAGATCTTTAAAACAAATTGTTAAGATGGGAGTGAAGTTAATTTTATCACAAGTCCAGGGACATTTATTACTAAGTACAGGAATGAATAGCTTTGAGAGTGTTCCTAGGGTATCCTCAGTGCTAATAAAAGTTGGGGGTTTTTTGGTTTGTTGGGTTTTTTTGTTGTTTGTTTGTTTGTTTTGTTTGGGGGTTTTTCGTGGTTTTTTTTTTTGTTTTTTGGGTTTTTTTTTGGGGGGGGGTTGGTTTGGTTTTGTTTTTTTTTTTGGTAAATGGAAAGTGTGGAAACTTGGATTTGCACAAGTTATCAACTTTGTATTTCTACACAGTCCAGACGATATTGCTTCCCACCCTGTGCAGCTGCTTCTCAGGAAGGATTAGGGTCCATGTTGTACTAATAAAAGCTATTTCTCTTACACAAGCTTTTAAACTATTGGTTAAACTACCCTGTGTGTCAAGTGTTAGAAATATCACCGGAAGCCCCCAATTCCTTTCCTTGTTTTCTCTCGTTATTTCTCTCCACATATGTTGGCCCATGGTCTTTACTATTAAACTTAGAATTGACCCCTTTCTAAGTTTCATTTCACTGTGAAATGAGGAAGACACCTTCAAGCGATATCTGGATGTAAAATCTACAATCATATACATATACTGCTTATTGAGAATAAATACTGTTCCAGGGTTCCAGGAAGCAGTTTGTCACTCAGTGCTTGTAAACGGTCTGTAGTACCTATATTACACAGAGCAGGAAAAGGACAGGGAAGCAAAAGAGCTAAAGAGCAGGGAAACTTCCATTTTCATACTCTGGTTTTCCAGAAGTAAGTTTGCAGCTAGACTGTTCTTTTGAAAGCTAAAGAGGATTCAATTCCAGAAATATGTTGGCTCAAGAACAGTTAGTAAAGGGATTGCTCCTCCAGTTCTGTGTTATTAATGTACTGTAAGTCGAGTTGCACTCAGGTAACTGATAAATGCTAAAAGGAGGGTCACGGTTACTGAAGGGCTTCTAAAGACAAATAACAGCTGGATGTATTTGGTGCTGTGCAAATAAAAGAGATGATCATGAGCATTTTCCTCCAAATAGAATAATTTTTTTGAGAATTGCCATTGTTACTTTTCATTGTGATGGCACAAATATTTTGAGGATAGGTTGCCAGGTCTATAAAGAAGGATGTGAGAGTTGCAGAACAGGAAAACAGGCAGTGAGTGGAGACGTCTTATCAGCAGCGAGTAGGTTGACTGTAACACAGAATATTACTCTATTTGAAAACTAGTTTGCATCTGCTGAAATTACTGTGCAGGCAAAGGCCACTGCTTTCTCCTAATTGAGCTCACATGCAGAGAGCTGTAGGCAGCTCCTGAAGATGACATTATTTTCTGACCTGTAGACTATTTTCATGTTGCACAACTGTGCTGAGTGTTCTCAGGGAATCCAGGATCAAACACAGAAGCAAATACGTTTTCTAGCAGCCAACCAAATTTTACAATTAGTAACTGAAACAGCAAGAAGGAACTAAATTAACTGGGGAAAAAAAAACCATAAGCGCAAGGATCCACAGCTTCATTACATGTAAATGTCATTCTTCACCTATACAAGTAAGGGAATATGAAAAGTACAAAGTATTTGAAAGCTAATACAGAATTGAACTCTGTCAGGATTTAATTTTTGACAGGAAATCCTGTATGAATTTCTATTTTCCTTACCACAAGGTCTGGCGTTGATAGAGTCCTTTTATATACCTGCTTCTAAAGGTGATGATCCAGCTTCCCTGCAACATCCCTTGCAGATATGAAACCATAATCAAAAACAAATGCAGACATCTGTTTTTCAAGTCTGCACCTAATTTATTTCCTTGTAGGCAGAAGCGCTGCATTCAGGGAGGCCAGACTCCCCCAGGCTCCCAGCCTCAGGCTCCCCTATCACCCTGAGCCCCACAGCACAATTAGCATGTCTGAATCTGCCTCTGCTTGCAAAGGTGTAATCTTGCCATGAACTCACTGCATCAGGAAATCTGTTAGCCGTGCCAAGACAGCTACAAGGCGCAAGAGAAACCTGAGCAGATAAGATTGCTATCACAAAGATATTTCTAGTTTAGCAATCTCACCACAGACTACAGCTTTCTCTCTCAAGCAGAAAAATTAAGCCATTTTTTTCTTGTATTGTTGCAGTTACTGAAGTAGTAGGTCTCGGAGAGATTATTCTGATAGAAGCATTAGCCTGAATCATTCTGTCTGTATCAGCAGATGTAAATAGCGTCCTTTCTGGCCTTTCTTCCAGCAAATACTTTTGTTCAAGTGCATATTTCTGGAAAAGTCGATGGAATATAGTGTATTCATTGCATGCACGCATACTTTTCCCAACGTGTATGTGAGTTGAAGCATTGTATGTTTCAATTCTTATTTCCCACAGATCATCAGCCTCATTTTTCAAATGTATTTCATTTGAAGAGCCTTCTGTCTTAGACTTCATCCCCTTGGGATCTTCAGTTTTCTGCAGCATTCCTGTTTTTCCAAGACATCCACCTGCATCCCATGGACAGCCTGACACTGGAGTAGGTGTATCCCAAAGGAGGCTGTGACCTTGTGCAGCAGGCTCCTGGCAGGACCTGTGACCCCATGAAGAGAGGAGCCCACACTGGAGCAGGGAATGAGAGTAAGAAGTACTCAGGGGGAAGGAATTGCAGTGACAACACGTGATATACTGGCTGGAATCCCCATGCTCAGTCCCCTGACACTGCTTGGAGAAGAGGCCAGAGAAAATGGCAGTGAAGTTGAGCCTGAAAGAAGAGAGGAGTGGGAGAAAGGGGGTTTTAAATTTAGTTTTTATTTATCATTATCCTTCTCTGATTTGATTGGTAATAAACTAAATAAATTCCCCCTGGCTGAGCCTGTTTTTCCTGTGACAGGTCTGTGGGCTGGGAACTGGTCACATCACCTCTTGGCATCAGGGACTTCAAGCAGGACCTGGGTGTGCAGGGTGGCTGGAACAAGACTTGCAGTTCGCAAAAGCCTCTCCTCTAATGCATTTTTTACAGCTTCTGAAATATTTAACACAATCCCTTACTTGTGTTACTCTGTAGAAATTTTAATTAGTGGGGTATTGCTGGATGAAGTAATGCACCAGTGCTTTCCTCAATGAGATGTCGCCTGGGATGTGTCTTTCATCATGTCTCTGGCATGATCACCCCAGAAGGAAGTGTGACTCTCCAATGAAGAGGGACCTCTCTTGGCCATCCTCAAACCTGCCTTTATCACAGGTACGTGGGCTGGTACTTCAGAGCTGGATTCCTCCTTCTTTTGCCACTGAAGTACAAAACCTACCCCAAAGTCTATGGAACGAGAAGGTAATAATAATTTTCCCTAAAGCCACGTTATCTATTTTCACCCTACCCTGAATGTCTGTGGGATATCAAACTTTAATTTATTAACCTTTTACATGCATGGGGGCAAATTTAATCTTTCTAGCACAATTTTATCAAAGGTAATGTTGCTGAGCCCCTTGTTCAGGTCTGGAAGCTGATGTTTAAACCATAGGCTGGTGAAACATTTCATGGTACTAAATGACTTGTGTACCCAGTGATGCAAAAGCTGACCTTTTAATCTACAGACAGCCAAAGCTAAAAATGTGTCCCCATTCAAGCTGCTGCACAAATCTTTGGGAGTGACACTCATGGGTTACATCCATAGAAATCAGATATAACAAAACAACACCACTTCTAAGGGTGGGCAACTCAAAGCTCACCCATTCTCCTTCACTGCATGCCTGCAGGCCTTTCTTGATCTGTCCCTTTGGTTCAATACAGAATACTCCCTTTCAATCTTTTATCTCCTGTCTTCAGGTAAATGAATAGAGTGGCCATGGGTCAGACTGCAGACATTGCCAAACATTTCAGTGTACTGCAACATGGGGAAACAGGCCCAAATTGTTTAGTAACTAGCAGAAAACTGTTACTTTGGCACTGGTGCCAATATATCTCGGTTTTTTGGGCCAGATCAATGCACTTGAAGAGATAGCTTTTGTAAACACGACCAGAAATTTTCAGCCTCTTATAATTTGGCAGTATATTTTGTGGGCAGGAGGCAGGAAAGACTTTGACACAAACCAAATCCATCCGGTCTAATATAACCATTTCATTTGAGGTATACCTTAATCCCACCTTTGTAGTTTTTGCATGTTTTCAAAACACTTGCATTGTTGTATAACAATGGTTTCTGCTAGCCCGTTTATAGTCATCCCTAGTTCTCAGATCAAAGACCACCATCTGCCCTGGGTTCTTCTGTGGTACTACAGTGTGGGGAAAATAGCAGCAAACCCAAACTAGGAACATCCTTCACCCTGTGAGCTGGGAGGCAGGAGGTGAAAAGTGGAGGTGGTGGGAGCAGCTCCAAGGCTGCATCTCTCTCCCTGCCAAAGGCTCTGGAAATCACATTCCAGCTGGTTCACCAGGCTCCCAAAGGCTGGCTGCATGCGCACTCACCACAGGAGGTAATACAGTATTGTACAAGAGTAATCAAAGAAGGAAATCAAATAGCCCTGTTGCGAAGGGCCTTCAAGTGCTAGAAACTTGTAGCAGTCATTTCATCTCAGAGTCAATTAAAATATATCTGTTTTCTAAAACTCAGTGTCTGAAGGCAAAGTGGGAGGCCTGTACTCTCAGCATCCATCACTATATGGAGGAGTGTGTCTTACTGGAGATACCCAGATACCGGCACACTTTGCAGGTGCTGCTGAGGCAGGGAAGAAATATTTTATGCATGATTTCACCTGGTGACATCTTTTGTTTAATAAGGCTTGAAGAGCACCAAGCAGATGAGTAGTGATGGGGTAAAGAGATGGAAACAGCAAAACAAGTAGTGGATGGAAACACAAATGGCTGGAAGAGATGCTCCAGAAGACCTCAGGTAGGTGCCCACTGCCACAGCCCTCAGTGCTGGCTCCTGTCCCACTGCTCCACCAGGCCAGGCTGCTCTAACACGCTCTGTCAAAGACCCGAGAGGATACACACTTGTCTTGGGGTCATTCTCTAAACTGAGACAACACTCTTGATAAAGACAAGGAAAAGTGGAGGGAATTGGCAAAACTTTCAAATTATAAAGACTGCTAGGATATAATACAAAACCACTGGAATAAACAGGGATGGAATTGGCATTCCTGCTTCACAAACTGTGCCAGCGTTTCTACGTCTTGGCTGCCTGAACTTTAGCTCTGGTTGAAAACTTCCATGTAGCTATGGCAATAAGCATTTTTCAGGCCAATAACAATAGCTCATGGGATAAAGAGTAGTATTTCCCAACACAGATTATCTTGATCTCCAGCACAGTGCTGGGTATATTTTTGTAGCTAACACATTGGTGTTAGCTTTATAACCTCAAACTATACATACAGATCGTGGCACAAGGCTTGTTTGCATATGTTTTTTATAGCTTGCTTGCCTATTTAATGATTTATAAGCATCATTAAACACTGCTGTTCTGCATTTGAGATGCTCCAGGAGCAAAAAAAAGAGACTAGGAACAACTCCATCTCTTTGTCTGGTGAAGAATGGAGAGTTCAGAGGTGTAGGCAGTCCTTTATGCCCCTATCTCCTGCCCATGGGCATCTATGGAGTCCGTACTTCATTAGGGTAGGACAAGTGAGTGAGCACACGCAGGACTTCGCTCCTGCTTCATCACATCTGACTTCAGCTCAGCCTTTTTCTCAGGAAAGGAAGGGCCTCCCTGTACCCTCATGGGACTCCTGCATCCCACTTTATTATCCATGAGTTTGGGAAAGGGGCACTCTGACAAACTCTCACAAAGTCTAGAAGAGCTCTTATAGGGGAAGAGTTAATGTTGTTGGGAAAGTGGTATTGCAGAAGACAAGTCTCAAATTTCCCAGTATTGAGAATTTTAAGTCAATTATGCTTCAAGTCTTTAAGCATTGAGTTCATGTTCTGGAAAGTACCAGGAACCACCAACTTCCCTACGTGATAGCATTAATTTTTCAGATGTATCAAAACCAAATGCTGCTTTTCCTGTGTAGTTTGATGGCTCCCACTAAATCAACCGTCCTATCCCAGTATCACCTACAAGAACTATAGGAGAAAAAGGGCTGGGGAAATAGCATCACCAGCATGCAGGACAACTGCCTGAAACCTGCATACATGAGCACTCTTCCCATTCTCACACTTCTCCTTTATGCTGCTTGTGCCAGCAGAAATCTTCTGCACGGGGAAGGATCAGAACATCCAGGAGGCAACACTCTTCACTCCTGCAAGCCTCTGCAGGCAGGCTGTGGGGAAGGAGGGAGAGTGGCAAGTCAAGAGCAACCACAGGGTGAGCTTGCACTGAGCATGTGCCAGTGCTGTGCCTACCTTAGCCCAGTAGACTCCACAGGGAGTTCAGTGTTGGGTCAGTGTCCCTCAGCAAGGAGTCTCTGAAGAAATGCTGGATGCCAAGTCTCTTTGAACAGAGGCAGCGAAGCATTTGGTCTGTGATAACCTGACATACATGAAGAACTGGTGCAAGGGCAGAGAGCCTATTTGCAGAAGGTTTGGTGGCTATTTTTTTTTCCCTGCTATGCACTGAAGAAGTTGTGACAGTCCCGTAAATGCTGTACGTGGCTCTCTTTCTGTGGTCCATACCTCAGGGACCGTTTGACAGAAGGACAACACCTCTCAGCCAAACAGATCTGCTGCAGCAAATCAGTATTTGGGCTTGTTGGGGATGGGCCATTTGGAGTTTTAGAGCAATCTGCATGTGAAAAGCATATGTGTGGGGGGCAGGCAGTATCTACAGAACATGCTATGTCAAGTGACCCTGGAATAAATTTATCCTCTCTCCCTGCTAAGACATAGCAACTTTCAGAACAGATGGAGCATGTGTGGGAGTTTCAGAGCCCATTGAAACACTGACTCTGAGAACAACAGTTTTGATGTTAGGACTGAAGTTTGACAAAAAGCCCTTGCAGATAGCCGGTGGAAGCATAGCAATGCTACAATTCATATCCCTACAGCTGCCAGCAGACCCCTAGATGCCCATAAACCATGTCCTGCTGTGCACGCAGCCCCTGTTTCCTTTACCTTCTCACGTTAATTCAGACATAACTACTCTGTACCCCCATTACTTTTGCTAGTATTCTTTCTCTAAATGTTCTTGGGTGTCAATCACCATCACATGGATGATCTGATAGGCCCAGAGAGGGTCAGAGGCACAGTGTGATGTCCAGATGTAAGCAACCAGTAAATCGTGTACTGTAACAGCAGCAACATTTGGATGGTATATGAATTTTTTAAAAAGGGGTTGCGTCTCAGGAGTTTCTTGCTCAAATTACCCCAAATTTGGCCTCTAATCCACACTTGGAGAGCAGCTTTCAAGGGAATTATACTATTCAGATTAATTATTTGGGTATGTCTACATTGCATAATGCAGTGTACTGGAGAGCTTACTCAGTCTAACACTGGATAAGCTGGCTCCCAAACCAGAAACATCACAGCTGCCCTAAACAGAAGACATACTTTCTATATTCAAACATACCTCCATACACGCTGTGCCATTGACATGAAAGTTCAGTTGGAGCTGGCTCAGGCCCCGGTGAGACACCACACTACCCTGTACAGACATGCCTTCAGAATACAGACAACACCGTGAAATAAAATGTTAATCTTGTTTTTACCTTGACTTACTAAGAAAAATAATCTTTTGTAACAACACTGTTTATATCTGTCAATCCCACATGTCTCAAAAGTTTTTAATCCTTTTGCTGTCCTTGCCAGTTAAATTGGACAGAGATAGAGGCTTCAGGTGTAACAGCATTAGGTAGCTACATATAAGGAAGAAAACCCAAATGAATATCCCCAGTGAGGGAAGGGCTGCAGTGGGAGTTCACCTCCAGTTCTGGAGGGCAGGAAGAATGAATGGGAGAGAGATCCAGGAAAGCAGGCTGAGAGTGTTCCATGGTGGCTGGGGACAGAAAGTCCAAAGAGCAGCCCTGAAGAGAAGTGTGGAGCTTTGAACAAACAGTCCTCCCACACATTTTAACATGTTTCAGCATCCAGTAGCACCACGTAAGAAAACAACACTAAAAGGCAGAGGCTTTTCATTACTTAGCTTGAAAGCAATTGTACTTTTCACATTGCTTTCATGCAGCACAACAAATTTGGGAGAGTCATGTTCCCCAGCTGCTGTCACAAGCTTCATGGTGTCTCTGGTCCCAATGCTGGAGGCAGCCGGATGCTGGCAAACACAGAATCGCAAAATCTTTTATGTTGGGAAATACCTCTGGGATCATGAAGTCCAACCTTTGGCTGATTACAGCTTTGTAAATTTCGCCATGGCACTAATGCCACATCCAGTTATTTCTTGCAGACCTTCAGGGATGGTGACTCCACCACCAGCCTGACCAGTCCTTTCCAATGTTTAATAATCCTTTCCATGAAGAAATTCTTCCTGATGTCCAGCTCGAACCTCCCCTGGCACATCTTCAGGCCATTTCCTCTTCTCCTGTCACCGGTTGCCTGGGAGAAAAGACTGGCCCCCACCTGGTTATAGCCTCCTTTGAGGTGGATGTAGAGCTTGATAAGGTTCCCCCCTCCCCAAGCCTCCTTTTCTACAGGCTGAACAACCCCAGTTCCCTCAGCTGCTCCTCAGACAGGAGCAAAACTTGTTCTCCAAACCCTCCACCAGTTCCATTGCCCTTCTCTGGACATGCTCCAGTACCTCAATATTTTTCTTGTAGTGAGGAGCTCACAACTGGGCACAGGAATCAAGGTGAGGCCTCACCACTATCAATGTTGGTGCCTTCATTTGTGCACAAACCTTACACAAAACAAAATTCAGGGATTGAGGAAGGAGGAATATATGCCTTGGTATTGAAAATTGCACTCAGTCTGGATGACTCATGTGTGCCGGGGACACTCTCACCAGGCTGGGACAGGATTTCTGCACCCGAGTAGGAAAGTCTGGATTGTCTCTGACAACTGCTTCAGAATAAGTCCTCAGAAATTCCTACTGGCCATTTCTAACAATCTCCTAGCAAGGGAGAGACCAGGGACATTGGAAAGGAGGGCTGGCCTGGCACAAGCCAGCACGTGTGGAGACTCATCATCCCAGCTTTATCACCTCTTCAAGAGTGCAACTGCAGCTCAGTTCAGAGGCACGCCTCTGCAGCTGCCAACAGGCACCCTCAGGCTCCAGAAAGACGTATAGAGAAAAACAGTACTGTAATTTATGCCACATCTTCTTATCTCCTCTTTTCACCACCAGGATGCAAATTAGTCGTAGCTTTAGTAAATGATTACATAAGCATCATATTAATTTTGTTCATATTTCCCCAAAGAAATCAGCAAATTGTTAGAACAACTTGGACTCAGAGATTTATTTTCCAGGCATCATGGACTATTAGCAATTGAGGTACAGTCATTTATCATTTCACAATGAAGATAATCTGGTTAATAAACCAAATTTCTTCCAAAAGAGAGAAGAAACAGCAAGCAAATAGGCAGTGACAATCAAAAGCCATGAGAGGGTTTGGAGGAGAAAGAAAATTTGTTTCAGCCCATTGTTATTTGCATTGCATTCTCTAGAGCTGCTTGAAGGTTCATTTGTTGCCATCCAGAATATTCTATTACAAAAAGCATTCTTCAAAGATAAAGGAAGAGACTGCAAATTTGCAGCTTGAAAAGGTCTTGAGGAAGCTCAATATAAAAATGCCCAAAACTCTCAATCCTATATGATTTGATAGCCCCAGAGCACCCATCAAACACACCTCCCACTGACTGCCACCTCCTCCAACTTTTGCTGAATGATACATGCACAAGTTTCACTGGAAGGAAAAATAGGTTTGACGAGAAAATTTGCTGCTGCGTTCATTTTGTTCAACAACAGGGCAGTGAGAACGAGCTCTTGGCAAGCATGTGAAATCCCCTTGGCACAGCTTAGAGTAACTTGAATTGTGCTAGAGAAGTAGATCCACAGGGCCCTTGGCCAGCCCTGGCTCTGCTCCTCCTCATGGTTAAGTGCCTTTCTGGAAAGAAGAAGCTTCTTGAAAACCTGATTGAGCTAAGGCAGAACCTGCCTGACCATTCTTCAGGCTCTGAGCTTCTCCTGGCCGCAAACCTGGGTTGACACAGTGCCTGTCTTAAACCTGGGAGCAGTAACAGGGCTTATTCTGTAAATAAAGTTATATTCTTTTATCTTCCCATGGAATATTCTCAGCCTTGAGCACTCTGGATGGGGACAGGCAGATAAAAACCAGGAACCTTGAACTGTCAGCTTTATTATTTGTTTCTTGCAACAGGCAACCTAACACTCAGAGGGGATGAAAGACAATGCCTGAGCATAGCACTGCAAAAGGCCCAACACACAACTCCTTGTCTGTAAGCACCAAGAAAAAGGAGACCCACAAAAACTTCTCCACCTGTTCTACAAAATTTGTCAGCCTGGGGCCGAATGATGCCACCTTGCAGTTCTGCTGTGGAGAAAACCAGCTACAACCAACCCAACAAGGTCCCTGCACAGTGGGGGGAGTTCGCAATAGCCCTGCTGCTGAAATACCATTTTCCACAAAGCCAATGGTGAAGAGGGCAGCAGGCACCCATCAGCTTCCCTTGCCCTTTCTCAGGGTGATGTTAGTCCAGTGGGTTTCCCTGGAAGTGCCCACTGCTTCCAAGCACTTTCCCCTTCTGCTCTTCAGGCTCCAAGCAATGCCCCTGCAACCACTTCACACCCCTCAGGCAAGGGTTGTCTGGCTGGGGGCACTGGGAGAGAGAATAGAATGGACTGTGCTGAAAATAGGAGGAATATACCTTTCCCCCAAGTTCTATACCTGGAGAGTGCCTGGGGAGAGTCAGGTACAAAAAACCCCAGGGCTAAACATTCTACCAGTCTCTATTTTGACTACTAGTCACCTCCTCCCTTCACACAGGGCTGTCTCCAGACTTTTCCTTGAGGTGACATGGTCATTACACATAAAAGAAAACGGGACATAAAAAACGTCCCTTCAAACCAAACAGCTGGAGGAAAATGTGCTTCTCTGTTATTCACTGGCCAAATAATCAGAGTACTTGCTCAGAGACAGAGAAACTATGTCCAGGTCCCTCCTCAGCCTGACAGGCTTTACCCCCAAATCTGCCTGTGAAGCATCCTACTACACTGGTGTGTTCAGGAAAGCTGTGGTTTCTTCCCCTCACAGCCATTCTTCTTTGGGTCAACACATATTTGAGGGTCAACACAGATTAGGGGGGGAAAGACCATCAATGCTATCTCTCAAAAGACTATCAAAAGCAGAAGATGAGGCAGACCCACAACAACATCTACACACACCTGTTAACACCACATCACAAATCATTCTGATGCCTTGTGCCACGTTCCTGTCCTTCCAGGCACTTCCCTCAGGAGTGCCCCAAGGCCTCCCTTCTTTTGGTATGATGGGTGAACATGTTTTCCCCAATGCGTGCTAGGGGGAATGATGCCATGTGTGCATATTACACCAAGCCCTGTGGAAGTGAAAGGGTGAAGTGGGTACCACACTGATTGGGCTGGGGCAGAATCTCCATGGCCATGGACAACCCAGTGCCAAGGAATGAGAAGTGGTAGAAACCCTTGGGTTCCAGGCAATCCCTCAGGTCAGAGGAGGATTTGTGCACTGAAATGTTAGACCTGGGAACAGCCTGTGGCAGTCAAGAGCCATGTCTTTCTTCAGATTAGGTGAACACTCGCTGCAGACTTGTTGGAGATGGGATGTTTCTTACAAGATATTTCATAGGCATCCACTGGATTCAGTACCACAGCTGCCAGCCTCAGCAGCATGTGGTCTGTGTACAGAATTGCAGGTAACAAACAGCCATAGACTAATATAGTAAGGAATAGTTCTACGTTTCTAAGAGAACGATTGTAACAGTCAACTTAACCCTCCTTCTCTTTAGCTTTCAATTGTTCTATGCCCAAGAAGTTACTAAAACAGCCACAACTGTATTCTGTGGATTTAAAGTTATTTATTTGTTACATTAAGAGCCACAGAAGACTTCCTGGAGTACACTTGTCCTCTGTGTTGAACAATGTCACTCCCTCCTCTCCACCCACCTGAGCAGTTTAAGTCCTGAGCAAAGTACTTTGGCACTAACCACACAAAAAGTCCTTCTGGAACCAGTAATAAAATAAGCTATTTTGAGGTTTATTTTACTTAGGAGATATTTAGTTGATATAGCAGCGGAAAGCTATAATTAAATTTTCACTCTACGCATCTAGATGATATTACAGTAACATTTGTCTACATAGTTCAGCTACACCACCCATTTTGCAGCACATGCCTGCAATTTGGAGGTCGTTCTTCTAGGATGCCTTAGGCGTGCAGGGGGCTGATATTTACGTATTCCTGAATTGATTTCATTAGCATAAAATAGTCTGTTCCACTACATGATATGAACTGTGGTTGCTGTACAGTGAAGCAGCTCAAGTGCAGGTGCTTTTCGTTGGTAGGTGAATTGCTTCCCTTTAAATTGTGGAGAGATGATGGACCCTATAGATTGCATTTTTAAAGAGCAGACAACACATTCTGTGATAACTGTTAACATCCAACCATCTATATTTCTTTGCAATCTTGTTTGAATGATGATTTGTGTCCAAGCTGTGGTCCAATAAATGGAGTTCCAGCTTTGAGCACAATTCTGAAGCCAAGCTTGAACTTCCTGAAAATGAAAATTCATTATGACACATAAACAAGTCTTTAACCATGACATGAAGAATATGATCAAGAGGTGAAATCATTCCGCTGTGATAAGAGCAATTTTTCTCTGCAGGTGAATCATTGTTCTAGACTGAGCATGTGAAAAGAATTACCCTTACCTTCTCTGTCTTCAATTTAGATAAGTAATTAAAAGTTAACAGAAGGTAGACTAAAATCAGCTCAAAATGCCACAGCCATATGATAACCCAGAAATAAAACCACAGGCCTGTCCATTGTGATTTAAATCTAAACCAGAATGGTAATAGTTCTAAAACGGTTCCTATTGCGCTAGCTGTGGTTCAGTCTGCTTCTCTTGTACACCTGCTGATTGCTGCTCCATCGTCTGGAAGGAGCTCTTCCCTGAGCTCTCCTTCTTTGGGATCACAATTCCCAGATTTTACACCCAGATTTTCACAGTCCTGCAAAGACTCAGACCTCTGCCTGGCAAAGGCACTGACCTCATATCTGCTATGCAAGGGCAAGGACAGCCACAGTCCCCCTCCCAGCAACTCTGACATGTGCTGTGGCTCCCAGTTCAGCATGCTGCATCCTGGCTTTTCCCAAGTGACACACCCACACCCTCTTTGGTGTCAAGAGAGTGAGTTGCCTTGTTGGGGTGTGCCAAAATATTGGTTGCAGGAGCCTTTCTTTCTCTATCAGGTGCAGAAACACCTTCGGCAGGTGCCACCAGCACCTTCCCACAGCTAGGTCAGATATCTGCCTAGGTATCTTCAGAGACAGGGAATGCTGCCGCCAACAGCTTCAGCTGCAGGGCCAAGACAACTTTCCCATACTTGGCATAAGCAGGGGTTCTCCATGAATGCTGAGTTTCAGCTTTGCAGTGGTGACCAGGTGAATATAGCTGTCTGGAAGACAGGAAGACTGAAAATTACACTGGCATGAGGGAGTAAGACCCTCTTTGGTGCATGTGTGCCCACGGGTGCCTACTTAGATGCTGACACCCAGCTGGGAGAGGACACAAGCGCCAAGTGGCCTGGAGAGCTGGCCTGCCATTGCCAATAGGAGTAGTGATTGCATTGTGACAGTGCCCCAGAGAGTGCAGCCCTTGGCAGCAAAATGTCTAGACCTCCAGGCTCCATCACAGCCCAGCACTGCCCATCACCTGATCCACTGGCACCAGGATATGAGCAAGATTCGAGCGCCAGGAACACCTAGCGCCTACTTGCAGCCTGCTATGCCATATACTGGTCAGTGGACAAGCAGCTTCCTTTCCACCCACCTTGGCATATCATGGTGGCAAAATCCAAGTTCTAACACAGCTTTTGTTTCTAGCAGGGAAGAGAGCAGCAATCAGGCAGGAAGGTGCATATGCAGAGCAGACCAGAGTGTGCCAGCTGCCTATGCTTGCTCACACCCACTCAGCCTCCCACAGATGAGCAAGAATAGTACCTGATCACATTGCACATGTGGCTTGCCTTCCCCTGATAAAAGTGCTAGATCTTTAAGCAGAAACAATGCTTCAAAAATACTCTCTCAGTGCTACAAATGGCAGGCTCCTGCATCCCTTCATTTGTGCATAGTCAGATCATTCTTCAATAGCAGCCCGCTGGACCAGTGTGTGTATAGGAGGCTTCATCCTCAGGGCTGTGTGCACATAGCTAGCTACCTCTTTGTTAGGTACCCAGGACTTAGAGGTGTGGGATATTAGAGCAGCAGACAGTAGGATACCCCCAGCTCTGTATCTCCCTTCTAGCTTCAGTCAATGCTGCCTTTCCCTGTGGGGCCCTTGCCTTTCAGAGACATGACCACACTTTGAAGGAGAAACTTCTGGGTATCTGTTACATGCAGCTCTGGTGATGTCAGTTCAGAAGCACCTGTGACTCTAACTCTTAAGCTACAAAAAGGAATCCCACAGTAATCCCACGTTAAATTTCTTACCTGCAAGGTACAGTATGGTTAGCTTCCCAGAAACTGCAGTTCAGCTGTGCAGCCAAGGCACTGCTTCCAGCACTGGAAAAAAAAAAAAAAAAGCAGTGCCAAGGGGAAGGCATGCAAGTCTCTGGGAGGCTTTACAGGATCCTAGGCAGGTAAAAAGAAAGGCCAGTCAGACATGTCTTCTGGACCAGGGAGAGTCATGAAAATTTGTGCAGGATGTGAAGGACCCACATACTAATCAGCAGTCCTGATCCTGATTTTGCAAAAATAGCTGGTCTTGACTAATATTCTCCAGTTTGTGTTGCATTATTTAACTTCTATCTCTTCCCTCACGTGTGCATGTCCCTAAGAGCTAAACCTGCCAGTGCACTGTGGAGCTGCAGTTCCAAACATCCCCCAGCTGTGTGAGCAGAGTTCTCCTCGGGCATGGCAAGCAGTGCTCAGCAGGCCACTGCAGCTGCATGAAGCCTGTGTGCACTTGTGTCTTGCTCTTCAGCTCACTCTTCTGGCAGCCAAACAATTTCACCCTCTCACAGGCACTTGAGGCATGAACACAGGATGATCCAGACCCATAGCTTGTGCTTGTCTCAAAGCAAGCCAGAGTGCTGGCACTTCTACAAAGTTCTGGCTGCTGAGGATTTCAAATGCCATTACTGTAGAGTTTGACTTTCCTTCTGTTCTGTTTCCCTTCATTTATTTGCTCTTTTACCCAGCAGTTAAATACTTTCCTTTCATTACTTGCTACACATTTTTAGTTCAAAACCTGAAAAATAATGTGTGTCGCCATTGAGTAAGAGCAAGAAGCACTGGGATAATCTTGCCACTTAATGCCCCAGTATAGCCGTGGGAGGGTCAGCTACTTAAGCGCATCTGCAGCTTGCTGATTGTCTGAAAACCATGCAGATTAGCCAAAAATCCATTTCATAGATGTGGATGCTTCCTGGGCAACAGCCTCTGCTGTTGATTTTCTAACTCTGAGCTGGCTGGTGGGAAAGCACAGGCTCTATGAGGAGCTGCATGCTCTGGTCCATGTCTTCTTTTCATTCACTGCATAAATGAGGTTAGATCAGCATATATGTCTAAGGATTTTCTGATTCTCCTTTGCTGCAAAATCATCACCTCTGGGTTTCTCGTGAACTGAGAATGATTCTGGCAGTGCAGAGGAACCAGCTTGTCCAGTGTGGTGTCTCCTTGTTCTGTAACAGAGCTGGATCCTGTTCTTTCTGGCTTCTGCATGGGCCAGGCAAGTTAAGTTGATTAGTGGCATCATTGCACTTCAGTGTATCTCATGAGTCTCACAGCAAGAGGCACATTCATATGTAGGTGAAACCTCTAATTGCCTTGTGCAGTATTGGTGTTTGCACGCTGGTAAACATCCATGTTACTGTGCTGATTACTTCGTGACTTTTTTGGAAACACCTTGTGGAATATCATTGGAAAGAGGAGGTGCACTGGCAGGTTTAGCTCTTAGGGAGGTGCAGGTTTGCAGTTTAGCTTCAGTCTCATGCTATCTTGCTGTCCCACAACACTTTGACAGAAGCCTGACATGGGCCTGGAGTTCACAGACCACATGGCTTGCTGTCATGAGTTTGCCAGAAGAAGACAATGCTACCAATTTCTGTATTATCACTCCACTCATTTAACATTTACAACATATCTTTGGGGAGGATCGTGTTTGCTTATCATCTGTTTCATACCTGGGGCGATTTGGGACTTTGTTTTCATTTACACAAAATCTGCTCGTGATAAACTAGGAAATGCCTGTATTATCCTGTGGAAGTTGAAACTTGTTGAAGCATGTCTGATGCTGATGCATGAATGTTCTGTGGATCAAAAAGCACTGCTAGCAGAACCAAACAGGAAAGGCAGTACACCAGTCTGGATAAGGAGCATCCTAAGTACATGTCAAGATGCAGAACTAAAGCCTTGAAGAGGAAACTTCTCCACCCCAATCTCCACTCCCATGACATGGCTGATTCACCATGGAGAGGAGAGTGGGATCAAGGCAAAGTGGTGGACCGATTCACGCTTGTGGAAAGGGAAGAGGCCTGATCACAGCAGGGGCAGCAGTACAGAGGGTGCTTGCCAAAACAGGCAGGTTGGTAATGAGAGCACAACTTGAAGGAGCATGTGCTGTAGGGTGCTCCTTCTGGCTAGCGCTGCATCCAGCCAGGAGCAGAGTCTATGTTCTGGCCACCAGCTAAGGTGCCAGGGACAAATTTCACAGGAAGCAATTTCCCACTTGGCAAATGCTAGGAAACAGAGAAATGATGGTTCATGTATTCCTCTGTCAGATCCTCTGTCATAGGGTGTCTGTAGGGGAGCTTGGACTATTAGAGGGAGCGTTTGGATACCTCTGCTCTGATGGCTCCTGAGATACAAAGGAAATTAAGCAAGTTCCCTATCAACCTGCCAGAGTCTGGTCTGCCCTAGAGGCGCCCTGCAAGTATTGCAGCCCCCAGTAGTGCCTTATGGCCCAAAGACAGAGTTCAGCGGGTGTGTTCACCTGGTGCCAGCACAGCATGGACATTTTGGTTGCTTGAAAGAGCGTGAGGAAAAGCCTTTATTTGCAAATGGCCCCTTCACATCTGCTGATGGATGGAGAGCAATACCAAATAGTAGCACGGGTGTTTATGTAGGAAATACAGCTCATGGCGCATTCTTGTTCATGGGCTTTGGCCCAGGGTAGAGGGAGAACAACAAAGTCACCTCCACCAACCACAGCAGGATAGGGGCCAGGCCTGCCTAGATGAGGTTAAAACAGAGGGAGACCGGTCAATGAGGCTAAATGGCTTCCATCTCTCACCTCACTCCTCACCAGTTACATCTTCACCCTCAGCAGGAACTAAGCTAGAAGTTACCCCGTGCTGCCCCAGTGCTGTGGTTCTCTACTCCAATATCTACGTAGATATCCATTTCTGAAATGCCAATCACATGGCTCTTAAAGCAAGTTTTTGGTTTTCTTAAGCACATTTAGTGCATGATTCTTAAATCGTAGACTTCTGCACTTGCAAATAACTTTTAACACCATTACTGGGTGCAAATGAGGATATAGTCTGTAAATGATGAATTACTTGATTGCAGTAAATCGCTCTGGTAGATGTCTGTGTAGTCTCGCTTGAATCCACAAGAAGTTGCAGGTCCAATCATTAGACATATTAAAATTATAAAATGCAAAACAGGAAGAAAAGTAAAAGTATTTTTAAAAATTGGAGTCAGAATTTTGTGGGCAGCAAACTAAGTGTACTGTGCTCTTTACCCCTACATGTAGAAGCTATTAATATATCTCATTTAGATACTGGTTAATACCAAGATTTCTTTGTCTTTCCAACTTCATTTTGGAATGTGCTAACTAAAAATATTGCATTGTTATATAAAATTGTTATATAAAATAAGAATTTTTTTTCTGATTTTACTCAACTGTGGTTGTCTCTGAAGAGAGTGACATTGATTATAGTATGACTATCTCTGAGCTAAAGCTCTTCTTTATCCATGTTCCTTCAGAATGTCATATCCTCAAGTACTCACACAAACATACAAGTTAAGGTTGAAACACTGCATGTCTTAGCTTGTAGATACACTCTGAATGTATATAAACTAACACTGAACCAAAAAAACCTGAAAAAATTCTCTCAAGAAATGCCAGTTTTTCTTCATTGTTAGATCCATAGTGCCTTAAGTGCAAACACTTTTCTCAAAATAAAAAAAAAGGGTGTTTCTATAATAAATACCTTTCTCTCAGTAGATTACTCTCATAGTGAGCATGCAAGACAAAGCACCATTTTCCCTGCTTGAGATGAAGTTATGGGTAAGACTTTGCAGTTCAGTCTTACAGAATGATCTATTTTGGAAGAACACGGTTGCCTTGGTGCTGTGCCTCCTCGATTGTTTGTGCTGGAGTGTCTTGGCTGTATGAAGAGTTTACTGTTTCTTTTAAAAGCCGCAGTAGCACACAGGAGAATCAAATCATCCAAGCAAGGAATGTCTTATGAAAGGATAGCAATTACTTCTTTTAAAAACATTTTTTGGGAAGAAAGAGACACAAGGTCAGAAGTTTACCTCTGAGTACAGTTTTTTGGCCAAAGACAGCACAGATTTGACCCACGGGGATTATCACATTACGCTGCATGTCAGTGCCAAGCCCAGGAACAATGCCACACCAGTCTGACTCCTACCCACAGTGCTGCAGGCAGAGCTGAGCCCTTTGTGTGGAGGGAAGAAATCAGCAAGCTCAGGGACGAGCTGTTCAGCATCACCCCCACAGCAGGAGCTTACAGAGGCTTCAGAGGATGTTAGACATAATTATTAGGAGGTATTTACAGAAATGAAATGTGAGCATGTCACTGAGGCTCCTGCTCAGGTAGCTGAACTCTGTAAACAGCTGCCTAGAAAAGACTTGGTCATTCTGCAGACATAATAACTAGTACCCAGAAAGCCCCTGATCCAGCCATGGTAATCTTTGTTTACTGGTTGAAAAGAACAGAAGGGACATGTAGTCAGTCTGATCAACCCTCTCCCCTTTGAACACTGTGCTGAGCACAGTGAAGGACAGAGGGGAGCAAATAAAATTTTGTATCTGTCCTATCAATTAAGCTAATCAAAGACCCTGAGCAGTGTAGTAGAACATGCTGCCTTGATTCCAGTGAGCAAGCAAGCAGTCTCCCTGACTGCTAACCAATCCAGCTTCCCTAACAATGCACTCTCAAATGGTTTTCTGCAAGGAATTCTTCCCCAGAAAACTTATCATTAAAAGAAAAGAGAGTATGTGAGTGTAACAGATCATTTAGAAGATATTTATAATTCTCTTGCTAGAGGCTTGTGCTGTTGGACTCAAGACATTAAGCAATTCTAACTCCAGAGGTTGAATAGAAAGATGTCAGTAACACTTCAACAACATTTAACACTTCTGTGATTGGGGGAAGATGGGTTTGTTTCATACTTACCTGGGACTTCCATATGTGCCTAAGGATTTTCCTTGCTGTGGATAATGCTGTCGTGCCCAAATGATCACAGTTTCTCTCCGACACATAGGTACTCACTGCCTCCTTCCTCTCCCTCCATATAAATGTATTTGTTAAATACACAGTCGCATTTTCATGTCATCTCTTTCTGGTCTTCTGCTGTGACACTCCAGCTGATACTCTGATTTGAGTTTTTCTCATCTGCTCTGATTACATCCTTCCTCCCAGGCTCTTGCACTTCATCTGAACAGATAAATGATCCACACCTCAGCAGGTCAGTATTTTGATGAAATTATCTTCAGCCCTCTGAATTCCAGTGCTTAACAACCATTCTTTGGCAACCTCTGTCTTCAGTGCAAAACAGACTGCGGTTTTATATAAGGACATCTACTTCATTATAAAACATGATCCACTAGCCTGTTTCCTATAATAGCTAGTCTGACAAAAATGAAGATAATTCATGAATTTTCCACAAACTTTTACAGTAA
This sequence comes from Dasyornis broadbenti, assembly GCA_013397935.1. Classification (NCBI taxonomy): domain Eukaryota; kingdom Metazoa; phylum Chordata; class Aves; order Passeriformes; family Dasyornithidae; genus Dasyornis; species Dasyornis broadbenti. Next base: position 254,333 of record VZRN01005377.1, read on the forward strand.
GAACACAGTACATGCTGGAAATGATTGCCCATAGACACCCTTGAATGTTTGTCCTTGTCAGTTTTCAAGCCTCAGGTAGATGAAACCATGACTGACCTGGCCTAATAGAACAATACTCTCCATTTTAGCAAATGTTTTAAATGGGTGATCTCCAGAGATCCCTTCCAAGCAATAATTCTAAGTTCCTATGAATTTATGTTTGTGGAAAAGTAGAAACCACATGTAAATTGTCTCTAGAAGTCTCTGTGAGTTACCCTGTTGTAAAAACGCCCACATTTATTTTCAGTGGAGATGAACTTGGACAGGAAGAATCAGCCATGTTAAATAAGGGGTGGCAGCAGCTGTTCTATTAACACAGAAAGAAGGCAAATGAATAACTGCACCATCTTTGTAATCCTGTTCTATCTATGGAGAACTTGATTGTTTTCTGATGACTTTTAAATCAGATTATATGAAATAAATTAAAATCAGGAAACCTCAATAGGAACCTCAGCAATAAAGCAGGAAGAGATGCATGCCTGCATGTTGGTTTTGCAAAGAAATTTAGCTTGATTTATTTGCTGTGATTTCCACTACCTCATGCCTTGCACAAGCAAGCACAAGTGGGGTAAAAGCAAGCATAACCATAGTATGTCCATTCCCATTCAGAGCCACCCAGAACTGCACAGAGCATCCATCCACATCAGTCACAGCAAGGCACTGTCTTACCCAAAGCACCATGCCTTCCCCTGCCCACCCTGTGCCAGGATGATACGCAGGGCTGCTCTGTCTGCAAGGATGGGCCGGCACACAAAGACAAGAGGCAAGGACATCTCTCTATGATCTCTATGATCTCTTAAAAAAAGCACAGATAAGTCATCCCAGTCTGCTCTCTCATGAATGAATTTTCCCTTGTTTGCATTTGAAACTACTGTTGGTGATTAGAAGCTGAGGAAAAAAAAAAATTAATCAAGGGGGCTTGAAAAATGTAGTGGTTTGGAAAATAATTTGAAAAAAAAGCTCCAAAGCCAAAAACTTTAAAGGGAGGTTTTATAAACCCTAGAACAATAAAAGTACTTCTTATTGCTCCAATTCCACATAGCTCTAAGGGCTCATCTTACCTTCTGTCTGCCTGAAGGATGCAGTATAACTGGAAAAAGTTCTTAGATACTCAAGAAAAGTAAATATCTGTATTGAACTGCTGGTTTTCCTAACTCCACCCGTAAGAATAACATTTACAGTAAGGCACATACAAGGAATCTTCCTATAAATATAACTCTAAAGACAATATTTAGTCAGTCATTGAGAAATGAACATAGAATTTTCCACTCATGTTATTGTAGCTGGTAAAGGTTTACATTTTGATTCTCATAAAAGGATTTATAGAGAGCTGTAAATTTACAAAGTACAAACATAGATAAGACATATTCCCTGGCCAAAATGTTATGGAATACAAATTCAAGAGGAGATGCAGGAGGAATTCTGAGGAAGAGCTAGGGACTACAGAGTTGTGAAAGCATGTGTGAGGAGGATAGCAGTGCTCTGGAAAACACTCAGCCTAATTCGTGAGCTTCTTGCATCAGCTCATACAGGTAAAATCAGTTTCTTCAGGGACCTGATTTCTGCTCCACACCCATAAAAGCAGAAAGATTCTACTTCTTTCATTGTGGCAATAGAAAATTATTTAGAAATTAGAGGCAGGTAGAAATCAGGCTCCTAAATTTGAATGAAAGATTCAAAACTGACTATGTTCAAATGCAACCCAAAATCTAAAATATCCTGAACTGAAAAGAAAACCCTGATTTTGGGACAAAGATCGTTACTAAAATGGGCTTTTTCAGAATTAAAACCAAAAACATCATGAAGACATTCAATCTTGAGTCCAGTTTTGGATCCTAACTTGTGACCTAAACCAGCTCCACTAGGGATTGAAACACACTGGTCCATGCTTGATGAAATTTGGGAGCTCAGAGCTGCTCAAAGTGTTTGAAATGGCACAAAATAGTTGCAGGATTCTGCAGAATTAACACTAGAAATGTTTGTTAGAACAATTCTGTTCTAGCTGCATATTTTCTCTCTTCTTATTGGATTTTGCTGCTGGAGCAGTTCCTCTTTGAAATGCTCCATTTAATTTAGATGAGCCAATGAACAAGTAAAACTCCATTCCATGAAAGCTTGTTTAAAAGTCTCAGCTTTATTATGTCTAAAATACTGCAATTAAGGTCTGCAAGTAATTCTCAGGGCCTGAACTTGGGCTTTTGGCTGGGAAACCTTTTGTCTAACTGTTACCTTAAATATGAAATTATGTTTGGGAAATTGCAGTATCTTCCAATAGGAAGGAAATAAAGGGCTTCAAACAAACAAGCAAACAAACAAAACCAGAAAAAGATAGTAAAGAGCAAGGAGTGCCCTAAATATGCCTTTTCTGTACACAAATCATACTCTGAAAATCACACTTCTGTTCAAAGCAAACTTTGCACAACTCTCACTCATTTCCAAATTGACATCAGCAACTTATGGTGAGTTTCACAGCCATTTTCTGGTGGATCAATATATCCTGAGACCCTGAAGGTTAAAATGCAAGTCTGTGTGGTGGATTAAAAAAAAACCATAATAAACATTGTCAGAGAACTTTGGATAGCTCACTTCCTCTATTAACCTTTCTGTCAGCAGGAGCCCTGGACAGATATCAGTAAAGAAAAAGATTCAGAATTTCTCGTGGGAAAAATGCTGGCTTTTCTGACAATATTTAGAAAGAATATTAATATAATAATAATTAAAATCTGCACATTGGGGTGGCTATGTTCTTTTAAAACTCTACAGTGGTTTCTGAGCTCCTCAGACTGCACATTTTCAGTTGCACAAAGAAAACATCTGTGGAGTGTTTGCTGCAATGTGGAAAGTTGAAAGATTTTCAGGACATAAAGCCACTGTCTCGTCCTTTCCTTATCATATGCCTCGTTCACACACAATTCTTTTCCAGTTCTCCTTATGTTACTGGTACTGCCTTGATCATCTTCTGAGCCTCCCAACCAAGGAAGAGGACAGTGCTGCCACTGGCAACCCCACCCACTGTGTCTCCTAGAGAGCCTGTGTTACATCTCAGCTGCAGACCCACAGTCTCAGTGGTGCCCAGAAGTGGATTCAGCATTCATGCCTGGCTGTTAGAGAATTATCTAGTACAGATAGTCCAGGACAGATATTGGCATGGCTCACTTCAGCCCAGTCAGGGAGATTTTAGCCTGTGCCTTTCTTCTGAAACTCTTTGGAAAAATGCAATGAAAACGTTAGAAGGACAAGACATGCAGTGCAAGTAGAGGATATCTACCTAGTGAAGTATCTAGTGAAACTAATAGGTGGATTTGTTGTAAATAATTTTGCCAGCATTTCTAATGGAATGGAATCCTTCCATAGTACAGTGATTTATCTGCAAATAATCTCCAGTCTAGTAGTATTAAATAACAGGTAAAATTACTATACATTCATTAGAGTCACAGAACAGTTTGTGTTGGAAGTGACCTTTAAAGGTAATCCAGTTGAATACTCCCTGCAGTGAGCAGAGGCATCTTCAGCTAGGTCAGGTTGCTCAGAGCCCCATCCAACCTGGCCTTGAATGTTGCCAGGGAGGGAACATCCACCACCTCTCTGGGCAAACCTGTCCCAGTATTTCACCATACCCAGCAAAAAAATTTCTTCCTTATATTTAGTCTGAGTCAACCCTCTTTTAGTTCAAAACCATCACCCCTTTTCCTATCGCAACAGACCCTGCTAAATGTTCTCTCTCCATCTTTCTATTAAGCCCCCTCTTAAGTACTGAAAGGCTGCAGTAAGATCTCCCCAGAACCTCTCTTCTCCAGGCTGAACAAACCACTCTCCCACCCTTTTCATAAAGGAGGAATGTTCAATCCCTCTGATTATTTATGTGGCCTCCTCTGGACTTGCTCCTGCAGGTCCTTGTCCTTCCTGTACTGGGACCCAGAGCTGGATGCAGCACTGCAGGTGGGGTCTCACCAGAGCAGAGCAGAACAGAGGGGCAGAATCCCCTCGCTTGACCTGTCAGCTACAAATTAGCATCGATGTATCTGTAGCCAAGGCAATTTGCTAATTTTAAAGGTAAGACTGGAGAAGAACTCAAAGACCAAGTTCAGGTTGAAGGGCTAATTCACAGTTTGTATGAGTGATGGAAGTAATTAGCCAAAGTTTAGCCCCTGTTGTTCAAATTTTAGAGTGTAAATGATACTTTTAATAGTGCTCTATAGCAAAATACGAATAAGAAAAATAGTCTTAAAAATTAGGCTTGGCAATTTTTTTTTTTTTAAACAAAACCCACCTAACATTCAAAATGCCTGAAGTGTGAGTCCTGACTGTGCATGTAAGACACAGGTACATCCTATTTGTTCTGATGTTCCTACAGTTAGGTCTTGATTTCATATTTAGATGTTTATCACATTAAAAACCAAAGAAAATAATTGATTTTTCTTATAAGCCAGTAGTATAAACACGTCTAAGCCAGTAATTTTAGAAATACTGAGAACTAAAAAGCATGTATGGAAAAATCTTACTAAATGAATTGGTCTGTGTTTTTCAATATGAACTATTTCTTCCACTGGATTTTCCCAACACCTTTGTAAAGAAACCAAGAGTCATTTGACCAAAAGATTTGGTATTCCTGGCACGCCAGTTCTGTTTGGGTTTAGCTGATAAGACCGCTGGAGATGGTTTAATAGTCACCAGGGAGGTCTTCAAGAGATTCAGGGGCTGTTGAAGCTGAGTGTGTTCCTTGAGTTGATTTATAGATTTTTTGTTTTGTCTCTAGGCAAATTTTGCAAATGCTTCAAGTTTGATGAAAAGACACTTGTGCCTCTCTTACAAAGCTCTAAAAAACATGCCAAGTGCAGTCAGTTACTCTTATTCATCCAGATCATGGTATGCTCCCACACTTTTTATTCATCCCTTTAGCCACAAAGCCTTGATTTTCACATGGTGCTAGAGGGGAAAGATGTGTCTTATGAATTTCCTACAGCTTAGTTTGTAAAAGCACCATGCAGAAGTGCCTTTACATATTTATTGCTATTGAAGACATGCCAAGAGTGATCACCATTTAAACATCAATATCATTGTACTGGGGAAAAAAAAAACCAAACAAAAAACCAATCAAACAAAAAAACTCACACCAATAAAAACCCCCCAAAACCTCCAAACTATCACTGAAAGCAAAACTCTGGAAGCTTTCCACATTCATCTTTTGCCAAGTGTGAATTAATGCACCCATTTCCATTCATACCAACTGACCTTTTAAAAGTATCTTTTCCTGACCAGTGGTAGAGGAGCTGTTACATCAACAGAAGCCATAAATCTGCACTCATCCTCACTGAAAACTTGGTTTTCTCTAGTAGCTATGCCCAGCACTCTTTCCTGCTTGTAAAATCTGATTTCCCTTTATGACAAGGTTAACCCACCTAGCTGATCAGGGGAAGCCAGTTGATGTGATCTTTTTGGATTTCAGTAAAGCTTTTAATACTGTCTCTCACAGCATCATTCTGGACAAAATGTCCAGCACGCAGCTGGATAAACACATCATGTGAGGGGTGAGCAACCGGCTCATGGGTCAGGCACAAGGGATTACAGTGACTGGGGTGACATCAGACTGGGGGCCTGTCACTGGTGGGGTTCCACAGGGCTCCATGCTCTTCAGCATCTTCATAAATTACTTCAACGCAGGATTTGAAGAGATACGAAGCACGTTTGTTAAAGATACTAATAGGGGAGGAGCTGTTGACTTCCTCAAAGTCAGAGAGGCCATAGACAAAATAGAGGGCTGAGCAATCACCAGTCAAATTAAATTCTACAGGGGAAAATGTTGGATTCTGCACCTGGGATGGGGCAGCCATGGATGTATAGACTAGGGAACGAGAGGCTGGAGAGAAGCACCATGGAAAGGGCCCTGGGAGTCCTGGTCGATGGCGAGTTGAACAGGAGTCAGCAGTGCCCTGGCAGCCAGGAGAGCCACCCGTGTCCTGGGGGCATCAGGCACAGCATCACCAGCCGGGCAAGGGAGGGGATTGTCCTGCTCTGCTCTGCACTGGGGCAGCCTCACCTCGAGTGCTGGGGGCAGCTTTGGGCAATGCAATATGAGGAAAACATTAAACTGTTGGAGAGTGTCCGAAGGCGGGTGACGAAGATGGTGAAGGGCCTTGAGGGGAAGCTATATGAGGAGCAGCTGAGGTTGCTTCATCTGTTCAGCCTGGAGAAGAGGAGTCTGAGGGGAGACCTCATTGCAGTCTACAACTTCCTCACAAGGTGTAGCAAAGATGCAGACGCCAATGTCTTTTCTGTGATGATCAATGACAGGATCTGAGGCAATGGTCTGACGTTGTGTCAGGGGAGACTTAGGCTGCATATTAGAAAAATAATTAGAGGGTGGCTGGGCACCAGAACAGGCTCCCCAGCGAAGTGTTACAGGACCAGCCTGACAGAGTTCAAGAAGTGTTTGGACAATGCTCTCGGGCACTGTGTGACTCTTGGTGTGTCCTGTGCAGGACCAAGAGTCAGATTTTGATGATTTCTGTGGGTGGCTTTCAACTCAGAATATCTTGGGATTCTGTGGTTAATGAATTTAGCAAGTCACATACCATCCTTCCTTTGCACACCTCCCTCTATCATTTGCCTACTTTTTCCTTGAATAAGCAGTTCTGTAACTCTTTTCCGTGAGAATGTTAATCCTTTTGATGCAATTTGAGTGTGCCCTGGGAGCAGCTTCTGCACTGAGCTCTCCTCTTTGGAAAGATACCTGTTTCTTTGTTCCAGTAGGCTTGGATTTCAGTTCAGATTTAAATTTATCTGCTTTGCTGAAGTTGGGGTACATGGGGAATCAAAGACAGCAAAACACGAAGCACATAGGAAAGCTTCCACTGAAAAGTGAGATGTCAGTGAAGTTTAGGTGAACAGGGCATTTCCAAATGTTTTGGGATTATATACATCTAAATTAAGACTGAGATAAAATTTGTGATTTTATGCCTGAATGTAGCTATTAGGACAATGGGAAAATTTATGGCTATCAGCTTTGATGCTTATGGATACAGGTCACCTCAAGATTAGACAGCAACCTGATGAGCTTAGGGAGAATTTTGAGAAGAAATTTCAGTGTCCAAGGAGATAATTAGATATAATCTGAAAAATGAGGCTTTTTGTAGGTCTAAACATCTCCCTGTCAAAACCTTTATGGCTCATCTATTACAGCTCACATTAAACACATTCTGCAGCAAACATTCAACATGCCCTATTTTTCAAGACAGTGATACCACAGTTATACTGTTATTGATTGCTTCAGAAAAGTAGCAGTGTACCTTTATACACATGTACGTAGATGTAAACACCTGCACATACATGCACACACACAGAGACATGAGCACTGTTGATGAGAAGAGTTAAAAATACTACTACCTCTTATTTTTCAGCCTACCTCTCACCAACAGCTAGAAAAAAACAAGTTCTAGAATGAGGAAATAATCAAGTTATATTAACAAGTCCAATTCTCAAGTAATGTAAGACACAAAAGCTACTTGATGGAGGTGGGGTCAATATATTTAAAACAAGAGATAATTTCAGGGCAAATTTTGAGTATCATATTATTCTTTCTAGTTCATTACAATTTTCCAATGCACAATTTCAAACATATTCCTTACCATGGGTAATTAACAGACCACAAGCAACATCTCATTTCCTTTCTTTCACTAAACTTACATTATGTCTGCATCTCTACCACTCCACCTGACAGTTTTGATCTTCTGATAATTTCTACTCTGACTATCTGCATTTACAATTGGGTACCATTTAAGGTCTCAAAGGTAAAATAATATTTGATTTAGGACACTCGTCTTTATATTAACATGCTGAATATGGCCAAGTCTACACCATAAATGCAACCTACCCTCCAGTTCCCAAAGGCATTTTAAATTACCCCGTTCTTACACAAAATTTGCCAGTTCCCTGAAAAATTGAGACTCTCATGCTCGCCAGGATATGTGCTCAAGGCCACCGTCTTGATACTGCTGAATTCCTGTCTTTTCTTTCCTTGCTTTGCAGACAAAAGGGTGAAGTTGTTTTCCTGCCCTGCTCTATTAACATTGTAGATATGACTGCCTCCTTTGACCATCTAAAATATTTTGTTGCAAGCCTAACGGAGTGCAAAAGGCACCTGCATCCACTTTACTACTATTTATCAAATTGCATAGCTGCTCTGTTGAAACATTTGAGATGTTGTGGACGTCCTTTTTATTCAAGATACACTGGAAATAACACAGAAAATGCCATGTGCTTTGGCCTGACAATACACCTGGCTGGTAGAGAACCTCTCAGCATTTCCCACGCCTTCCCGTGATGCAGTCTCCAGGTCCTCTTGTGCCCCCTTCTCTGCACACTCATTATTTTTCTCTAGTTCATAATAATGCCCAGTTTGCGGATCATGCGCCTTTCTATCTCTGCTCATTCCAAAACCCTATCTCATTCCTCTGTCTCCTCTTCCTTATGAAATTGCCCAGCATTAGGGACATAGGAAGTGCTGATGAGTATAACTTTTAGTGGCTGCTGATCTAGCTGATCTTCTTCTGTAGCTGCAGTTTATTATGAACATATAAAGAGATTTCCAGCTGCTCTCCCCATGCAAGAAATAGAAGGCATGGAAAGAAAGGAGTCACAGGCATGTTCTGCCAACTCTCCACAAACTGCAATTAAACACTTTTTGAACCAGAGTGGAACCAGGAGCCACAGCCTGAGCCTTAACAGGACTCCATTACTTCTAATTACATACTGGGGTTGCCACACAGATATTTCCCCTTCCTTCTGAGGGTACAGCATAACTAGAAGGCAATCTTCATCACACCTCCTCTTCAATCACATCTAATCATATGTATTTCATTCCTGGTAAATTTCTCCCTAAGCTTGTTGCTCTGGAGTTTTAAATATTTCTGTGGATTTTTTAATGGTATAACAGGAAATATAACCAAAGGAGACAAAGTAAAGTTGAGCAGAGTTCAAGAAGTCCAGATGTTTGGAAGGAAGGTATAAAAGTGTCAAGATCAAAATCACTTTCTGGTCTAGAAGTCAACCTGGAATAGCATGCCAAGAATATTAACAAAGTTAATTTTGGTAGTTTTTCTGATTTTATCTCACATAAAAATGCTATAATCTATCCACTGACAACTCTGTTTGGAGTCTAACAAAAACCAAGGAAGTGGAAAGACATAGGAAACAACAAAATTCATTTATTTGAGGCTTGAGAATATTATGGCAGTTCCGATCTCTGTCCTTCTACTCAAACCTGGTTAGGGAGCTCTGTCAAAACTAAGTCCCTTAAACCACAGCTCATAGTCAGCCTCTCTGTGATACCTGCTGTGATTAACAATAGTTAGCTAAAGCTTAATCTGGGCATTTGAGCACTTATTTGTCCTCTCAAGTCTTCTCTCCCCCAGATGTGTCTACAGTTACCCTGCAGAGCAGCTCCACTACTGCTTGATGTCTCATGTAATAGCTGAGAGAACCTTCAGCCTGGAGACACTGCTCAGCCCATGTGCCCAGAGCACTTCAACATTTTCCAGCTGGCTGCACCCAGCCTGTCTAAGGAACTGCCCATGCCACCTGGGCACCCATAGCAGGAACTACCCCATTTTCCTGTCCTCACTTTGAGGGCAGCAATGCCTTCTTCTCCAGCATTGCCAAAGTCACACCCCACTTTCAGCACTCATGACACTGCTGTGAAGATCCTGGGAAGCTGCTTGTTCTTGTTAAGCCATGAGCTAGTCCTTACCTGTCAAATCCAGGATAAGTATCTCATTTCAGTTTTAAAGCCCCTTGTGCCCTTCTCCACGTGTCACCTTGTACTTGCTGACTCCTACTGCCAGGACGTCAATTTTGAAACAGATTTTTTCTCTTTCTTCCATATTTTCCTTTGTATCAAACGTCCTTAAGTAAATAACCATGGCATAATCGTCTCATCTTTCTTTGAATCCTGCCTTAAAGCTGGACAGTGCTCTGAAACATACAGAAATTCTCGGCACTCACCAGCACATGTTTTTGCAGATACCACAGCCACTCCTGCTGTCCAAAGTACAACAGAGGGGAAGTGAGGTAAACCCTCCTTTGGTCAGAAGCAGGGCTGGTAAATGGGGTTCCAGTACAGGCAAAACAAAAAAAAAGAGGCTGTCTATTCCCACATTCTCTCTTTGCCCAGCCCAGGCACCCTGGCAGCAGCATCTTTCACAGAGCTTGTGAGGCACAGGTATGGTAATAGGCAGCATCAGGACAGCCTACAAAGCCTGGACACAGACCCACGACTCAGAACTCACCCCATGCTGTGGTCAAAGATCAGCAGGCATCCCAATCCCTTTGATGAGAGCATTACATTTTCCACAAGATCCATATTCTTTATTCTTGCCTGATTTTCCTACCCAAACCTTTCTTAAGAACAGAGAAAAGTCAAAAAATTCAACTCAGAGATGTTTCTGGTCTGATTTCTTTTCTACTGGAACTTTTCTACTTATCTCAGATACGATTTTGGCTAGGGTGTACAAATAATATGCTACCTCTTCAGATCCTATAAGGAGTTTTACTCAGAGCATGAACATAAATCTCCACACAGATCGCTTCCACTGGGCTAGCCCACATCTCATTCCCAGTGAATGATGCCTGTGTCAAATTTCCATTTAAAAAAATCTGAATTTTGGGCAAATTTAGATGCCAGGTGCAAGCCAGTTATATTTAGGTCAAACATAGAGCATATTTTTTAAAAATATCACTATAGATATAAATTTATATACAAGTATAACTTTTAAAAATAAGCATTTAGAAATCTTTCTACTTTTAACACATACACATGAAGAGAGGTTCCTAGGCTTACCTTTTTGGCAACTCAGGCCACAGTGTACCAAACCACACACCCTATAACCTTTTGCTTGTATGAGATCCTCATACATGTTTAAAAGTTGCATGTTGTCTTTTAAGATTTTATTCAAAGACATGGACCAAATCAAGCAGGAGTTTTATGCATTTCTGGGATACTTCATGAGCTGCTGTTGACTGGACAGTGTGATGGCACTTTATGATACTGTTTGCAAAGCCTAGAATCACGTTTATGGGTGCCACTGTCAGAACTGTGAATTGGGAGTAACAGGCATCTCACTCATCACGATCTGTGCTTCACAGATACCTGAATTTCACCCTCAACTCCATTTTCTGAACTGCCACCTGGAATTTACATTCTTTAGTCTGAAGGCAGATGGTTGCTCTTAGACACCTGAAGCCCTTATGCGAACATCCCACAGATTTCCATAGTGGATCTCACTGCAGCAAGAGCACAGTATTTGATCCACTGTTAGCAACAGGAAAGGGCAGAATCAATTACAAATTGTTCCCTTGTGCTTTACTAACCTCTAAACTTTGGGGCTGGAGGTGAGGGGACCAGGAGCCATCTGCATCAACTGTTGTTTCCCCTCTGAAGGCAGAAATGCAGGGTGAGCTTGCAACTAGGGATGCCCTGACGATGCAGAGCATACCGTCCATTCTAATTGCATACCCAAAGGTTTCATGGAGGTCAGAACTACACCTACAAACCTGGTAAAGAGCCAAACTGCTTCAGTGGCATATGCAGTCAAAGGTCAAGCAAGGAGATGGTTCTTGCTTCTGCCAGCTAACTGGGGCTTGGGATTACTTGCCTATCCTTTCTCTGCCCTACTTTTCCAATTGTAAAATGAATTTTCATTTTCTTTCCATTAAACAGAAGGAGATGAGGAAGGATTTTGATAGAAGGGTAAAATACATAATGATACACTGCAAAGCACTCAGAAGACTATAGATAGGATTAATTTAATTGTTTTGGCTCAGAAAACTCTGTCTTAAGCAGTATACGTTTAATCTCAACATGCTGTAATTGAATTCTTTTGACTTCATAGAAATTCTTTGTTTAGGTGTTTATCTAAAGTTTACATTTTTAAATGGTTTTCTGTGCATTGCTTTTCCCACTTGCAATTTAAACACTTAATAAGCTTTCCTTAAAAGTGGAAAATCGTATTTTATATCTGCTTATCTAGAAACTGTAAATACTGTCATAACGTTTTCAGGCAAAATTTATTAGAAAACTTTGCATCTGTGAAAGTTGTTTTCAATCCTGAACTCTGTGTTTGAAAGATATGGGGAGATAGGAAAAATAATAACCCCTGATATTGAAGTTCTAAAAGTTTTATACTCCTGGGATTTTTCCTTTTTTATTTTTCTTTTCCTGCAGGGTTATGACTTTTTCAAAACCTACAAGGCCTTTTCTATCTGTCTTTAAGCACAGCAGATATGTGTGCATGTCAGCTCATTTTGGCCTATGGCTACATGGAAAGGAAATTAAGAGTTTTATTGAAAAATCTCTTTTGTAATAATGTTTTTTTGGTGGATTTTTTCCCTTTAAGAGGACAATCCGATCTATTTGGTGGTGATGACCCTCTCCTGAAAATGCCTATAAAGGTGCACAGGACAACATCTGAATTGATCAGTGAAAGGTAATATAAAACTTTTGTATGACATCCTCTTCTGTGAGGAAAGTCCGAGAGAATTGGGGTTGTTAAGCCTGGAGAAGAGAAGGCTTCAGGGAGACATTGTAGAGGCTTTCAGTACTTAACAGGAACTTAAAAGAAAGATGGAGACAAACATTTTACTAGGGACTGTAGTGATAGGACTATGGATAATGATTTTAAACTAATATAGGGTCAATTAAGACTAGACATAAGGAAGAAGTTCTTACAGTAAGCATGGTGAAACACTGGGACAGGTTGCCCACAGAGGTTGTGAATGCCCCAACCCTGGAAACATTCAAGGTCAGGTTGGACAGGGCTCTGAAAAACACGATCTAGTTGAAGATATCCTTGCCTATTGCAGGCGGGTTGGACTAGCTTTGGACCTTTGAAGGGACCTTCCAATGCAAACTATTTGGGATTCTATGATTTTATGACTGTATGGTGAGGATTGAGAGATTCAGTTTTAGGGTGGGCATCTGCTGCAAATATGCACACAGGCAAATACCATGAAGCAGGGCATTTAGTGGTTATTTCCGTGTGACCAAGAGGCATTATCTGAATGGGTTTAACAACACAGCTGGGGCTCAGTAAGCTCTGAAGCTTCAAGTACCATAAGCTGACAATATAACTTTCATAGTGACCCTCTAAATAATATTCAGTCTGTAGAAAACAATTCACAGGTTCCAAGTATTTGCTAATATAAGTAAAGGAGTTGAAATGGCAGAAAAGTAACGGAGTAACTTCATTTTCAACAAAACCAGGTCTCAAATCCATCCTGTCAAGTGCATAAGAAATAAGTGATAAGAACTGTGAGGAAGAAAGGACCATTTCTTGAAGCAGTAACAACAAAAGAGCACAAGGGAGTTTTTCGGTTCCTTATAGAAAGGGTAATAAATGTTCCTCTTAATCTTACTCTGCAATCCATGGATTGGTCATAGAATGAAAGAAAAACTAGGCAATAAGTTCAGGGATATTGTAATGGGCTCCCTAGCAATCTGGATTCGGTAACAGTCGATAAATGCAGTTACACACAGAACACCCATTGAATACTTTCCACTCTTTGCAGCTTTCACAGAACAAGGGCAGAATTTCTGCAGACTTTTATTTTCATGGCACTATTCAGGATCCTCAAGCACAATTCTCTGCTCAGAGCAGGGTCAGCCATGGTTCCAGCTTGGAACCAGTTGACCAAGATCAAGAATCTCCAAGGATAGGGACATCGTCTCTCTCCAGACAACCAGTGCTTAAGAGATAGTCTGACAGACACACTTCTACTGCCAAATAATCCACCCAAGGCCAAAGGGGCCAAGTATATAGAGTTCTCTAGGGCAAAATTTTAAGTTTATACACTTAAGCTGGGTCTGGCAATGTGTGTTCAATTCAGTTTGGTGCCAGCTGTTCTGCAGGAAGGCAACTTGGCCCGTCAAAATCTGAGAAACCTGATTTTCCAATCAGCTAGGATTTATGTTAGCTGGTGGCAGACTGGGAGACCTGAAGCTCCCTCTCCCTGCTTCTCAGCCACGTCCCTGTGTCTGAAGTCAGCTTTTAGCTTGAGCAGATGTCAGACTCAGCTGCTTGGCCGTTTCCCTGCAAAAAAACACTACCTGGGAGGAGGGAACCATGATCTGACCATTGTATGGACATGAAGTAGAAAGCTGCTGCCTTTTCCGGCTGAAACCTTTGCTGAAGAGCAACTGGTAGCACACACCAGTGGCTCTCCACACCATGGAGAGACACCTCCTCACCCAGCAAGAAAAGCAACAGGAGTTGCCTCCATTTTTGAAGAAAGTTCATTTTGAGCATGTTTTAAATGGAATACACAGGTGCTGGGTTTGTCATGTCTCTGGTGCAAGGACAACTCAGAAAAGAGCTTTGAAAGTGCAGGAGGGGAATCTGAGAATTGAAAAACTGAGGTCTGCAAGCTTGTTTCCATCTAAATCAGCAGGCACTCTGTTGGTGGATTTTCACCCAAGGAATGGTGGTTCCAAGGGGCAGGAGAAAGATTTAATTAACCAAACAAACAGGGTAATCCAGATTCTCCAGCTTTCTTCAAACTGGAGGGTAGTGTTCAAATAATTAAAAATCTGTTATGTGCTGGTCATCATGATCTGTGAGTCATGCTTTTCAAAGTTCAGTGCAGTTGCTTTTAAATCAGTGGACAGATATTTCACTGATTGTTGGAGCATCTTAGGGCTCAGTACCCATTTCAAGAGAACATTTTACAGGCATACCCTAGTCTTCTTCTCAATGTCTCTGAATGCAGCTCTCCCTGCAAACCTAGCCCCACTGCACTGTGTTTGTAAGTCTACAGAAAGGAAAACAACATTAATGGTAGTATTGAAGTATTAAAAGAGGAATTAAAACCAAGAAAGCCACTGCCCTCCTTATAGCTCTCCTGTCTGCAGGGTTTTGCAGGGAAGATTTCGGAGAGGTCCATTTCAAACTCAATAACAGCTGTCTTAAGGAGGCTGAACACAGTAAGCAAAAGAAAAACAATTTTACTTTTGCTAGCAAAAGAGATATTTCACAACAGTTGTTTGTGCAAGTAACAGTCCTCTGACCTTCAAAAAAGCATGCCTAAAATCATCAGAGATCCATTCCCCAGGTACACAGCTAAGTGGGCAAATTTTCCAAGCAGGGACTGTTTTTGTGGACTCTAATGTAGTGCAGTGAGAACTGTTGAAAATTAGGACCCAACATGCATTTAGCACCATACATACACAATTGGATTCTGAGAAAAATGTTTGCTATTAAATGTAACTGATATCTACCTAATCATTTCCCAGCATTAATCAGCCTAAAAAAGCATGGCCAGAACATACCACCAATGTCAACAATGTAATATGATTCAAATACACATGAATAAAGAGAATGTTCACAATAATATTGTATAATAAGGTCTTTCATATGAATCAAAGGAGAAAAAAAAAACCTATATCGTAGCATCCTCCATGTATTTTATAATAGGGGTTAATCAGAAACTTTCCAGCTGGTTGGCTGTTTTCTGACCACCCATTACCAATTTATTTCTCCTTCTTCCTTCCAAGGGTGAGGTGTTGGCCTCTCTACTCCAGACTGCTGTGCTGGACAGAGCAGTTAAGATATTTGGCAATTTCCAAGTGACTATTAAATTACCCATGTATATTTTTGACCTAGTTGTAACGTATAATCTCTGGGTGATATCCAAAAGAACACAGAAGATTGATAATAAAATACAGATCTTGTGTGACTAGTCCAAAAATCCAATCCTGGCAGTAAGCTAGGCTAATTTTCTGATAGTTATTTTCACAGTCTTTTTAACCCAAAGGAGCAGAGAGCAGTGAAGCATATATCCCTGCACTGGAGCTGGGCAAGCAAGCTGCCGTGTCAGCCCTGGGACTGCCTGCTTCACAACACCATCAAAATAAATGGAAAATTCTTCCAAAAAATAATGTCAAAGACGTGATAATTCAGCATCTACTGGGAAAGGGGTTGGAGTTCAGAAAGAAAAGGACTCCTAATTTTTTTTGTTACTTTTGCAAATTTTGTTTGGTATTGTATAAATACAGTCAGCTTTTCACCAGCTTTGGAGGGTTTTTTCTCAACTCACTTCTTTATCTTTCCATAAGCAAAATGGAGAGAAATGAGCAGTTAAGAAGAGAATTTTTTTTTCCAAAGAAAAACCCAGAATTCCGAGCAAATTTTTTTGTTTTCTTCACAAAATGTTGAGTGAACCTTATAGGCAGCTCTTCTTACAACTATTGTATTTCCCACAAGGAAAAAAGCAAGAACTTAGTGCTGTACCTAAAGAAATAGGGGACTGAAGAGTCTCTCATCCAGCAAATTCACTGCACAGGCCACTAGGGCCTCCTGGTGCCTCCATCATAAAGCCTTATTTTCTCATAGGCATGGTGATGCTGAGAACCGTGGTCTACCATTCTGCTATGAAATTTAACTCCTGCAAATGAAACTTCTGATAGCAAACAGTGGTGCAGCTTCCCATCCAAATGCTGCCATTACTTCCATCAAGTAAGAACATGAAAATCTGCTTTGAGCCTTCCCACCTCTGCCCCAATTTTTTTTTTTTTTCACCGTTTATGAAATTCAGACTTAATTTTCCATGTGGTCAATATTACGTCTCATGTTCCTGTTTACAGATAGGATGGCCCAGCATGAGCAGCAGCCCTCCTCAGCAAACAGAAGATGACACAACACACTTCCTTCCCAATGGGAAGGGCCTCTCTCCCACCAGGAATATGGACTGGTTGAAGCAGGTCAAGGTAGGAGAGCAGCCAACGTGCTCTGCTCTGGCCTCACTGCACTGCCACTGTACCACAGTGTAGAAAACACCACTGAGGGGTGAGAGAGGTGAGTGCCAACAGCTGGAAGCCCCATCTCAGCAGGACTTTATCCTCTGATCAGTGCTGGACAAGCCCCAGTGCCCAGGCCCCCATGGCCACTTCAGCCGATGCCCAGGGATAAAGATGTCGTTCTGCAACCTCTTCGCTTCAGGAGGGCTGTCCTCTGACAATCTTTATTTGCCATTAAAAAAACTAAAATTTTGACTATGTTGTAGTTTTCTCTGAAGTTTGAGAACCCAGTCCCATTAATTTTGCCACAGACATGGGACAGCTGAAATAATGCAAACATGGCAGTAAGCAAAGGCTCAGTGAAAAGGAAAGATACATCAAAGATGAATATTAATAAAGAAGATTTCTACACGCAGACTTTGCATCCACTCAGGCTTGCTAATATGATACCTTGTGATACTCTTGCTCCAATTTAAGAGTGCCTTGGTCCACTTTAACTTAAACCTGTTCTCAATCAGCTAATGCAAAGCTGAGGTAAACCTGGATTAAATCAAGACTGGAATGTACAGAGAAAGACTACTTGGAAACTGTGTCCCAAGGCAAAAGCTTATTTCAATTGGATGAAGCACTGATTTATATGATGGTTTTTCAGGATGGAAAGTACATATTAATAGAAAAGGCATAAAAAGCCATTTAATTGAATGTACAGGACATTTTGGATGACCTTTTTTCAGTTGTTTTTTTAGAAAGCATTTCGTGAGGCTGCAATCTTTGAAAAATAATAGTACCAAGAAAAATACTGAAATGATGGCAATAACTAATATATATGGATGAGAATAAAAAGCTGCATGCAATCTGAATGGCAGGGGATCTAAAAAGGACCCGATTTTTTATAATTTTTATGTTTTAAAAAGTTCCAGATGTTTTTAGCCTTAATAACCAACATTTCCAATATATTAGAACATGCCAGAAAAATAATATATCCTGGATTGCTATGGGTGGCTTTACAAGGCTGAAAAGATCAGATAAATAACTCATCTCCCAGTAGGTGGGGAAACAAGACAGACTTTCAGGAGCCCCCAGCATGGACCCATGACTACTCACACAGATAGTCAGAGAGACCAGATTGCTCAGGGCCCCAGGTGTGGGTTACCCAATTGCCTTCTCTGAGATAGGCAGCTTTCAGTCATCTCCAATTTGCAACAGTCATGACCTAAGTATGGTAAAATTTAGTGGCCTGATTTAATTTGCAAATATAGTTGTACTGTCTGGATCTAAAAACATATTTCCATTTATGTTGGAAGATATAGTAGAGGGATTAATCAAATCATCAAAGACTGGCTTTATCATCTTTTCACCCTTCCCTACCAGGATCAGAGTGGCAATGAAACAGAACTTTGGGGGTTTTTACCTAATATTGTGAAAAAAACCTTGAGGAAGGACAGGAGCAAATAATCCTCCTTGGTTTCCTTCACATGACAAGACAGAAAGGTCAATTGAGCCTCATTTCAGGGCAGCAAGATATGTTGTTCATATCATTAATCTTGCATAGCTATTCCCATGTCCCAGACCTGTTTGGTGTTCATTCCACCTGTAAATTATAATGATAATATTAGGCATCTTCAGTTCAAAACATGCAAATCTCAACCATTAGTTATTTCATTTCAAATTGTCCCAGAGTTACTACCAAACTTTATCTTTTATACAGAAATTTATAAAATTGCCTGTGACACACTAGCAATAGATTTCAGCATTTTAACTTCCTGTTCTCAGAGTAACACTAAAAGAGAGTCAAGCAAAAAAAAAGCCTCATAATTAGGTTGCCCAGACAAAAGTGTGGAGACATCTATAAAAGCATGATCGACTTTATATCTGGGTCCTCCTGCCACTGTGCTAGGGCAGTAGTGAGAAGATTTGAAGAACGCAGGCCTTTCTTGTCTTGAGCAGTAACCTGTTCCATTGATACAACAAACTGCCATCCACAGAGTCCACTCTGACAATTTTGAAATGAACAAATGTATATGACTGTAAAATCTGTCTGATTAAATGTTCATGTAAAGTAATTATAAGGGATTTGTTGGCAATTTCAGCCTTAGTTCCCTTCCAAACCCATATGTCTACTTCTAGGAGAGGGTACGTAGTTATTCTATTTCCAGCTCCTGAAGCTATGCCACAATTTGTGCTTTGCAAAATTAGAAACTAATGAAGTATGCTGACATTAGGAGGAGTCCTCGGGAGGAAAAAACAGTAATAAAAGGTTGGTAATTGCTGCTGAACAAGAGACTGATGGTAGCACGCCATGCTGGTGCAGGTAGGTAGGCAAAGTGACTCATGAAATAGGCTATATAAAGGGATGAGTAATCAGTAAAAACAGAGTGAAAGAACAAACTGTCTCATATGAGAAAGGCAGCTGTTGACTTTGATCAGCCACTAAGACATCGAAGCAGTAACGAAAAATTTGTTGGACTAGAACAAAGAAGGGGAATGGAAGAAAGTAATAGAGTAGCAGCTCCAGCTCCAATTTGTTCAAAAATCAACATCACTCCCAGCAGCTGCAGCATTTCCTGACCAAGAGCAGAGGAGGCAGACAATTCTTTAAGCAATGTATTCTGACACATTTTGCACATCCATAACAGCATGGGGAGGGAATGGAGGCTGAGGGCTGACTGGCGATGGTACCTAGAGGTTCATCTTTTCTGCTACTGAGACAGTACAGATTTGGAAGTGAGGGGGAACGTGGTATTTTAAGGCAAATACATTGTCATTGCTTTTGGATATTGGAATGTGAACATCTATGTGGTCAGCTGTCACTGTAGAGGACAGTAGAGCTCAGTCTTACTAAAGGAGCTTTTTCCCATGCCCCAGTATAGCAGACGTGTGCTTCAGCACTGCTCCAAGAAGCATCACTGCTGTGTACTCCCACAGCTGCACAATCGGCAGCAGGGGGAAGAAGAAGCTGGTCTCCCCAGTAAAGTGAGCCCACACAGAGTTAGGACAGCCAGCACAGGCACACAGATCCAGGAGAGCCAGGAGAGCAGTTGTGCCCCTCTCTGAGATAAAATGTGCCATGACTTTTCCCTTGTTTGGGTAGGTATGGTCCATTTGCACACCAGATGAAGACAGATCACCTCTCCTCTGTCTGTGGTTATTGAATGGCAGTCAGTACTAGAGACAGGGGATAGTGTCATGCTTCAGCCCTTTGATTTGTTGCTCTTTCAGACTCTGCTAGGTATTAAAGTATTCCCCCAGTAACTTTGTACAATTGGGCTGTATATCCAAACAATGCTTTTGAGTAAATCATGATGCTAATCATTGGGACTGAGCAGGAATGGGATGAATTTGCTTTTGTTCTCAGAGGAGATAAGCCAACCCATTAGGAGAAAGTTTCCTGGTTTATGGTTTTAGCATAAAATGAAACATACTGTCTGCACTATCCTTGCTTAGACTCTAAGCCCATAAATGCTTTCACTAAATATTTGCAAAGAACAGGAAACACAGCCAAATCTTGCTAAGTTACAATGACCAACAATCATATTGCAGAACATTTATCTTTTCTGCATATTCCACTGGGGAGAGGACTCTTTAAAACCTTCAATATGATTTAAGCACAAATGCTTTTTATATAGGTCAGGAAAGAGAAATGTAATTTCCCTTAGTTTTGTTTGGTCGAAGTTCTCCATTCTAGCACATAATTAATGACTCTGGTGAAATGCTTTGAAAACAGTAACGTTTCTAACCCCAAACATGTTGCCAAAATGAGTACTTCCTGGTCATTGTCTGTTTTGGAGAGGATGCTAAATGCACATGCATGTCCTGTTAATAAACCCAAGGAAACTATTTTTATGGTTATGGAAAAAAAAAAGTATTTCTTCTTCACTACTTGTCTCTATCAGTTATAGCTGTGGGAAATAAAAAAAGTGAAATACAAAATGTGGAAAGCAAGGGAGAAGAGGGAAGGAAAGCCACACAGCACTGTGCAACTTTACCCCACCTGGAACTATCATCTTCCCCAGTTGGCTTTAATACTTAATTTCCTTTCTGACATAATCACCCTTGAAACCCAAGCACTCCAGTGACAGTATAAGACATAAGCACCCAGGATCAAAATTAGGCAGAATTGGGTCCGAAACAGAATCCTCAAATCTTTACGTAATCCAATGACTGCCTGGTTTTTTGCCAGTATTTTTTTCCATGGTCTTAAGCTTTCGTGTCTCTTGTGGCCCAGCCTCTGCCTTTAATCACTGCAGCCCAGAGAGAATGCACACTCAGAGTTCCCCTTAGGTTTGTTCCAAGATGTCACTACAAACTCACAGCATTGCCATCAAACATCTGCCTAGATAATGGGTGACACACAAGATCCCTACATTTTCTGGAAGATATCTCTTGGAAGCCATTGTCACACCATGATATCACTCAAGAACACACACATAGTTCCAGTATGTTGTCCAGGAGGGTCCAATGCATGGCTGTCACGAGGTCCAGAGGAACTAAGGAATACACCAAAGGTGTTCAAAAATCTTTAATATTAGTGGCACATCTTTATTCAGAAAAGAAACTGTAGAATCTTGTCAAGGCTTTGACAATGAAAGACTGAATCTGCATGGCACACAAAGCATGAAATAGCATCAGGCATTAATTTCTTCTGGGTGACTGGGCTAAGTCCTCATCCTGACACTTATCTTGAAGTAGGGTGGGCTGATGGGAGTGATGGCAGTGATAAGGTGAAGACAACACAGAGATGAGAAGGTTTCACTTCTAAGTGAGGATGACAATGATTTTGGTTCTGACACAACGAAAGGCTTATCCCTGAAATAATAATCTGTGAAAGAGCAGCTCTAAGAACTGTTGAAACAAGGTGTGGCTATTGAGATTTCAGGTAAGGGTATCAACATCAGCTAACAAGTAAACCATAAATCTCCTATCTAAAATATTTGATGAGTGCAGTGCCTATCTTTAAACAGCACAAACACTGCTCACTTAATGTTGTTCCACAAACCCAATGTCTGTCAAAACAAACAACTGCCCAGGACTCCTCATTTAGCATTTCTGCTTTCTGCTGGAACACAATGATACTGGCTAAACATGTGTTGTGTAAACATTTGTCTGTGGTGTTCTTGCTTTGTGTATTTACACAGCCATGTAAATTTTATGTTTTACTTTTGACAGAAAAAAACCTGCAGTGACTTTTATGTTTAATGTATTCATTCTGAAGTTGTTGCTTAACCTGCTGCCAATATGCTTGGGTTTTTGTTCAAGAACATTAAAACATATTAAGAAAATATATTTGCATCATGTAACTTCCACACTGCTGTTGTAACATGTTTCAGGGCCCAAGAAAGTGATCTGTTTCCAGGTCTTTGATCAGTAACAATGCTCTGCACCATTAGAGTGACTTGGCAAGGTCAAGAAAACAGAGTTCAGAAGGTATGGGGATCCCATGTGAAAATTTGCCAGTCTGGGAAGAAAGAAGCCAAGTCACAAATTGTCTTGGTTTGGAAGACAGGCGTCTGCTGAGAAAGGTGGAAACCTGCCTTAGAATAGAGGATATGAACCCCCTCACTCCAAGTTGGTATAAGGTCGAAATCAAAGGCTCTCAGGCAGAGATATGGGAAAAGGAATAACAGTTCTTTACTCGTATCTATAACGAGGAAAACAAGCAACAATAACAGTAGCAATAACAAACAAACAAACCAGATACCCGGTGGCAGCTTTCTCTGGGCTGCCAGACACCGCCCCTCCCCTTTGGTGCAGTTACGGTCACGGCCGGCAGGGGGCGCTGTGGCGCGAGCTCAGCTCCTCGGTGATGGCGGACGGAGCTGAGGGCGAGGCGGCTGCACGGCGAGCGGAGCTGCAGCAGGGAATCTCAGGGCAGCAAACTGGGCGACAGAGCTTGTCCACTCGAGCGGGCGAACAAAAGGGTAGCAGAGACTCCAGCAAGGAGGAAAAACCAGGCAGTGCTGAGCTCCCGCGGCAGCAGTGAAGGGGAAGAAGAAACAGCAGCTGTCTCCTCCAACAAGTCCCGGGAACAAGTGTGTCTCTGCCCACGGCCAGCCACCTTTTTCTTCTCTTGCCACACCTGGCTATGTTTTTAGTCTCTTAAGTGCGTCTTTGTCCCTTAGGTACTCAGTCGTTATCTCTTAAGTACCGTCGTTATCTCTTAAGTACCCAGTCGTTAAGGCTCGTTAAGGTATCTCTAGCCACAGGATGGAAAATATTCCCAACCTCCAACACAAATACTGAATTTGCAAAGGTTCATCATACTAGCAGAAGATACAAGACACGGATGAGGAGAACAGCCCAGAGGCTGTTGAGAGCAACTTGCAAAATTTTAGACAATTAGTCCGCAAGCCAGTATCTTTAAGATGGATGCAAACTTTAGAGGGACTGTTGATATTGGAGTCAAAAAAACAGCAAGTCACAAAAATAAGAAAGAGATTAAATAGAGGACTTGCTTTGATCACTTGCTCCTTGCTAAAGGAATGTAAGAACTACAGTTATTACAAATATTTACAAAAATGAACAGTCAAGGATTGTAGCAAAGGTTTTAAAATACTCACTGTTTCAAGAACAGATCTCATATGGATCTCATCAAGCTGACACCCCTAGGAAGAACAGGTAATCCATGCTGTTAGAGAAGCATTTGAGGGCACTGGGAAGGCAAGAAGCTGATAATAAATACAGGCTCGGATTGAGAGAACCCAACCATCTTACTCATCATGACTCGAGAATTATTTCTCTGCCCTAAAAACTGACACAGAAGAAGTTTCTCAGGGAATTGTGGCAAGTAGAATACCCTACTAGGATGACTAAAACAGAGAAAAAGGCTTTAGTGTGAAATCAGTTTAGTTTTCTTTTAAGGAAAGGCTTTATTAACTGCAATTGATCTTAAACCAAGGGTTACATTTTCTGAATTAGACTTTGCTGGCCTACAAAATGCACAGATCCTATATCAAGCTTAAACCATCTAATATGCCAAGCACATACAATTTAGGGTTGCATTACTACTTTTCCGGACTGAACAGTCAGAAGAACAAAGTCCAGAAGAAGCATTTCAATCTGATTCAGAACGGAATCCTGCATAACCCCAGGCAGACTTAGACTGTGTTTACCAGAGCTCGTGGAGGCCTCCTGCAGAAAGAGAGACCAAACAACTAACAGTTCTTCCAGCTTCTACTGGAAAATAAAAGGATAGGTAGGACTCTCAGTATTAGCAAATAAGATTTTCTCTTATGATAGATATTAACAGGATTTATGGAATTTGTACCCCTCCACTGCTCTCTGGTAGCTTTGCCTCTGCTTAACTTCCTATCTGTAAAGTACAAGTACATTCTGTTTCTTCCTGAAACGTTTAGAAAAGGCAATGAGGTCTTTTAAGGACAGGCAAAGCTAAAACCAACAATTAAAAAAGATTAAAATAAAAAGCTAGAAATTCTTCATGCTGTCAACAGAGGAAAAGGAAACTTAAAATTGTTGTGTGTGTCAAAAGTGCAGCTTAAGTCAGGCAAATGTCCCAGCAGTAATATGGAGAAAGGCAGACCTTGTAGTGGAACAAACATGTAAATTCATGTCCTAGACCAGAATTTTCTCCTCTTTCAGCAAACACAAATAGATTGGCAATGGAAACTCATGCTGTGCCCATTAGCTTGGGTCATGGGGCAACAGACAGAGGAACGAGGCCTGAACGAGATCTCTAGTTAGCAGGCAGAAACTGGAATCATTAGATACAGTATTTAAATGTAGATTAGCCCTAATCCTTGGTCTAGGGGAACAGTGGATAATATGGTCAAACAGCAAAGCCTGCACACAGAGCCCCAGCTCAAGCACATCTGCTGGTTGTTGCCATTGCTGAAACAAAACCTCATGAAAACAAAGCAAGCATGTGAAAAGAGAGTATACAAAATATGTTCAGAGGCAATAGCTAGTGCCAAATACTTCCCTAGGCTTGTGGCGTTACCTGAGTCTGACAGGTGCCTTTGGAAAAAAAACCAGCCAGTCAGAGCAAAAACTAATGGCTCCCTAAATCCCTACTGTGAGACACTTGCACGCTGGCCATTTCTATATTTCTCCTTTCTGATGGCTGAAGGAGAACCATATCTTTCCAAGACACCAATCTTTGCTCATCTATTAAATAAACATTAAGATCCCACAAGATCTCAAGAGCTGAGATGCTTGGATGAGAACACAAGCCCTGCTGACCCATCAGACCCCCTGCTCCTCCTGACTCCCTCCATTATCCTGAACTCTCCATCAAAAGAACCCTGTAACCACATATTAGTTTTGCCTGCTCTGGCATCCCTCTCTTGGTGTAGTGAGGAGAACCTGTCGTGAAGGTCTGATCTGCAGCTGTTTCTTTCCTTTTTAAAACTTAGCTCCCTGACCTACTACATTTCGCAGATCCCATGCAAATCAATTACTTTCACATCATAGCAAGGGAGTGCTATTGCTCACTATTACACTCAGATCCGGGGAGAATGCAAAGAATAAAGGGTGCAGGCTGATCCACAGAGAAGTAAAAGGGCCATAGACAGATGTTTTGTAACTGTAATATAGATGCCTGTTTGCCATTTTGTTTCCTAAGATAATGAATTCCAAGCATTTCTGTCTGCCTTAAAACACCACATAGAGTTAACATCTGCTCACCAGAAAGATGGACTAAAATGTCATCAAAACAACAGCACTACCATGAAATACTGATTTTGAGGTAACCATTTGACCTTGGAAGAAGAATTTGAACTGGTGTCTTCTAAGGCCAGAAAAGCATTCACTGCTCTTTGATCGAATCTGAAGTGGAAAAGATAAGCCTGACTTTTATTGTAATGTTCTTGGTGTCTTGAATCAACGCTGATACGATCTCTACAAAAATACAGATGAGGAGAGGTTGGTCCTACTATGCACAAAGCAATTTTTCAAAACAAAAATGTGAAGTAAGCAACTCATTGGGGTCAGGACAGAAAGGAAAGTAGTGGAATAAATAACTGATAAATGAGAAAATTATTACAAGCCGCTTAGCTAGACTTCCAGAACACCAACTGGGGAAGGAAAAATGGCAAAAGAACAAAATTGCTGCATACTGAGCTAGGGATAGAAGAAAACCACATTAAGTAATCACTGTATTTTTGTAAATTATGCTGATCCATTACAGATAACTTGCAAAATTAAGTGCTGATTTTGGTGCCAGAAAGTCCATAGACATTTTGACACAGAAGCTAGAAGGAACAGAATCTGACCCATGGATAATACAAGAAAAACAGAACCAATCCAAAGACTATTTTCTCTCTATTGGTAGATATTTTAAAGGGGAACTAGAGATTAACTGTGTTCACTACTGCAGAAACCATTTATTTTCAGAAGGCAATTGTCCAACACCCTCTTAAAAAATAAGGATTTCTTTAAAAATATCTCAAGTTACTACTGAAGAACTTTTGAAACCAAAAATCCCCAGCCTTTTCTGAAGATTTAATAGAAAAGGCAGATATATAAAAGTAAAGCCTAGTGGTTCCCTTTTACATGGTGGCAAGTTTTGATTAAAATTTATACTTCTTATGTGTTCAGTGTCTGACCTAAAATGTAATTATATGAGGATCTGATAATTTGAGCCTATGAATATAAAAAGAAGGATTTAAACTTTGTGGCTTTCACTGCATTTTTCTGAAGTCCACAACTAAAAGCACCCATCTGACAATCTCAGATTGCAGTAAAGTTCTGTCTTTACATCTATCCAAACCACAGAATCCTTGGTTCTTGCTAATCTTTAGTTCTATTGGGCTGTCATTTTTTTATAGAAATAAAAATGAAAACCCAACATCAACAACAACAAAATCAACCACTTTGGTTTTATATTTATATAGAATATATAAATATATATATTTATAGTTTTATTTTTAAATCACTGCTGTTGAAGCCTGAAGAAATACAGGAAGAGAATACTGGAAGGAAAAACCTGTAATTTAAAGGAAAAATATATGAAAATGCATAACTCCTATTTACCATAATAAATACTTAGAGAGTTGCTAAGTTTATGAGGGTATTTCACTATTACAACACTAAAACTTTCCTCGTGTACATTTTAATTAGTATTCTACTACATATAAAACACAATGTTCAGTCTATGTCTATCTGTTTTACGAGGCTGTGTATGAGTTAGGACCTGATATTCCCAGAACCTCCATCACTTGTGAGGTATTCTCTTACTTAACTGTGTTTATCACCATAGAAGAAACCTGAAGCTAACATGAAACATGACAAAACCAGACAATATGACTCTACTGCCAACTCAGCCTGATGTAGTTTTCAAGGGGAACAGATCCCAGGACTTGATTTTAAACCACTGGGCTGGCTTTGTTTCAATGCATACCCACTGGGGCTAGGATGGATGAGGTTAATGGTGTGACTCTGCTGTGAGAGAGCACTTAGGAAGCCCCTAGCTCCAGCTATCCCTAGTGGTCACTGCATTGTGCTCACAGTGCTGCTGAATTACTGCCTTGAACAGGAGGCTGCTTGGGGCTGAAGAGCCTTTATTCCCATTGCAGTGCAGTGCTGTGCTGTGCTGTGCTGGAGTGTTCTATGCAACAGTGAGATAGTACCATTGGCTTAAGCCCTTATAGAGGTTTTTACACAGCAGTGGGTAAATCTCCAACTTTTAAAAGGTTTTATATTGTTTTGAGGTTTTAACTTGGCCTTTAGAAAGGAAATCTGAAAGAGTGCTGTAGCTGAAATTTGCTGAAATTATCTGTTGCTTTTGAGATGTAGCAGGTCAGCTGCACAAGCCGCCCGTTCCACATGATTTGTGCTATCCACAGGAAGCCATCCTGTGACTCCATATACAGGCACTTGTGCAAACAGACTAGTTCCTGAAACCCAGGCTCAAATAGCACGGCTGAAAACCTGGCAAAGGTCAGAGATACATAAAACAATGCCAAATTACAGCCTGCAGGCCATACAATGAAAACACTGAGCAACCAAGGAATAATCCTGGGCTATGCCAGCCCTAAATGCAGCAAGCCCTGTTTGGTCTCTGCTGGGGAGAGGAGGTGAGGCTGACAGGTGTAGGACCATGCTTTTCCATCTAGTGGAGCAGTGGCAGCGGAGCAGCCTCACACCATGCGAAATATCCCAGCACTGGCAATGCCAGCTTGGGACTGAAGAGCACAGTAAGGCATAAAAGGTCAGGTCAGAACACAATGCAAGTGTGAGGGCCTTTTCTTTTTTCTTCCTTTTGGAAACCAAACAGCTTTACTTTTCATGTAAACATT
This sequence comes from Dasyornis broadbenti, assembly GCA_013397935.1. Taxonomy (NCBI): domain Eukaryota; kingdom Metazoa; phylum Chordata; class Aves; order Passeriformes; family Dasyornithidae; genus Dasyornis; species Dasyornis broadbenti. The sequence goes on from VZRN01005377.1 coordinate 282,407, forward strand.
ACCATATATCAAGTCCGAGATTTCACAAAAAATAAGCACCTAAAGCATTCTACTAACAGAGTTTAGCCTTAGAGCTGTCCTTGGCCACTCCTTACCATCTCCTGGAAACAGCCTTTGACTAACAAGCAAAATAAGCATGGTAAACCACCATAAAAGATCCACTCTGAAATGACAGTGTTTGCACACATGTACATGCTACCAGAAATCAGAAACCTAAAACAGACTGCACATATTCATTTCTTTACAGCAGGATGAAAGAGGCTTCAGGGGAAAGGAGACAGGTAGACCCAAGTCATAAGAGACGAGAAACTGAACAAAGTGGCTAGTAGCCTTGGGATCTATTCATTGAGAGTACTCTTTTCATATACTGCATGAATGAAATGCAGCTATTAAGAGACAACATTCTCCTCTTCCTCAAATTGCTGTGCCCAGGGGACTGTTAATGGACAGAGGAGTAGCACAAAGCTGGTCCAGCTCTATAGAGAACCAGAGTATTTTACACAATGCCCTGAGGTTTAGTAACATGGAAATTCACATCTGGGAGGTGAATTTTTTTCTGGGGCATTCAGTTTTCTTCCTTAAAATTTAATCAGAAAAAGCTGGCTTTTCTGAACAGCGGGAAACTTTGCTGCTACCAAAGCCATGCTAAACCACCAAGCTCCTGCAGAGGTTGCAGCTCTGCTCCCTGCATGAGGCTCCCAGCCTTCCAAGATAGCCTCTTGCTTCTAGGGAGGATGCAGAACAGCATTCCAACGGCCTCCTTGAGATCACAAGGAAGAGCAGTGCACACGTCTATTGCATTTAATTGAAAAAGAAAGGTGACATAAGACCAGCAAAGATTATAACATTAAATCATTTTGTATCAGCTCAGTAAGTGAGGTCTCCCCTTACTGAGTGCTGGGGATGAAAGGGTGCCCCAGACAGATCTTCTGGCTTTGAGAGCTGTCTTGCACCCTGACCCTAGTAATGATTTAATGTGAGGAACACTGCATTGAACAGTGTAAAAGGAGTATGTTCTATATTTTTCAGCTGTGCTATTAAATGTCCTAGCTCAGAGAGCAGGTGTGTGTGCATGTGCAAAGAGTCACTGACAAAGCACCATGGACTCTGACATCAGACTGATGCCAGGGATAGTATCTGCCCTGCATGAAGATATTGGTTTCCAGGAAGAAAAATTTCCAAAGTATTAACATGAAACTATGGGATGACAGGGAATGTTTTACAAATGATACAGTGCCTTCGTACCAGAGATGATCTTGATGATCTTTTGCAAGAGATTTCAGTATTGCAGGAACTACAGATAATGGGAAAGAGGATGAAAGAGAACTTGTGAAAATTTTGTCTGTAGCACAAGAATGACAAATATCCTGGAAAGGGATCCTTTAATCATTCCAGCAAATTCTGTTATAATCAAGGTGTAGGCAAATAAGAGAGCATTGTATTCCCAAGTGTATCAAAAGAACTTCTCAAATTCTAAGAGGATTCAAGAAGAAAAAATTGGAAAATAAGAACTTTTGAGGGGAGGTGGGATTTTTGTTGCATATGGCTGACAACTAGGTTTTGCACAAGGAACAAGGACATAAATTAGTTAAATTCTTAACCTGTCACTCCAATCAAATATCATTACCAGAGTCAGGCTGCTTTGTTAGTAACACAGTGTGATGTCCCACATTTAAGGGGAAGGAAGGGCTCAAGATTTGTAAAAATTTGTGGTCAAAAGAAATCATAGATGTCAGAGGGTCCATAAAAAAGTTTTATTAGTAAATTGCACACGCAGCATTAAAATTCGTATGTTAGACCCTGACCTACTATATAAGCACATGGCAGAGGATTTTTGATCACGAGTAAAGTGAAAGAGATGAAACAGAAGGTAAGAGATTAATTAAAGAGGGGGAGAGAGAAAGAGAGGAAGAGAGAGAGAGAGGAAGAGAGAAAGAGAGGAAGAGAGAGAGAGAAAGAGAGAGAAAGAAAGAATAGAAGAGAGAAAGAGAAGGAAGGCGCGGAAGGCGCGGAAGGAAGGCGCGGAAGGAAGGCGCGGAAGGAAGG
>VZRN01005377.1:289435-308058 GCA_013397935.1 Dasyornis broadbenti
TTTTTTTTTTTTTTTTTGAGGTTGTTTGGTTTTATCAAAGCCATTCCCCTTGCTATCAGCTAAGGTGGAATATCAACATACTCTTCTTAAAATTTCAACGCATCTTTGTTTTGTTTGAATGTAACTCTTTGGAAAACAAATCCTGCTGAGGTTTACATCTTGCTAAGCCTTTTAATTTAGTGTCAGACAAAAAGCAGACAGGGTGAAATGCTTAATAAGGACAATAACTACACTTTATTTTGAAGTCAGCTCACCACCGAGAAGAGATGAAGACAAAACAGCTGTGATGAAATTCATATTCTTAAGGATCCTCCAACAATGTTTGCATTGCCAAAATGCCATCTGCTTAATGAATATACCCAACGACCCAGTGAGGTAAAATAAAATTAATACTCTTAGTTAGAAAGTGGAAACAGAGGTAGTAAGTGGCTCTCCTGAGGTCACAGGACTTGTATGTCGTGGAGACACCAACCCACAACACTCCAGTCCAGAACTGAACCAGAAGACCATAACTTACCCATTAGCTTGTTAATCACTGTATGTACAATCACAGAACCTGTGACAGGGAAATCTAAGACTACTGCCACAACAGAATATGGCAAGCAGTGGTGCTGAATCCAGAGCTGCTATCACCAGGGTGATAAAAGGACCAGCATTCACTGACAGTAATAGAGCCATTCCCTCAGAAATAGTAATACTTTAGATTTAACTGTGTTGTATCTTATTTCTACGTAAAAAACAAAACTGAGAGCTGAAACATAAATAACTCCACCGAACATCATTTGTGACTTTGCTAACCTGCCACTGAAGCAATGGGAGGGATACATGAAGTCCAAGAGCTTCTGGCCAACCACAGCGGGAGAAGGGGCTCTCTGGCCACACCAGCCACTGCAGAGGAGACCACATGTGCGTATCACAGGCAGGATGGTCCATGGTGATCAGCCAGCTAATTCACACATCTCTGCCTGAGGAGGACCATCCATATTCCCTGCAGGTCTGAAAGAATATAAAAACATTTCCCTACTCTGGGGCTGCCCAAGCTCCTCTAAATCATGGCAGTCAGAGGGAGTCCCTGATAGCTGGAAAAAGGCAACTGTAATACCCATTTTTAAAAAGGGGAAAGTGGAAGACCCAGGCAACTACAGAGACCAGTCAGTCTCATCGATGGGCCAGGCAAGATCATGGAGCAGATTGTCTTGAAAATTCCATGCCAAGGCCCATGGTAATAAAGGGATGATTTTTAACAGCCAACATGGCTTTACTAAGGGCAAATCATGCCTGACAAATCTGGTGACCTCCTATCACAGCGCTACAGCTTTGGTGGACAGGGCAGAGCTACTGACATCCCCCGCCTGGACCCACACAAAGTGTTTGACTCTGTTCTGCATGACATCCTGCTCTCTAAATTGGAGACATGTGGATTTGAGGGATGGACACTGGGTGGATAATGAACTGGCTGGATGGCCACTCACAAAGAGTTGTGATCAAGGGCTCACGGTCCATGTGGAGACCAGTGGTGAGTGGTGTCCCTCAGGGGTCAGTGCTGGGGCTGATACTGCTCAGCATCTTTGTCAGGGACATGGACAGTGGGATCAAGGGCACCCTCAGCAATTTCACTGACACCGCCAGGCTGTGTGGGTCGACACGCTGGAGGGAAGGGATGGCATCCAGAGGGACCTGGACAGGCTTGAGAGCTGGGCCAGTGCAAACCTCATGGAGGTCAACAAAGTGAAGTGCAAGGCCCTACACCTGGGTCATGGCAATCCCATACACCAACAGGTTGTTCAGAGAAGTGATTGAGAGCAGCCCTGTGGTGAAAGACTGTGATCTGTTCTGCCCCTCTACTCTGCTCTGATGAAACCCCAGCTGCAGTGCTGCATCCAGCTCTGGGGTCCCCAACAAAGGAAGGATATGGACCTGTCAGAGAGAGACCAGTGGAGGGCCGTGAAGCTGATAAGAAGCCTGAAACACCTCCCCTATGAAGACAAGCTGAGAAAGTTGTGGCTGTTGAGCCTGGAGAAGAGAAGATTGCATGGAGATCTCATAGGAGCCTTCCAGTACCTGAAGGGGCCAAGAGCACCCAGAGAGTGACTGTTCATCAGGAACTGCAGTGATAGGACCAGGAGTAATGGGTAGAAATTGAAATTTACTGTGAGGGTGGTGAGATGCTGGAAAAAATTGCCCAGAGAGGTTGTGGTGCCCCAACCCTGGTAGTGTTCAAGGCCAGGTTGGGCATGGCCTTGAGCAGCCTGGTCTAGTGGAAGATGCTCCTGCTCATGGCAGGACAAGCTGTGACTAGAGGATCTTTAAGGTCCAGTCCGACCCCTTAACATCCTGTGATTCCATGATTCTATGAAAACTGTGACCACTTCCAGGAACTTATCTTACCTTTGGTAACACAGGTAGTGGCCTTCCATCAGGATTCAGTCCCACCTGCCAGAGTTGCACCCTTTCTTGTGCACCCTGGGAACAACTTCCAAAGCAGAGCCAGCTCACCAGCTAAACTCACCCAAGAGGGTTCTGTGTCCTGACAGAAAAAGGGGAGTTGGCAGACACAGAAATGGAAATGTTTTCCTCTTCTGCCGAAGGGATTCAAAACAATGACAAGAGCGGCCCAGACTAACACCCCGGAAAGCTGATGGAAATGAGTGAAGCCCTTCACTGCACCAGGTGCTACTCAGTACTATTGGACCACATGTTAGCCCAGCACATTTAGCTTTAGGGTGGAGGGTTGAAAGGCACAGGGAAAGAATATTAAGGCAATGATATTGATGTGACAGAGCTGAAATCAGAAAGAAAGACAAAATCATACATCAGCTTTCCTCAGAGGTAGCTCAACGACTTGGTTATGCATGTGTCATTTATCCATTATATATTTTTTCGTCATTCAGGTGGGAACCTGCATTAATTGTTAAATAGGTTATTGTTAACAATGTGAAGGTGTTTCCTACTCATTCAGTAACTCCTTGCCAGGCCAATAAATCTTTTGGTCTCACAGTATTTATTTGCAGTGGATACCCTTGGGTAAAATGACTTTTGTGCACCAGGCAACTGAGATGGCTTTTTTGAAGCAAGATGTGCTGTGTCTGCCCACACAAAGCACAAAGCACACAAGCCACAAAGGGAGCTTCAGGTAAAAGGGTCAGCCACAGCCATCCGTGCTCAGATGACAGACTCTGCCCGGGAGGAAAGAGGACTCTTCATTTCCTGAGCTATCACTGACATTTTTTCCACCTGAGGTAGGGAGGAGAGGAAAACAACAGTCTGTTCATTAAATCTCAACTTATTTTAAAAGTAATACCTGGGGCACTGATATTTCACTTCAACCATCTTCACAGATCTTTCTGAAAAGGAAAATGAGCTGTTATTGCTCAGCATAACTATCAGAAAATGCAGAGATTCCTTGCCTGTGGAGCCCGCTAAGTAACACTACCTTGAAGTAAACTTGAAAATGGGATTAGATAGGGCTCAACCCCCTGATGTAATTATAGCTACAGATTCAGTGCTTTGAAATCTGATGCATGAAGGGTTAATCCAAAATTGTGTAATATATTGCAATGTCATCATGGCAAAAATTTATAAGTAACTGACTTCAGCTTTGCAGGACAAAATTGTGGCAGTATTATCAAACCTGTACAGAAACTGACTGTAATATATTTGACTTGAACAGTTTATTGGAGGCGGGGAGTTGCCTTCAGTGTTACAGTTTATCTTTTTTCTGTTGTTAGCCCTAATTGTGAAGGGTTTTCTTAAATTATCTGAATTAAAGCAGTGTTTTCCATCTGTTTGTGGGAGTCAATAGCTCTTAAACACCTTTACTATTTGGATCTACAGCTGCAAAATTTGCATGTGCATACCTCCAAAGACCAATAAATTCAGGACAAGTTTTAGTTGGCCTAGACTCACATCCATTGAATGAAATTACCCTGTAAAATAATCAATTTGATCATTTCATGCTTTCACCATTAAACACACTGTTTCCTAAGTAGCCAGTTTGCTCATAGTCTTCGAGGTGAATGATACTCTAGAAACCCTGCAAGTAAGAAATATTCTTCCTATCAAAATATACACCTTTCAAAAGCATAGGCTCCTCCACTGCTGGAGAAATTGGTGTTAAAAATATCCTTGTGCCATTTTGCTGTACTTTGAAGAAGTTACTCCTTCAAAGGAAAGGCACTCAATTGCATCAGAAATGTAAACATCTGCCAAAAATATGTTTGTAATCAGCATTCAGAGTCAGGAAAGCATCCCTATGCAGAAAGGTTAGTTAAGCATGTGTTTAAATTTAGGCACATGTTTGAGTCACATGAAAGGAAGTTATGCTTCGGCATTTCTCCTTGCACTGGCTGTTGTACCTACTCTCTGCTGGAGAAATCAGTGGTTCATCCAATGAACTGAATGCAGTGCCTATATTTCCCAAGAAAAGTTGCTATATGCATTTAAACATTTTCCTAGGTGAGCACGGGATTTCAGTATATGCACAAGTGAGTCTCTAGATCAAGGTCTAAAATCCGAAAAGATGTATGAAGAAACACGAATGAATTAGCCATCTTTCCCAAAGACCTTTCTTTGAAAACAATCCATATTTTTCAGGGAATCATTGTTCTCTGTAGTTCTTGAACAGCTGGACTTCAGCTGGTGAGATTTAGTTTGAGTGAATGGCTGCCACCTGATAAAATACACTTAATTCCCTGCTTGAAAAATTAGTGGCCTGCACAATATTGAGTTAAATGTAAATAAAAGGCATGCAATTTCACCTACTAATTTCTTTTAATTAGTATAGTAATAATTATGACAATTAAATAGCTCCTGGATTTTGATAAAAACTAACTTGCCTTTTTCTTTTTTTACCACAGACTCTTTTTCTACCAGTATTATATTTTTATTTTCAGATAAGCATATCCCGATTTCATTAGGGATAGCAGTTGTTTTGTTTTGTAAAATTGTAGTCACACACTCCAATTTTTATGGATTAGAATCATACAGATCATGCTGTTTTATAAAAGAGTTTCAGTAATTTCAGTTAAGATTGTCCTTTACTTTGTTGTTTGCTTAGTTCATAATCTTCCCATAAAGTTTTTCTGCCCAAAACATTTATTTCTTTTCTTGGTTTGTATTTAATTGCCATATATCAGTGAACTGTAAGAATTCCATACATAGAGTGATTGTTTCCATTCCTTCACATATTGTATTCGTCTCTGACTTCACGAACTTTAGCAGTATTGCTCGGTTCCTCATCGTATACAGGCATACTTCTCTATCATTTTTACAGATGTTTGAGAATTTTTTCCCCCATATTGACCAAATAGTGAGTAAATTTAAGAACAAGTGAAATTCTTCTTGTTCTTTTGAAAACTAGAAGGGAGACAAGACCTGTCTTAGGCAAGTATCACCCCTAAGTGTGACAACTGGCTAATAATATAGTGGATCAGTTAATTTCATAGCTTTGATGTTTGGAGAATGAGCATGAATGAGAAGTTCTTTTGGTATTCAGATTAATACCATATTTTCACTTATTCATCCCAAGACTCAGTAAGTGAAACATAAAACATGCACATGCAGTGTGCTCAGCACTATATAGTATCAACATCTTGTCTGCAAACCCTGAACTCATATGATTTATACATACAGCTGGAACAGTCTGAAGCTCCTCAACACTTGCCAAAAATATCATGACTAAGAGGACACAGTCACAGATACACCAGAGCAGAAATAATCCTGTATCAGCACCTTCTTCTACAGCACAGCTTGCACACCTCATCACACAGTGCATGCATAGATTTAGAGATCATCCCTTGCAGGACTGTGTTTGTGCTTGTTGCCCATCAGGCCTTCTGTGCACAGCATGCAACTAATGTAAAGTTCCGGCAATTTCTTGCAGGACCAGTTGGAGCCTATCAGCATCCTAAAGGTGGTTTGGCATCAGTGGGATAAAAGCTGAAACGACACATATAGAGTGAGGAGAGAAGAAAGTAAAGCACCAGAAGAAGGCAGCTGACTTTTCTCACCAAGTACCAAAACCAGACAGAAAGGTGAAAAGCTGATAGGTCATATTATTTACAAATTCAAGATATGACTTGTTGTGGGGTTTATCTGGTGATAAATATGGCCTAGCAATTGACATCAGGCGTCAAAAGTCTCTGCGAGAATCTCTCTGCAGACATCTGGGTCTGACTATTTTGATCTGACTTACAACCAAGGTGTTAACAGTTTCCTCTGGAGGACAAACAATTTGTTTGCTCCTTGGGGTTTTGGTCTATATTAAGATAAAAACTCAGCCCATCCTTCCCTCCATCAATGCCAACCAGAATAATTTTTAACAAGGAAATAATAAAGCAGATATCTGAGTTAAACTTATTTCCAAAGATCACTTTAATTTCATCTTCTGTGACTGATGGTAAGATCAACACTGTTCGGAGTATGCACAAGCCTTGTAAATGTGTGTCAAGGAATTTTGCCTGAGCCAGCGCTTCCCAGATGCAGCATCTGGTTTTCAGCTTGCCACCAAATTTACAGTTTGGTTTATTAGAGCACAAAGGAGGTCAAGTGACCTGCCAGAGGTCTCCCAGCAAGTGGAGCATAGCACTGGGTTTGAACTCAGGTTCCACCTGGTTCACAAACTTCTACTGTCTTGTTTGGCTGCTTCCCATCCATCAACCCTGCTCCTCCCTGCCAACTCCCCAACCAACAAACCCACCAAGTATTCTTCCCAATCAGGTTTACAAGCAGGTTTTTTTTACCATTCATCCAGCACACACTGAATTTGGTGGGTTCAGTAAAACTTCAATCTGTACTGAAACTGAGTTTTGGGTGCACAAGATTAGGGGAAGAGTACCCCCACAAAAGCCCATTTTGTGACCTACTCTCCCCACCCAACATTCTTACAGAAACACTCATGGACAATAGAACTTCTGTAGTGCCTAAACAAGGACTATCCCAAGCAGGTCATGGCAAGAAGAGACACTGCTCCCCAAACATGCAGAGCCTGGGGTCAGTCAAAACATAAGAAAATTCTGGAGAAATACCTATTTTCCTTTCTCTTGGCAGCCTGTTTCTCCTGTTGCACTTGAATTATTCATAGCTGAATGCCTGCTTCACCTCTCTAAACTGCTCATCACTGCTCAATTCTGATGTGCATCTGACTGTTTCCTTGCTCCTCAGAGCCTTGAGTGAGCCCATCACAGGTTCAGGCTGAATTGCATGAGCAATCAGTAAGAACTCTTAAATCAGTAAATTCAAGAGCAGTAAAAATTGTTGTTCTTGTTATTCATATTAAGAATAATAAATTTAGCAGCAAAATACTCATCCCAAAGAAATTAATTTTTGTCTGAAAATGTTCAAATCTTCTGTTGTCTTGGCAGGGAACATAGAATCAGACTGAGAATCAAAAAAAGTCAAAACAAAATCCAAGGGTTTGTATTAAAAAACTTTACAGTTTTGTATAATTCATAGCATTTCTCTGGGCTTCAGTTCCCTTTCCTACAAAGCAGAGCTATTGAAAAATGCCTGTCTTTGCCAAAAAGTGGGCTTTTCAGCAAACAAGGACTGTACTAGGTGTAATCCTGAAAGTTTACAGGAGGCTTTGAAGCATTTCCTCAAAATTGAAACTATATTCTACGTGGTTTGGGGTTTTTTGTCTATCAAATTAATGACTTGATCGTGTATGTGTGCAGCAAGAATATCAAATGTTAATAAAATGTTACTGTCCATGAGCACAAGAGATATTGTCCTTCACACAGAGCAGTAGAGCATGAGGCTGGGACAGTCTTTCCTGGCCTCCACCTCCATCATCTCAGCTGAGTGTAGGGCTGGGCTCCAATGCCATCGGGGGAGCTGAGCCTCCTTAGAAACCCAACCTACAGATCCAGTTTTGCTAAAAAGTTTATTTGGAATAGGAAACTCAAGATAGGACTTTACCACAAAACAAAAGGACTGACATTTGCTAAATAACAGCATCGTGCATCGCAAGACTTTCTACCCACCCTGACTCTTAGGAGGAAAACTGTCCAGGGCTGCACTCCTGCGTGGACAGGTATAGGCACAGTGGAAATGTCAATGCCGGCTAATCTGCAAAATGCTGCCTGGGACCACCTTTGCAATTGCTGGTTGATTTGGAGTTTATCAAGGAAGACATGTGGCTTTGGAAATCCCTCCTGAAAAGGAAGGAATCTCCAGGGAACCAGAGCTGCTAGTAACGATACCCTTCTGTTATTCATAGCTGAGATCACATTTTTGTCTAAAGCATGTTCTACTAGATGCTGTTTTAAAAATGCTGCACTGCAAAAGCAAGAAAAGAAGATCTCTTGTCAGTTCTACATTGTAATATGACACTAGATTAAGTCTCTAAGAGTACCTCAGATGGAGTCTCTTCCTGCTCCAACTGCCAAACAATTTACATCATCAAAACCTATTTCTGGCCAGGGTGTAATGGACAACATCAGAGTGTTCTTTCCTCGGCAATTCGGATTCAAAAGTGATTCTTAAGTGAAAAATTATTAAGTCATGCAAAGCATTTAGTTCACTCTGTCCCTATTGAGCACAATTATTTTTTAAAGTAAAAAGGAAAAAAAAAATGGACAGCAAAAAAAAATTTTTAAACCTTTAAAATTATTTGAATTGCTGAGATTTCTTTTGTAGGTTACATCCAAACAACTTGCTCTACTTTGTTACCTCCCTGAAAGGTCACAAAGCATTAATCCCACCCCACAACATGTTTTATAGCTCTCAGGTTGATCCTTCTCATGACCACTCTCTTCTCAGTCTCTGTAATTCAGACACCAGCAGCAGATATCCCTCTCTGTATTGCAACATGCTCGCATCAGATTATTCAGAACAAAACAATTCCTAATCTGGATTACATAGCAGGAAAAAAAATGGGAAATTTCAAGACAGCTTTCAAACTTGCACAGGTCATAATCTTGCACAGAGCAGCAGAACCACTTTGTTGACCCAACTGGTGTGTGGGTGTGGCACATGGGTCTTGCTAGCAGCAATGCACAGCTAAAAATGGGGTTTGTGCCCTCCCTTTGAAACAAGCAAGTTTGAAGTGTAAGACATCTTGTAAAGTAAAGCCGTAGAAGGGGAAAATGCCTAATAAGGCTCATTGTTTGACATTGCTTAGTTTTAAATTACAAATAAAAAAAAAAAATCCCAGTCTCTCTCCAACCCAGAAAGCAGAAACTTTGCATATGCTTTGGCCTGTATCTTCATGTGAGCCACATCATGACAGTTACATGATGCATGGCCTCACATTACTTCTGTCTTCTGCTTTAGTTCAAAAATTCAAAAAAAAAAAAGAAGAAGAAGAAGAAGAAGAGAAGGTTAGAAATAATCGGTACATTTCTCTTGAGTTCAGTTCTGGAGTTTGAAATACAGATTTTGAAATGAGAAAGAAAACTTTCTTTTCCTAACTACAGCAGATTTTTTTTCTGTGGAGGAAGTGAACACTAGCCAAAAAGCAAAAATATAATCCATGAGTTCCTGTATTTTAACTGTCTCTCATCTTGAAGCAATAAACAAAGGTTAATCAAATACTTACTAGCTGAGTAAATATTTTTGCTCGTATGTATAAACCGACCTAGGTCAGATTGTCATGTTTTGGCTCAGTATTACTATGTCTTTTCAAGGTTGGTAGATTCAATTTTTTTTCCATCTTAACTCCATATGCTAAATCGAGAAGCTATGCATATAGACATACATATGTATATACAGACATTCTATATACATTGTTTTTTACAGACCCTCCAAGAACTGTTTCTTTTTCGTCTAAACAAAGCCCAGAAGCATGTTCATGAAAGTGTCTCTATGAAACTATGCAATGAAAAAATCAAAATGCGTTAAACAGAGGTCAGTATATTCCAGCAAGGTAACATAATCCAGCTGCCTACAAACTAGATGGAAGGATCTTCCCAGCCCACCTTACAGAGGATGGTGATGTGTCAAAATCTCCATTTAGGCAACATGCTCCCATCCAACCCTCCTTACCTTGCATGTTCATTCCTACCTGGCTTTCAGAAAGCCCCGGTCCTGTATCACTCCTATCATACGCCAGCAAAACAGAGAGCCCTGTGCTGTGGATATTGTCAGAACTATTCATTTGCTCCAGGTCTGTGCAGGTCGTGGTTTAAGCCCTCAACTGCATTTGAATCCTTATGGCAAATTTCTCCACTGCCTGAAAGCTGTGTTGAAGGCACCAGAGAGCATGACCCCACATTTTCTCAAAAGCTAGAAAGAAGAGGATGGAAAAGTAACTGTTCTCTGAGGACTTCCCAGAGGAGACCTGACCTGCCAGACAGCAAACACCCTGCCACTGCCCCCACTGGAGAAAGAACCAAGCAATAATTATGTCAAGTAACCTCTGCCAGGATGAGTATCTATGCCTTCCAAAGCAGGGCTGTTCAATTCTACAAAACTTGTGGCTATGCTTTGAGAGCTTTCCTTTTCAAAGACAACAGTTTCAGTTTTGTTCCAAGCTCTTTCCACATTTCACAGGATTGCATATATTGTGGTTGGGGTTAACTGCTTTAAGATAATAGTTCTGCCATAATCTTTCCTTCAGACAAGTGTTCACTTTATGTCCTGAAAAACACATATCAGACCAGGCATTACTTCTGGGAACCATATCTGTTTTCTGATCCTCTAAGACTCAATTAACTCAGGTTTTTAAGCATCACATCCTTACGAACCAGCTCCATCTTCCCAACTGTAAGGTGATGGGCCTTGACTGTACCTGAACCAGTGAGTTTGGATCCAGAAAGCAAAAAAGCAGAGTAGGTGTTACCAGGCCACCCATCCAGTCCCAGTCTGCAGACCAAACCTCTCAGTAAGCCAATTCAAATACAGGTTGTCCTTCTCATCTCCCTCTGCAGAGGTATCATGACATATCCATGGATGCCACATGGATCTGACATCTTGGCATCTAGATCTGACACACTGGCATCTAGGACATTACTCCACAAGCCAAGGCTCCCCAAGGGTTAGGAGGGACTTTTCCCTTCCAGGAGCTAGCTATGCTTATTTATTTTCAGTGAGGAAAATGCATGTTTTGTCTGAGAGAAAAATTATTGAAACATTTTCAAATGGAAGACTAGACTCTAGATAGTACTCTGGTGCTTATAAAATACAATATAAGACAGATCAGACAAAACAGATTTATGAGAATCTAATTTTTTTCCAATATTCACCAATCACTTGGGTCTGGGGTGAATAGCTTGCAGAATTACTCCATTCCTTCCTCATCCATTAGACTTTGCACCTCCTCCATGGGCCTCAGTGAATGCATTTGCCCCAAGGGACACAAAAGCCAACTTTCCCTGCAGCTTTTTTTACAAGACTAACCTTTCATGGATCTAGGCCAGACCACAAAGAAGCAAGCCACAGCTCTCTGCCCATTTTTTGCTTTATCCTGGAAAGATATAACATTGCAGCCTTTGTCAGCAGTGGTCTAGCTTGGCTCTGTCTCCAGCCTGGGATTTAGTCCTGGGAAACCCTCACATGACTTCTTACAGAATCTCCATTTGAGCCAGCTTTCCCTGAATTTTTCCCCTCTTTATTTATCCACCTATTGGCTTTGTTGTTTTGGAGATATTTTTAACCTTTCAATTTTACACTTTGGGGCCCTAATTGTAGGAACACATGAATGCACCTCCTCAGTTATGAGAACCAAATGCCGACTGCCGCCTTCTCAGAGGGGCAACTCCACCACAGAAACAGAAATTTTTCCCTCCTGTTGTTCTTTCTACAAGTTTCAAATCTAGTTCAATCTTGAAACATAAGCCTATTTAAACAATCCATATGTACATTAATGATGTTTTAGGTGCTTCTTTGGGAGTCACTAAGCCAATCAGCAGCAGAGTTTACACATTAAGAGGTCTGACATGACCTTGCTGGCAAACAGCTCTAGAGTGGAGAACAGCTGACAATGGGAGTGAACAACGGGACAAAAAGGATGTGTATTGTTTTCTTATCCTCTCCCAACTTTACATTCTCCTTCTCCCAAGTTCAGTGTCAATTTCTTTCACCTGAAGCCTCATGGTTCTCAGCTACAATTTCTGCAATTACAACTCTCAAGCAGGGAAGCAGGCTTTGGATGGTATCAGCTCTGCTCACTATGGATGATAAGGGTGGAGAAGACCTTCCCCAAGTTGCTGTCAGGGTTGGGTTGCAGGTTTTTGTCCACATGCTGCAGGGAGATGTTTCTGCCAGAGGCAACCCACAACCTCCACTCACCCACACAGCACTGCTACCCACCACTTAGGAAGCCAGTCAACACTGGAATTTTTCCATCTTTATTACCCTTCTTGAAACTTCCAAGTAAAATATGTGGGTTTGTGTCTTACTGAATCCTTTGACTAATCTTGCTCTTTTTTGGGCTGTGGTCACTTAATGGGAATGAGTGTGGTTGCAGAGGGAACCAGTCCCAGAGACTAACTCAGCTGCCACAGTTCAATTGGACAACTTGTTTCTGACCTTTACACAGTCCCTCCACAAGAATATGCTCTCAACACTAAGATCATTGGCCATTACTTTATCTATGAGATCAAACTGCATTTTTTCCAGTGGTTCTTCCAGCACTTTCTAAGGAAGCTGAGCTGCTCTTTTCCAGGGAGATAGGCAACCAGAAGGTATTTGCAGTGGGACAGTGCAATATTTTCAAAAGAAAAAAAAGTTGTTTTTTTTTTTTTTTTAATAAGTACACAATTATCATTCTTCACTCATGACACTTATGTCTGATTTCAGGCTCCATTTATATTTTTTTTTACCAGTTTCTGTATCCCTTAGCCAGTAAACATAATGTGTGGTTATAGGTTTTCCACTGTGAACAGATTAAAAGCCTCTGGTCTTTAACAACGTTACTTAAGCATGTGATCTGCAACTAGCCATCAGTCTGGTGAATCCATACAAGCCCATATGGTGGAAACCACACAGTGTCAGTGCAGGGGTGTAGATGCAGGCAGAGGAAGTGCCCACCATAACACTGGTGCACTCAGGCCATGCCCCAACAGGCTTCCAGCAGCTCCTCTGGGAAGGTATCACAGTTTCACTGCCATGTTACAGGTTCAGAGAGATATCTCCCATCCAGTGCTGTCATTTCTAAAAAGACCTGAACAACAAGATGAAGGACATGCATTTATACCAGCCTAGGCTGGCAAAAAAAAGTACATTCAATACACAAATCGCAGGCGTGGCAGGGGCTGGCTGTCCTGCCCTGTGAACAAGGGACTTCCTGCTTTCCAGGTGTTTTCAAGATTTGTAGAAGTTTGAAAGCACAAAGACAACTTGTACTTTGTCCCTCCTGAGTTCACTGCTCTCTCTATGTCCATGAGAAGCTGTGATCACAACTCTTGGAATGAGGAACCCATGTGACCACACTGTGGAATTCAGGAGCTTCTGGTAACTGGAAGGACATAGCTCTGGCTATGTCCAGTGTAACATCTGAGTGCATCCACCTTATTAAGCTTGACACTGGAGGCTAACCTCACTCAGAGTCAGTCACTCAGTAGACAGATCCATTTCAAGCCCAGAGTCATGAACACCTGGAAACTATGGTTTGGAAACCCATTTTCCTAAGAATCAGGAGAATATCCACGCATTCCCATTTTGCATGCACTGGTATTTACATGACAGTGACAACAACAGGCTCTGGATCAGAGACCACTGTGGCCCTGTTAAGATGTATGTTCATTATGGCTCTAAACCCATTCACCACCTGCAGCCCCTCTCTGGTCATAGATACTCGTCTTTCTCCTTTCTTAGTTTGGAAAAGAGAAGCCCTCCTCTGAGGTTTGCCAGGCAGTAGAAGCAGTCAGAGGAGCAGTTAGTAACCAAATTTAGACGTGCAAGAAAAGAATTGGGTCCAAGACACTGACAGTAGCTAATTTCAAAATGCTTTCAGTTATGTGTTCTAAGTTATTTCTACAGGATCTCCTCTGAGTTTTACTATATGGCTGAGAAGATTTTTTTCTGTTGCTGCTAATTAAAATGATAATAAACGGACACTTGTATACAATCCTGCCATTATGCAATTTATACCTTTCTCATCTAGCAATTTCCTGGGGCATGTTTTAGTTTAGTTATCTCTCTGGTAGTGAGGCGACTCTTCTTCCCACAAAACCTGCTCACATATATCTCCTTTCATAAACATCTCAGATACCCGTTACCTTTCAGTTTCTTGCCTTTATCCCTCAAAATTTACTTTATATGTCCATTCTAAGAGGGAATGCTTTCTGAAGTCACTGGAAGCGTTTTCTTGCCAGATACTGGCTCAGAAAGGAGCAGTGTTCATCTCAACAAGGTTCTGCATAGTCCTTCTTGTATTTCAGCTCCCACTGTGGTGAGTGCTGAAGCACCAGTGTCTTGACCCAGGTTCTAAGTAGGGCATGTGTTATCTGAGTAATGAAATACTTGTTTCCTCAGTTTTGCCTCTTGCTCCCTCTTCCTGTCCCCCAACCTCACACAGCATAGCTTTGTATTATGCCTTCAAGTGTTTGTTATAGACCCTAAACTCAGAGGGAGAGCTTCCAAAGGGCAGTGCTGGCAATACTACTCTGTGCTCAGAACTAATGCATGCACATCTGCTCCACTGAGGTGCCTCTGCACCAGCATCTCTCATTTACTGTTAAAAAAACTACATATGAGATTTCCTGTAATTTAATATACAGCAGTTAGCAGCTTCTAAAGGAATATTAAATCAAACTCAAAGAGGTGTTGAAAGTGAATAGAAATAACAGATTCAAGTTGTATTCAGCAGACACAAACAGTAGAACTCAACTTTGCTCTGCCTGATTCTCAAGATGCCTTTGCTTGGCAATTTAGCTTGTAAACTAACCACTGTCATTTGGCACATTCAGAGATGTTTTAGGCACAGAAAAGAGAACAGCAAGAACTGCTGTGATATTAAGGGATACAAACATAGAAAGCAATGCAATGGCCTCTTTGGCCACTTGTATTTCTGAGTCCTTATTTGATGGAGAAACAAGATGCCATTTATCCTCTGCACACATATGAATTATAAAGTTCTACAAGTACCAGTGTGTAATTACGGCTGGATTTTGCATGCAAAGCACAAGAGAGAGTGGTGTGGCTTCCTACAGCTTCCCTTGTGCATTTCTACTAGAATCAAGCCCTTCCAAACAGGAGACTGCTGAGTAAAGCAGGAAGAGTCTATTTTTGCCAAGTAGGAGGTTCTGCCACCACTTTGGAGAAAGGGACAGGGGCCTTTGGCTGAGCTGTACAGCTAGCAGCTATGGCCCACGCAGAAGGCAAAAACCTACACAGGCTGCCAAAACAGCCAGCTCCCAAGGGAGTTTCACTCCCATGGTAGGAAGTAGCCCCAATGGCTTCATGGCAGCTGGCATGTGTCACCTCCAATGCACATAACAAAAACTGTTCAACCTGACCCCAAAACACACCTTGCCTTTTAAGAAGGAGCAAAAAGCAATGGCACTGTTATTAAAACAATAAAGATGATCTTTTTCAGAGTCAGCTGTATGTTGTGTTGGTCTGAATGCAGCTGTAGTTCACTTCTGTAGGACTTAATCCATGCAAAATCTATGTATCCTGACTAAGTCTCAAGAGATCGTGTTTCAGTCCTGCAAAACCTATGGATCAGGAGTGAATCTCGGAAGACCATGTTTTGTAATTGTGTACACAAACCCACTGGAAAAGGGGTGAATGTAACAAAGGCAATTGCTACTAGGCAGGAAAGGCATCCTGCAGAAATTAGGTCTAGAACAGGTGTTGTAAGAGTTGACTAGCCGCAATGATACACAGAATTGATGTAAAATAATTAATAAGGATATTAAAAACATGCAGATAAAAAGGAGGAAGAACTCAGAAAGCACTTAGCATTGAAGCCAAGTACCCTTTTAAGAACTGTTGCAGAAAAAAAATAATTACAGTTATATTTAGAAACTACATTGAAAAACTAGAGAGTCATCTGCAAAACTGTAATAATAAAAACCCCCAAGTCTTTGAATGCATTGGCCTGATTCTCAGAAATGGGTTTCATTGAAAGCTACGAAGAAAGAAGAGCTATTAAAATAAGCTATTTGGAGGGTCTTGCTCTTAATAAATATGATAAGATGAGCAAGGGTTTATCACGCTTTTGCAATTTGATCATGATGTTCCAGGCCCACCATGAGTAAAAGAAAATGCGTCTTAGATTATGTCCAAAGGATTATTCCTTCTAATTATAGCTGTAAACAGCATGTTTATTTGAAATCCTGAATAAGAGAGGTCAAAATGCTCTGTGTGACTCAAACACACTGCTTCTTACCAAAAAAAAAAAAAAAAAAAAATCAATAATATTGTATCTAATGCAAGCCCAGGCAATTTGTGAAAACCACAACAGAACTTGATCACCATTGTTAAAACATCTGAGAAAATCCCATCAAGATCCAAACCAGTCAGATGGCTCCCACATCTATGTGTCCAAGACAAAATTCATGGCCCTGAATCGAGTTTTGAGAGAGAGAGCATTTCACAGTTTGATTCAGGGTTTAACTGCAGGGGCTTCCCAGTGCTGCTGGGACAGTCTGCTCCAAACCACATCCCAAATATGCCACAAGAACCTGAAAGGAGAGCACATGAGAGAATCTCAGAGGGTCACATATAATGGCAGTAAAATAGCTGTGGCAATCTGCCTAGTGCACAGGAGTGTAACACCAATGGTTCTGTGCCACACCAGACCCTGGGTGCTGGGAGTGCCCAGGGCTGCTCTGCAGCACTAGGTGCCACCTCCTCTGTTACCACCACCACCCACTCTGGAGCCACATCAATGCTGAAAGCTCTGCCAAGGCGACAGCCAAGTGCTGCACTGTCCCTAGTAAGAATAATTATAATAAGCTGGGGCTGAACTGGTTGCACCAGGGAGCACTGAGGCATCCTCTAACTGAGGCTATTCAAATCTGTTATTGCCAAGGGCGGCTGGACAGCTTTAATGGGGCTCAGCTGGTTGTTTTATCCCTTTTTCCCCTTTCTGGTCAGCTGTCAGGAGCCAGGCCAAGCTTGCTGGACTCAAGGCTGCCCCTCCGGCCAGTCTGCTCCAGAGCTTTCCGAGCTGTTGCAAAAAAGTAACTATGTGCTCTGCCTGTAAGCAGACACGTGCCTCTGCTGCTATGTGCACCCAGTGTGTGAACACTGAGAGAGAAATAGGCCATCCTAAGCCTTTTTATGCCCCTACTTGCTGGTTTTCATAACAGGCTTAAAACATTCAACTATTTTACCACCAAAATGCCTGGTTAGTGAGTTTTTTAGCAACCAGTACTGCTCTCTTTTGATGTGCATTTTTCAGTTAAACATTATGTTTTTGTTGTTGTCCTTGCCTTCTGCATTGTTAGCTGGTCCTTTCTGATCCTGACTACTCATCTACAATTTCATAGCACTTTGCTGTCAGGTCTGTCCTGTGTTACGCTGGTGAAGTCTCAGTCCTGACCATACTGTTGTAACCCAGCACAGTCTTCACATTTACAAGGGGAGAGACTAAAGAAATTTTTTTTTTCAGTCTTTCTGTTTCACTTCTAGAAACTTGCAAAAAAATGCAGAAGAAGAAGCAAAAATTGCAAGGAGGAGGAGTTGAAGGGAGGCAAAAGGAGCTCATAATAGAGGGGGCAGGGCTGCAATGCCAAGGGCAGTTATAAAATCTCATAACTGCCTTAATAAGGACTGAGTTCATTTTTACAAAAAAGGGAATTATATCTGAATGTCATTATCAAACATACCAAAACTGATACATTCCCTGCACACCTTCAGAGAGATCTGCCTGTCTACTTTTGATAATGGAGAGCAGCCAAGCAAGTCTCTAAGCAGGACTGTCTCATGCTTGGTGGAGCAGCATGAGGACTCTCACAGGGCTCTGTGCCAGCTGGCAGTGCTTCAATCTAATAACCCCATACAGCACTTTCCTACAGTGCACTGCAGGGTGTTGTAAGGCTTCATTAGCTAAGTCTTGTAAAGGATTGTGACTGCTTAAATAAAAGGGACCGGTTTAATGTTAAATATTAGGAGGACATTTTTTCACCATGCAAAACTTTCAATTCCAGCTCAGCTTTGCTGAGGAGAGGCATCTGCCATGGGCTATAGTATCAACAGGATTGTCTAGGGTGGCCTGAAAACAACACTGATACACAGGTTTCTTTCACAACCGAAGGAACATTTCACCGATTTCTTGAAAGAAATTTTAATTTTCTTCCTTGGCAACACTTGAGCAGCTAAAACTATATGCAGGCCAGTCCTGTTTTTTCCTAGAACATTTCATTCAGTTAATTTAAAACCTTTATAAACAGTCATTAAAAAAAAAAAAAAAAAAAGTAACTACGAGGAGGTAAGAAGGCTATATTTTAGCCTAAGTGAAAACTATTTCCATTGCAGTTAACAGAACAATTCAAAAGCAGTAAACTTTTACTGCTTTATTAAATAAATAAATGACACTTTAAATTAAAACAGTTAATCAACCCCGCTAGCCATGCAAACCTTCCTGCACTACATCATGTAGGCAATATAACCATAGACAACAAGAACCTTTTTGTCCAGAAAATAAGTTCTGAAAAGGAAAGGAAACCTCCCACTGACTATGACCCTAGCAAATGGTTCTGCATCATAGACTCAAAAAAAAAAAAAAAAAA
>VZRN01005377.1:309568-350960 GCA_013397935.1 Dasyornis broadbenti
TGGGGAGAACCCACCTGGAGTGCTGCAACCAGCTCTGGTGCCCCCAACATAAGAAGGACAAGGAACTGCTGGGCAAGTCCAGAGGAGGCCATGAAGCTGATATGAGGCCTGGGAGCACTTCCCTTACGAAAATACACTGAGAAAGTTGTGGCTGTTGAACCTGGAGAAGAGAAGATTCTATGGGGATCCCATAGCAACCTTCCAGTTTCTGAAGGGGTTCACAGGGAAGCCAGAGAGGGACTGTTCATCAGGAACTGCAGTGACAGGACAAGGGGGAATGGGTACACACTGAAAGAGTGTGTAGAAATTTAGGTTAGGTATTATGAAGAAAATATTTATTGTGAGGATAGTGAGACACTGAAACAGGTTGCCCAGGAAGGTTGTGGATGCCCCAGCTCTGTAATTACTCAAGGCCAGCTTGGACAAGGCCTTGAGCAGCCTTGTCTGGTGGGAGGTGTGTTTGCCCAGAGCACTAGGGGTAGGGGTTAGATGATATTTAAGGTGTATTCCAACCCTTAACATTCTATAACTCATGTCTATATGGATGGTTAGACAACCGTGTTGGGCCAGGAAACTGCAGAAGCATGGAACCATAGAAAGATTAAAACTGGAAAATACCTCAAAGATAATCTATTCCAACCATTAACCCAGAACCACTTTGCTGGCCACTAAACAATTTCCCCAGGTACCACATTCACACGTCTTAACATGGTGATTCCACCACTTCCCTGGGCAGGCTGTTCCAATATCTAAACATCCCTTCAGTGAAGAAAGTTTTCCTAATATCTAATTTAAACCTCTCCTTGCATGTCTTAAGGCCATGTCCTCAATGGCATGGATCAAGTAAGACTGCCATATACCGAGAGGCAAGCAAGGTACAACAAAACACTATTTTGGGGGTTAGAGGAGTGGCCACATTCCTCTTCCCATGATCCTCTCCCCTTTTCTGCCATCCCTCACTCTTCCAAGGCATATTGCCTTAACGACATCTACCATTAACTGTACGGGCTCTCCTCCTTTCAAGGCCCAGCAACCACTAAAGAAATCCAAAAATGTTGACTCCCAGCAAAGTTTACTGTAGCTGCCATTTCTGCTGCCTCTGATATTCTTAATGACTTGTTGGTCAAAGACTGAAGAAACTGGATTGTTAATAAATCTGACCCACACAGCCACCACACAGCATTCGCCATTCAGTAGCCAGGATGGCTTCACCAAGGCACTGTCTGGGATGAGTTAAGTCCAGACAAACTGTAAGGTCAGCTTAGTAATTCAGGTTTTGGGAACATTCGGTCTGCAGCTGAAAACACTGTCCACGTTGTCTCCATCTGTCAGGGCATCTCATTTTTCCTTACTGACACTCAGACTTTTAATTTCACCCTGAGCACTTTTATCATGGTTTTATGCAGCATAAGCATGTAAAACAAAGTAGTCATTCCTTAATTACTTGATATCTAAATTGGAGAGTTTAGTCAAACATCTCAAGTTTTCATAATTATAGCCAACTTTATACAAACATCTGCTGGCAAACACCAGCCTTACATGCTTGAAGGAAGTACACCACAAATGATAGGAGAATAACCTGGGTAGCAAAATAAAAACAGTTGCTCATCTCAGCTTGCTAATCTTCTGAATATTTTCATTCTCAAGTGATTTCGACAAGCATTTTTGGAATTCAACCAGAAGTCTGAGTATCACTGGAGTAGTTTACTTTGTTACTACTAAAGACCAAAGACTGACACAATAATTTTATCCTAGGGCTGGTTCGTCAAGGCATTCTGTCATCAACATTATACCATTACCTTTTTGCATAAAGCGTAGCTAGCAAGACCTGAGCCTGGCAGAAAATGTATCCAGTTAATTTTGTATTTATAAATTTCAGTTTGTCCTTTTCACTCACAGAACTCTCTCTTAGGTACAGACAGTGCTAATTTTATGGCAGATTGGCTGATCATGACTTTTTTCCACTATGAAATGCCCCATAAAATGTGACTCCAGGAACTTCCTTCAGACAAAATCAGGCTTTTTTAATTGGCAGAGGAACCTTGTACTTTTATCTTCTATCAGTTAGATGCTGAAGATCTCTACCAAGTCTGTACCCAGAGCTCCTTGCTGACTTTT
This sequence comes from Dasyornis broadbenti, assembly GCA_013397935.1. Classification (NCBI taxonomy): domain Eukaryota; kingdom Metazoa; phylum Chordata; class Aves; order Passeriformes; family Dasyornithidae; genus Dasyornis; species Dasyornis broadbenti. The sequence continues at coordinate 311,687 of VZRN01005377.1, forward strand.
CCTTCTAAGAGGAGACCTTAGAATGAGTAGGCATAGGTGACAAAACTATTCCTGACACATTCAGCCTCTGGAAAAGCTGTAAATCAAATGGGAAAGAGCTAAAACTTTGTCTCTTGTATGTGCTTTGGTTATTACAGAACATCTACAAGGACAGTGACCCCCATGGCTGAGGTCCATGATGCTGGGAAAACTCGGTGCCAGTGCAGTAGTGGGTGGCTGTGAATTGCTCTTACATGATTTGTCAAATCTTCAGTAGAGGAGCTATCCCTTTTCTCCCCCAATCATCCTTAGAGGCAGCTGTGTCACTCTGAGAAGCCAGATAACAAAGCATTTTGTAAACCTAATGTTAAGGTTTTAAGCACATTATTTTGTGCTTTCTAGAACCATTAATAACAAAATTATTTTATCAGTCCATTTCATCAACCTTAAAGACTTACTCAGGAAATCCTTAAGCTCTTTTTATTTTTTTTATTTTTTTTTCATTTGTTTGTTCTTTGTTTTGGTTTGGGTTTGCTTTTGTTTTTATTTTCAATAGTAGGGATGCTGTCCAGCCTTAATCCGTCTTTTAATTTGGACTCTCTGAAGGCTGGTTTCATCTCAGCACCTTGTATCTGACTGCTCTGCAGTCATCTGTTCTTCTTTTCAATGCACGTGCTGACATGTTTGTCTTGTAGCACATGCATCCTATGGAAACCCCTCATTTCTTCTTTACGGTTCAATCCTGCCTCTGCTCAGGTGAACCTTTTCCTGTCTTTCCAGTGGGAATAGGAGACAAATATTGTCATATTTGCTAAATTTAGCATCAAATGGACCTCTTATCTTTACCCAAGATAGCTATGGACATTAAGTGCAGTGTTCCTCCCCAGTGGAGGTGTCCAGTTTCTCGGAGAGGTGTTTTTTGCCCAGACCACTATGGGCTATGGTATATTCACAAGACTGTCTCTGTGCCTAAGCAGGGGGACAAGGAGACATGAGGCCCCTCATTGCTCAATGTCCTGATTTACTCCTACCCCATTTTATAACTCTAAATTAAATTAATTGATTATCTGCAACCCACATTGTTTACACCTGACAAAATCTGTTAGTGTTACAGAAAAATGTATATGATCATACTTACTGAGCACATGAAAGACAATACACAGCAATATATAGCATTTAGTTATGACATAACCAGCTGTTTCTCAAAGCATTAATGATGTCCCAAGGAAGAGTTGCAGCTACACATGCAGTTCTCACTCTGTTGTAATCTGGCTCACCACGGCAGGTAGCCTCTCTCACTCTTTTGCCTGGTGGAATTCATAAAATCATAGAATCACAGAACGGTTTGGGTTGGAAGGGGTCCTTAAGGAACATCTAGCTCCAACCTCCTGCCCTGGGCAGGGACACCTTTCACTAGATGAGGTTATTTAGAGCCTCACCCAGCCTGGCCTTGAGCACTTGCAAGGATGGGGGGGTCCACAACCCCTCTAGGCAATGGGTTACAGTGCCTCACCACCCTTATAGTAAAGAACTTCTTTCTAATGTCTAATCTAAACCTGCCTTCCTTCATCTTAAGGCCATTCACTACATGCCCTTGTGAGAAGTTCCCCTCCAGCTTTCTTTTGGGCCCTTTTTAGGTACTGGAAGGCTAAGGAATTATGGTATTAACAGTCTAGAAAATTATAAAAACAGAAATAACAAGAAAGCAATCCAGACAGAATAAAACCTCTGCCATGTCCCAGTGCTTACAAAGTCTCTTCAACCACCCACAAGGGAGAAACTTTCTCTTGTTTGGTATGGCTTAATGATAGCCCCCGCAAAAGGACTAGTTTTCCTAATGCCTGGAAACTTCGTGTGTAATGTTCAGTGTGATATTATTAGCTGTGCAAATGCCAAAGAAGTATTTTGAGGGTTGGTTTTTGTTTTTTTTTTCAAATTATAATGTGATTTTTATTACTGTAGATCAAATTATACCAAAAGATGTTTGACCTACATGCACGATCTTATAAAATTTACTTTTATATAGCTTCTTCCATGGTTGGTGATTACCAAAACACCTAAGAAAAAAACCCTTTACAGAGATGGAGGGACATTTTTATACTCATATGTAAGCCAATCAACCTGAAGAAACAGGTAAGTAAAAATATCAAGCAAAATTTTAAATTCACTAGGCCTGGTATGTTCACAGTGCCTCCAGGTGGAGTAGAAATATTTTCATCCTCTTAAACCTGCCTGGACTCCATCTGCTGTGGCAGGAGAGAGAACTTCTAGTTAAAAAATAAGAAATATATTTAAGAAAAATAGTTGAGTATTTCCATTGAGACACGATTTTGCCCCTGGAGTCTCTTGTAATCGACTGAAGAGGCTTTGCTGTATGGCTTCCTGCAATTACCTGTCAGTCATCTTGAACTGCTTCTTAGAACTTTGTCCTAAATAAATTAACCTCTAGATTAAATCACTGTGGTGGACACATAAGCACGTATTTGTAAGAACAATTACAATTATCCTCATAAATTTTATGTCTCCCCTTATGGGAATTCCTTAATGTTTCAAGGTTTCATTTCATTAGCACTTCATCAGAAATGTGAATCCATGTAATTTTCCCTCCCCCTCAATAAAAAAACTTAATGATTTCATATAAAATCTGGCAGCCAATTATTTTTTCTTTCAAAACGTACCACAAATTTGAGTTACACTCATGCAGGTAATGGTGGTAATCTCCTTTAAAACATTTCTCTCCTTATTACAAATTAGACAACCTCCATGTACAAGAAGCGCCAAATTCATATGCAAGACCTGATGTATGTGATACTTATTGAAATATATAAGGTAGGTAAAGGCATGAGTACAGAATGTGGTCTGCAAAGGACACATGACTAATGACTGCAAAGAACATAAAATCCTCAGGGAATTTTTCCATACAGTGGAGGACAGAAAGGCTATATAGCCTAAGCACTCTCTCGACTAAGTAGGAAGGAAGACCTTCTCAGTCTAGGATTTTTTTAAAATATTTTAACATATTGATTGTCAAAGCGTTAAACTATCACCCACTGCTCAATAATTTATTACATTGATTGATACACCTAACTGATAAACTGCTGTGGCAGAATCCTTATCCAGAGTATTAAAGCTCTGAAATTAAAAGGGAGCAGGACCACTGGATTCTGGTTGCATCAGAAGCCAAGACAACCCAAGTTCCTTCCTGATTAAAAGTGTATGAAAGTGTGTAGACTATTAGAGTCTAACATTATTTTATATTTAATTAAAAATATCTTACAAGTAAAGTGCTCATCTATTGCAACATGTGGTGAATCTACGTGGTGAAAAAAGCTCAACTTACATGGTGAAAAAAATTTCTTGCAACAAAGCAGGAAGGAAAAAAACATGAAAAAAAGAACTCTCACTGCTCCCAAAACCCATCATCAGACACAAACACGTTTACCTTTGCTTAGCCTAGCAGCAGACATATTCTGAATTGCCACCAGAGCAAGTGCTTTTGCCAGAGTAAGCTCCTACATGGTGAGGATGTTGCAATATCAGCTGCCACTGAATGAATGTAACATGTGGCTGTTAAAAAGCAAAGTGTTCTCTGTCACAGCCATATTACAGCTTAGTATGAAAGGAAAATACTTTAAGTTTCATGTGACAGATCTCAGGAGATAAAAAAATGGCACAGTTTTGAAAGGCAAAGCTAAGCTGTCTAGACTTCTTTTCCCTTTCTAGTTCAGGCAATGAACCTCCATGACCCCCTTCCTCCCCCAAATCACTTATTTACACTAACTCAAATCTGCCCCAAGAATTAATTTGTGACAGTAAAAGGAGAGCAGATTGTTATGCCTTTGGGTTAAGAGCCTCCTGATATGTCAGGGAAATTTAAGACAAGTTGTCAGTGGTGTTTTCAGACTTATATTTTATAGTCCTCTTTCATTAACTTATTTAGGACTTTGGAAATGTGTTTTTGCAGGTCCACAGCAAAACTTACAAATACCTAGCATTTCACATTTCCACTGGCTGTAGTCCTGTGAAACTGCATTTAAAAATGACAGGAAAAGAAGTCTTGCATTTCAAGATATGAACCTAATGGTACATCAAGATTTCTTCTTTAACTTGATTAGTAAATGTACCATTTGCAGTATTTCCAAGGCCATGGGTTTCAGCAGTGTGTCATGTCCCACATGTCACACAGATAAGGAATCTGAGCATGCACAATCCCCACATCCTGTGACGTATGCTACACACTACACCAGGTGATACTGGTGATTATGGCTGCAGCCCCTGAATCCTCAGGCTCGCTGATATTTGAAATGCAAAGTGTGCTCATTGCCTCTGCTCAGCCTCAATAAACCAAACCTCTGAGGATAAATGACTGCCAAGGCAGAGCAGAGACCCTTTGAATGAGAGATACCATTCAAACTCAAAGAAGCAGAGAAAGAAAAAAACAAAAAATAGACAATTATGTGCTCCTGAAAAGGAGGCAGAGAAACGCACTACATGAGTCTTGAATAAAAATGAAAACATAATCACACTATGCTGAGGCTGTGGATAGAACATTTCATCCCCCTTTTTGTATTCTGTTCAGGCAGGCAGGCATAAAAATGACCTTTCCTGCATTCATGTTTTCAGAAACCTGCTTCAAACACGTGTTTATTTTATCTGCCTGGATCTCAGTTGGTCTTCAGCACAGATGATACCAGATGTTTTGCATTTAATGGCTGCAGTGTGAAAAGTTAAGCCTGGGCAGTACAGCAGGTGTCTGTGTATGAGTAGTTCACCTTCTTCATCCCTGGGATCTTTTGGTGCTATGCGACTTCAGCAGAGGCTGCCAGTAAGTAGGAAAGATGCCTGGTTCCTCAGCTGCTGCTTGACATGTATTGCCCAATATTATTGCCTGGGTATGGTTTGAAGAGTCCTGCGCTGGTCTCAGGCTCCTGACCCACAGTATCAGAAGTACCCTCTGACAGCTTTATTGTGTGGCCTTCCAGCCTTGGCACTGCACAAGCCTCTGAGCCATCCCTTGCTCCTACTGAGTGAGGTTTTCTCAACAATGAACAGGAGTTAAAATTGAGACCATTTCCTTCCTTTCAGCCTCAGACTGTAGGCAATTTTCCCACTGTTTTGTCCAGAGGTCAAACCCAAAGAAAGCTGCCTGCTGAAAGCAAAAGGGTATTTAGCTATTTAGCTTACCTAGTACCATGTATAAGACCATCTGAAAAGAGCCAGACCAAAAGATCTTTGTGGCTCAGTATCTTCTCTCTGACAGTGGCCAAAACTAGGTGCCCATGGAAGGTGTCAGGTAAGGATACACCCAAAGGATGCTTTACTCAACTAATGTTACGACATCTGGTACCACAGGGATGAGGGTCACAGTGAACTGGGGGTGATTTCTGGGTATACTGGGTAACCCCAGGTGCGTTTATCTGTCATTTACAAATTCAGTCTTCAGACATGAACTCATGCATCTGTGATATCCTGTGGCACAGAGTTCACGGTTGAGCACTTGAGCTGATTAACAGTCAGCAGGTGAAATTTCACACGCTAACAATAGCGTGTATAAAAGGAAATTCTTGAAAAATAATAGACAAATATACACCAAAAGATAAACGGCACAAAGAAAAGAAAGCAGAAAATGAAGTAGTGCCTTTAATATAATGTTAATCTCTTATTTCCTTTAGTCCTAATTGAGAGGAATTGGAACTCTAGAATGGTGACATTTGCGTCTTATTTGATCATCATCATTATTATTATTATTACCACAACTCCTACTACAAATATCTGCTTGGATCAGATCAAAACCCTGGAACTTAAACATACTATGTATCCCAGCTGTTAAAACTATTTGGTCTTCTGGCATCTTGTACATTTTCTTGAAGAAAAGATGGTCATTTTGTTAGGACCATTTAAGTTTAGGATTACAACATATGAGGAAAAAGAGGAAGACACTCAAGGGAAGAAAAGTGATTAAAAAATGAGAATGATCTAATCAAAGAAGAGCATGCAAATTCCTAAAAGCATTAGGATATTGATGAAAGATGAGAGTTATCACAGTGGAGCTCCTTTTTTTGTAACTACATGCCTGGAGACCTGGAGGTCTGGAGAAGTCCCAGCAACAAAATGCCAGCAAGTGGAAAGGTGGAATGAAAGAGGGGCTTTACTGACTTTGAATAAGTGAGTAGAAGAAGAGTGGTAGAGAGACATCTGCCACTCTTAATCCACTTACCAGCCAGGATTTTGGCTTTGAGGAGATTTCTTAGTCTGGACAGACAAAGGAAGGAAAGTGAAGAAGAATTAAAAGATGTCTGTTCATTCAATCACTTTGTTATGAATCTAAAGGATTTGACTGAAAGAACTCATCTGGACTTAGATTTGTCCAGCATAAGTGTCTTAATTTTTTTTTTGCGGAAAATTATAGAGCACAGTTCACAGAGCAGTCAGATTTCCTTGCACTTGTCATTTCAGATTGTAAAGTTGTTTTCAAAACATTTATATCCCTCTGGAGTTTTCCAGCCCTGACCCACGTCTTCATATAATGTGCTGTCGTTGCTGCCATATCTGAGAGCCCATAGGCAAAACCAAGCACGGACTAATACATCCAGAGCCAGTTTGCATGCTTACAAAGAAGGAGCATATACACATACAGACAGATGCATAAACAAGGAACAAAAATAACTCTGGAAACACAGCACTACTGTCCCTAAGAGGCAGTTGGCTCTTCAACAAGATCTTTTCACTGTATTCCAGGATTTAATTACATTACTATGGATGACAGGAAGTCATCCTCCTTCATCCATGTGGGGACATAGAGATTACTGAAGGGTAGGCTAAAGAGTTGAGTGTATTATAGCATTAAAACTGTTTTATGCCCCATTAATGAACCTAGTTTTAAGAGAATAAAGAGAAACACCTTTGATTATAGACAGGAAGAAGATGTGCCCATATTGAAAGATACTCAGCACTAAGAGGAACTCACACAATTTAGGGGAGAAAAAATAAAGCAGTGAAACCATGTGAAGCAGTCTCAAGAAATACTGTTTTAAAAAGCCCAAATGCTTATTCACATGATTTCTGTGAAACTTCTTTGGCTTGCAACCTGCCACTGAATTAACTAGTTCTGGAAAGAAACCATATACTTTCACATAAAATACTAGATGTCAAAATAATTGGGGCACTTACATAAGAGCTTCTGCAGCACAGAGGAAAAAAAATTTTTTGTACACACAATATGGAGCAGAAGGGTTATTTGTATTTAATTTCTGTACTATTGTGAAAGGCTTTTAGTGTATAATGTTTCTCAGTCTTTCTCCCAGTTTATTAAGAATGCTTTTCTACTTCCTGTGCATTTCCCAGTGTTTGGCTGACAGCTTTTCTCAGGCAGATGGACCTTGATAAAAGATCAGGGGGAAATTTCTTTTAATCAGCACCAAGTCATGAGCCAAATGCAATAACCACTTGGTCAGGAGCTGTGTTCCATATTCAGCAGGTTAAACTGGGAGCAGGAAGGTATCTTTTGTCCTGACCTAAAGGCTGTGATCAATTCATCACTGATGGCACACCTAGCCCAGATTAGCTTCAGCTCAAAACATTTTTTATTTTTAGGTTGCACAGAGTACCTCTAACCCCCAAGACACCTGGAAAACAAGGTTAATGCCCCAGACTTGCTTCACAAAGGCCTAGCATATGCCAGTAATTTCATCTACCAACACCATTATCCATGTTCAGCTGCTTATAAACCTGAGGGAAAGAAATAGCTTATTTCAGGCTCCTGGAGTAACATCCCATTCCCTAGAAATGTTTCATGAGGTACAGATTATTTGCTGAATGAAACCACTGTGCTGACCTGTAGCACATACGTGACTATTTCCACTCATCCCCTTCTGCACAGCATATGCAGTAAAAGCACAGAGTTTAAGTTCTATTAAGAAGTTTACTCCGGAACTGTGATCATTTAATAGGATCATGAAATTGCTTAAAATACACAGTGAGATTTAGCATAAGAAAGCGTGAAATTTTTTTACAGACACACATTTTTACATGGTTCTTTATTTATTAGAAGTTTTAAAGAGGAATTATAGATCTATCTCTACACTATCTATCAAGCAATTCTATCCTTTATTTAAAAAATCAGATTTACCAAAGAAAACAATGCATGCTGGAAGTATCAGAGCACAGAATTACTTGCATATCTAGCTGACAAGCCTTGAAAATAGGGCAATAACCCTTGGTAAATCCTAGGTACTTAGGATTACCATGGAATAGCACTAAAATAACTTGGCAAATGATTTAAGAATGCCTCAGAGTGTAATTATGTGCAGATAAAGGTCATTGGGTAGAATATTCTTTCTGTAGTTTGGAGTTCATAAAACAGTGTGGGTCATATTCTAAGGTCCGTCTAATTCCATTTTGTATTACTGAGGTGGAAAAGTAGCAGCATGACAGTATCTAACTTAACTTCTAGATAATTGTAACACCTCTAACAGGATTTTTCCACTGAACAACAGGAAAGGCAGGCAGTATGTGAAGCAAGGGTCAAGAAAAGAAAAAAAAGTTGTGAGAGTTTGAAAAATTCAGAAGAAGCACATCTTAAACTATTTTCTTCTCGTCAATAAACGAAGAAGGCAGAAACTTCTGACAAACTGTGAGAAAGCTTCTTTGTGCTCATCCAGCAGGTTTTCCCCTCTTACCTGGAGTGCTTCCCTCCTGAGGCACATACCGACTGAGGCTCCTTCTAGAAAGCAGCTTTGCAAATCCAAGTTAAGACACTGACTGGGGACCCTGGGAGTTTGTTTCTTTGCTGATGCAGTACCATCACTGCCCCCACCCCAGCACACCTCGTCTTGTCGTTTACTCAAGCACGTGCTGAGAAAAATATGCATTTTTTAAAAACAAAAATTCTTCATTGGCATGCAAAGACTCTGCCTCACACTAAAAAATCCCTTTGTTACTTGTCAGTAAGCATGTTTTGGGGGCTTCAGCAGGGTCCTGTTCAGGTCAAGAACCCATGACCACACACGCACCCTGCAAAGGCTGCAGAGAACGGGTGCAAAATGCACAGTGAGCCCACGGTCTGAAAGTTCCCTGGTAATGTCAGTCCCTTCTTCCCTCTCCTCTGACAACCATGGCACAGGAACCATAAGGACAGAGCTTGCTTGCAAACAATTATGAAAATAAACCAAGTAAAAATATCAATGAGCATGGTGTTCACAAATCAGCTGAACAAGCTTTAGTTATTAGAAAAAAACTATTACTTGTCACTGTGATCAAGGTTTTAAAGGAAGCTATAATTATAGCATTAGCTTTCACTCCCAAAAGACTAATGAATCAGGGACTTGACATTTTGAATTATATTTAATTTTATTAAGAAATATAAAAACAATGGAATACCAAATTTGTCCTTTTTTCAAGTGACAGAAGTTTCACTAAAATCTGGGGTTCCTCTGGAAAAGAAATAGGTTAATCTAGATTTATTATAAGGAAAAGAATTCATTTTAGTAAAAATAATGTTCTGATAAGTTACATGTAAATTATATTTTGTCAGGAAGCTAAAACTGACAATCAAATAAAAATACCCTGAATAGTCATTATGGTAGCACAGATGTTCTCCTGCCCACATTTCACTTCAACTTTTTCTATTCAAGCTGCTCTAAAATAGATAATTGAATAAGAAGATCTAACAGCAGGCTGCAGAACCTTTCTGTCCAACTCAGGCTTACAGATCTTTCTTTTCCAACTTTATTCACAAAACTGTTGTTCCTGGGCCACGTTATCTGGATATTGAACTTCGTGAACCCTATTTTTTAAAAAATATGTTTTGCAGAAATACAAGCTCTGCAGCTGTTATGGTGCCTTTGTTTTAAGCACTCTGCACTGTACACTATTAGCATTTCATGGTTCTTGACTAAGGAGTTCAAAATGAGGGCAAATGTGAAGTTCTCAAAAGATCAACTAATTCAACAGCTTAGAGAGAGTAAGTGCTCCAAGAAATCACATTAAAAACTGTTAAAACTGCTGAATCAACAACAAATTTTCCATGCAGAGTCTGTTAGCAGGTTTCATGGAGAATTTATACTTGTGTGTAAAAAACTTTGCTTTTTGCTCCTGAGAGCTATAAAGGGATTTTATTTTAAACAGGACTTTCCAGACCAGACCTCTGCAGCCCTTCTGAAAGTTCCTGAGAGTTTGGTGCTATTACTTGCTTAGGAGTCATATGATTAATTGGTCTTGACAGTTTGCTATGTTAACTGAAAAAAAAAAAAAAANTTTGTCATGTTAACTAAAAAAAAAAAAAAAAAGGAAAAACAAACAACAACAACAAAGAAAAAAAAAAAATCAACAAACAAGCAGGCCCAAAGCACCAGATTGCTCAGCAAAGCAAGAACTGGGAAAATATCACAGGGAATCAACAGAAATGTTTCCAATGGTCCATACTGGAAGCTGCATCTTTAAAATTTAATACAAGCAAATATATCACAGCCAAGGGTTACTTGCACCACTGACATTAATGTTTATCTCTTTTTTATGCAAACTCTTCCATTCAAAACTATGCACCTAGAAAATCTCAAATGTCTTACTTGAGGCCCAGGCACAGCATGGCCTTACCACGTTCTGCCTCTATGTCCATATTGGCCTCCAATACTGCTTCAAGGTAAAGCATATCAATTTCACTTGAACCCTCAAAAAATTCTGTGACTGACAGAGCAGAATTTCACCCTTCCACTGTAGCAGACCTTTAAGCATCTAAACTTCTTTCAACTCTAAACCTTGGCCCTAAAAGCAACCCATGACATGGTGCTCTGCCCCACCCCATCACACACAACACATAAAGAGTCTGCAGCTCAACATGGACAGTCAAGGGATGGTGAGGATATCCTCCCAGAGCATGACCCTCTCTGTTCTTGCTTTCCACATCCCGGTCAGGATTGAGCCCATCCAGTTCTCCTGAGGACAGAAAAATTCACAGCTGCACTCTCTTTCACGTGAGATAATATTGGTCCTTGCCCCATGCTCAATCCAGACCAACAGATGGAAAAAGCTGAATTTTGTACATAGTGAAGCCACAAAACATGAGCCAGGCATCTCATCAGGAAGTCAATGCATTTGTGAGCCAGCCATCCTCAGCATTGAATCTCAGTCCACAGAAGTCACCGCCGAAGCCCCAGAAACATCATGTGTGGTCACAGAATCACAGGATGGGTCAGGCTGGAAGGGACCGCAGTGGGTCATTTGGTGCAATCTCCCTGCTCAAGCAGGGTTACCCCAGAATACATGGCACAGGATTGCATCCTGGTATTTCCACTGAGGTGTTCGCAGTCATAGAGGGAGCTTTGCAGAGAAACCCGTTTGTGGGGTACAGGCAGGGACTGTAGTTCTGAGAGCCATGTACCATGCATATGCAATGATTTTTCCCTATCTGCCAGGTCTTTAAATGAGAAAAAATCTCCTGCCCCTGCCTCAGCCATTAGTCCTTTTGTGTTTTGATGTAGTCCCTTGTAAAAAAGGTCTCACATTCATTATTTCTGCTCTTTTTTCCTTTAATTGGAGTAGCTCATTGTGGCTAAATGAAAGCATTTGAGGTCAGCTGACTAAATGGAGTAACATTTTAGCTGTCAGCACTTCATTTTGGAAAAAAAAGAAAGCTACAACAATAAAAGTTTGAAAGGCTGAAATGGGTTGTTCCTAGGACAGAAATTCACTTTAAGCAGTTCCAGGTATTCTATTTTTCAAAACGTCACTCACAGCTATTTAAGTAAATTGCCTTTTTACTTTCCTTTCAAGACATCAAGTCCCAATGTCTGCCCTTAAGCAGTAAGTCCTGAGACACCAGCAGATATCTTTACTGAGGAAAACTCAGGCCACATCCTAAAAAGTTCCTTTGGACTCTCCTTGCCAGAAGAGGAGAGCAACTGAGGAGTCTTCCAGAAGATAAAGCATGAATTTGGGCCAGAAGACACAATTCTTTTGGACTTACCTAAAAAATAGCTGAGCAACATGTCATGCTGGAGCCTGATGGTACAGCCCCAGCCTGTTTATCCTAAACACCAAATATAAAATTTCCCCCAACTCTGTTATTTTTAGCTTTCTGCTTTTAATAAAAGGATTCAAGAAGAGCTTCCAGAATTGTGAGGCTGTGTGAGATTTCTAATCTAAAGGACTTCAAGGGATAGTTGAAGAATCTGTTCCTGCTGTGAAACGTGTGTGACACAAATGGCTAATGTAAGGAAAGCACTTTCTTACACTTACTCCTGTGTTTGAAGTCTTGAGCTTTCCAAAGCATGGCTGAGGGGCTCATTTCTAGCAGCTAATTGTGAGTGCAGAGAGCTTTGCGTACAGGGCTCCTCACTGCTTCTTGCCTGGGAGCTGCTGTGCTTTTTGTAGTAATTGCCTAAATAAGTCTGATTTTAGGGGCTCTCCACAGCAGCAAGGTTGTCACATGCTGGCCCAAAGGTCTCTGATTCCTGAGGCAGATAAGTGACCACTGTGCTGCTTTTCTTCTCACGTTTCATTACCAAACTACCTCCGGATACCACAGTTCTCAGAACATTTCCTGCCAGAAATAACTGCAGCCCAGCTTTCTAGGGTACATAGGTGTGTGTTTATCTACCACCCATTTCAGCCTGTGCAGCATTCAGGAGAGCTACTGGGGTATAACATGTCTGAAACCTATCTCAATCCCTCTTTTCTCCTTATTTTTACAGCCTGGAGCTGATGTGATGAGGTGCCATAAAAAGCCCAGAGGAAGGCAAAGTGGAAAGCAGCATTTCTCCACTGCACAGCCTTGGCTGCCAGCACTCACTGGCGTAGACACTTCCTGAGCCAGAGCTCACACCCAGGCTCTCACATGTGCCTATCTGCCATGAGCTTTACTAACCCTTTTTGTGACCCCATTCATACCTTTGGCCTCCCAAACATCCTGTTACAATGAGTTCTCCAATTTAAGCATGCATTGTGCAGAGAAGGACTTCCTCCTCTTTGTTTTAAACCCACAGGCTGGTGTTTCCACTGGATGTCTCAGACTGTGAGATCCCAGTGAACAGTCATTCCCTGGTTATCTTCTCTGCACCATTCATATTTTATCTAAGAAACTTCTTTACTCTTTCTCAGCCCTCAAAGCTCCCTACTATACTGAACACAACTTACCTGTACCACAGAAAAGCACTCAAAAGTCTCAGTTCACTTAAACAAAAGCTCTTACATTCTCTTATTTCTGCTTTGTTTACATAAATTTCCGAGTTATTCATTACCTTCAACCCAAGAAAACTGACAAATACAAGGCCAGAAGTGCCAAGCTTACATCTTCAACTGAATTAGGATTTCCAAACCAAAGCCTGACGAATCCCCATACACACACACACAAGGACCACACTGCTCCCATTTGGGACCAAATGTCCCAAAGGCTTGTTGCAGTTCAGATACCAGAAGGCAGCATTGATCTTCCCTTGTTTCAGGGTAAAGATATCAGTCTGGAGAAGTGCTCATGGCCTATTGCAAGCAGAGATCCTGCACTTGGGCACTTCACCATCAGACCTTATTTTAGTGTCTACCAACACAGCCTGCACTTGGAAATGCTTGGTCCCAGTGAAAAAAAGACTCTATGACATTAAAAATTAGAGTGGTGTCACCAGGGAGATAAACAGGGAATGAATAGTGTTATTAGAAGCATTTCACGGCAGCCACAGGGGCAAAATGAAGGTGTGTTCCTTTATCAGGCAGGAACAACATAGGAATTCACACAGTTGTAGCATAGTTAGGAGAGATTCCTGATTTTAGGAGAACAATCCTAGGCTTTTTAATGCTTGACATGTATTTAAAACTGAGCTTTGCACCTACTTTTGCAGTTATCCTTCTTCTGTTTGAAAGTTGGAAAGTTGTGAATATTATTACCTAGATCTCATTTTATTGGAATAAGGTCATCAGAAACCCAGGATACCTTATCCCTAGAGCAAGACCATGAGTGTAGTGTGTGTTTGTATGTATGTATTAAGGATAAGGGAGAAAAACCTATGATGAAAAAATTAAGATGTTTACAAATACCAAATAGCAAGAAGAAAATACTGTGTTCACTGAAAAGGAATTAAGCTCTAAGCAAAAAGTAGCAGAGTATTTTAAAACTGTAATTGCCATTTTGAACTGAACAAATCAAGGTGATACCCGAAGTGCAGTTAAGCTAAACTGATTGTTTAAACACAGATGAGTAGTACATCTTGTGTTAATTGTTCACGTGCAGCTCCTTCAGGCACCATAAGATTTCCAGCCAGGAATCCCCAGCTGGTTTATGTCCCATTTTGTATGTTTGCCAGATCATTGCTGTACTCAACACCACACTTCCACCTCTCAAGGGCAAACCCTCCCTGAAAATAAGCAGCAGCAAGCCCCTGAACTCACAAGGCTCGTGGCAACTCCATGGGGAGAAGCACTTGGTTCTGCTCCTGCCTGGTGCTGGCAGTGATGCAGGGGTATTGCCAGAGACCAGGACTGGAGGTGGTGGTCCTCATCTGTGACAGCTCTGCTAGGAGCACCTCCAGCAAACGCGCTTCTTGCCGTGCCCACCTCACCAGTTTGCTGAGCAGCCCTTCCAACATCTCAGAATGAGCTGCCACGCAGGGGAGGGAAGGACACTTGTGTTAAATCAGCTTCCAGGAGAAAGGGAGCCTCAGTTTCTGTATTTCAGAAGACCCTAGATTGTATTGAAATAGTGTTGGTATCAGGACTGGCAGAAAAGATGGGAGTGTTAGGAGCAGCCCAGGACCAGCCACACTGTGTCCACAGCTGGGCAGGATGCCCTTGCTGTCTGAGGCAGGATCTTGCGCTGGAGCCCTGACCACCCCTCTGCTCAGCCAAGTAGGGTCCCCTGGGCAGGTCAAAGACAGGAGACAAAACACTCAAAGCATCATCAAGTTCCGGTGTATCAGACTCATTGCAACTACCTTAGAATCATATTTTGACTCAGTTACAGGCTTTTATTTTGCAAGGTATTATCCTCTGTTTCACTTCTTCTACTTAATAATATAGCTGAGGCCATAATGAATATGGTAAAAGAGAGATCATTATGCAGCTCAGATACCCATCATTAACCTAGATAGTGATAATAAGTGAGGTTAATAGTGCTGCTGAGAGAGAGTTCAATGCGCTGAATATAGATGAGATCTGCAGCCAAACTTCCTGAAGATTTCACAGAGGATAGGAACCTGCATCATAGTTTCAGACTGGATCCAGTTGAGCACAACACTGAGATGAGTATTCTCCAGTCCAGACCTTAATCTCCCTCTGCCCTGGAGACTGTCACTGTGCAAACTCTCCTCTCCATGACAGTTCTGCAGCACACACATGCACGCACATACACACACAGCGGAAGCTCTTTGAACATTTCCCATTGCTTCCAAGCACAGCAGAATAGATTAGCTCCACAGAGATAGCACTTGTAAGGAAGTTAGCAGACAAAGGTAATGTGAATGCTGGAGTAATCAGGAGTAAGGGAAGGTAAATATCACAGTCTACTAATTTATGATTACACTGGTTGATCTTGCTAAAATTTTGCTAGAAATATATGTTATTTAGGCAAATCTCAACCTGTCTTCAAGTCAAAATGTTCCTCATATGACAGTAGGTTTAAACAGGCATTATTTACTGTTGTTTGGTTCCCAGTGAATCACTCAGTGTAATATCCAAGAACTCATTCATAATGTGTTGGACCAAAGTAATAACTCCTTGTAAATACCAAGCAAATAAGGTGCTTTACAGTTCTACCCCTCCTTCCATCCAGAGGGCACCTAGCCCTTAATGCACTCGTGAATTTACCTTCACTGTCTGTGAGGCCAGGGGAAGAAAAAAATTTGAAAAAATTAATCTCAAACACAGAACTGTGACTTACTTGTAAAAATATGATATAAACATATTTTAAAGGAGATTTCTTTTCCCACAGAGATTTTCCATTACCATATTTCTCATCATAAATATTAGTTGCAAAATATGCTCCAGGTTGATAAGTTTTAGTAGTGACAAGCCTTAATAAAGCTGATGCTAAGGGAACCTTGACCCTTGTCCAAAGATAGAATATACTGTATCTAGAGTAATACTCCTACTTCCACAATGTATTTCTAGTTATTCACTGCAAAGCCATTAAAATAGTTATAGATGGCATAACAACACATGAAACAAGAGTTCTCCAGCTGTTTAAGTACAAGTAGCATCTCTCTCTAAGGAGAAACCATAGTGCCACTGCCTTGGGGTCTGTGAACATCCCAAACATCTTAATATTCCAATGACAAGCATGAGGTTATAACCAAAAAAAAAATCTCAGATAAAAACCTGTTTGCCTTCCAGTAGATGCCAGAGGGATATTTAAATCATTCATACCAAAGTGATCAATATTCTACGTGGCATTTCACAAAAGAATTAAAGAAAATCAATTTCTTACAGACCTTCCTATTCTGAGCTTTTTTTATGAGTCAATGATACCTGAAGTGTTTGCATCATCATCATCAATTTCAGCACATACCTCAAACACTGCACAAGATCTCTCCTGGGATGGGTAAAACAAACTCACTAGTTCTGATGTGCAGACTTCAGAGCAAAAACCAGAAAGTATGGCTGCGTCACACCTCTCATACATGCATACACATACCCTTTTTTAAACTAACTTATATTATGCAGGGTAACGTATTTTGCTAGCACTCTGAGCTTAGCTGCATTCATATGGAATACCCCAGACTCCACAGGAATCAAGGCACAACTACGTGCTAGACATTTTAAATCTTGGAGGCAGAGCCTGAAGGAACAAAGGAACGCTGTACAAAATTCAAAATATATTATGGCTGTTCTTTTCCTCTGTGGTAGCTACATATACCCTAAAATCGGAAGATTTACCTTGGGAGGTCTCCAGTCTAAAAGTTTAATTTAGCACAGTAAATAGAAAATTTCACAGAAGAGAAATGTAGAAAAAAAAAATATATGGAGAGAGCTTTACTTGTGCTCACTGCCTCTTGGAATAACTAATCAACAACCCTACTAAGAGATTTCCCTTCCTGTGGTACCCCATCTCTTGGAAAACAATGACTGATTGACTGCTGTGTATGGGGCAGTCCTGACTGCTCAGCAGTGTCTCCCACAGGCTGCAGGAGTCTTCTGCTGATGGACAGCACAAGAGTCGCAGAGGTCTTTAAATTCCCTGTTTCTTACTGGGAGGAAACTACAGTTGTACTCACACCCCTCTGCAGCCTCCAGCTCCCTGTGGGTTGGAGTCTGGGATCCTCCTCCTGCTTCTGGCATGCTGCACATATTCCTCTCCTGTGATCTGCTTTTTCACCACGGTCTTTGAAGACAGCTTGCTGTCCTGGGTTAGTTTGCCAATCAAAAGTTGACTGTTACAATCTTAGAAAATAGAATGTTTCCGGTTTCCCTCTTATCAAATATACTAGTTTTCAGGAAGACCTGTGCCAACTTGGGTGCTTTGTGCAATACCCAGGAAATTTCTAAGATTTAAGCCTCAAAGTTCTGACAAAAATTCCTCTTAGACTTCACCTGCAGCTAGCCCACAGCACTGCAACAGCTGGACCATTTCCTCTGTCGGTAATTCTTTATCCCGCTTTCCATTGACTCGGTGGGGCTGTGCCCTGTGAGCTGTAGGAGCAGAGTGAGCAGGGTGGGAAGCACTTCAACTTGCGGAAAGTTCAAGCAGCGTTCATCTCATGTATCCAAAATGTTGTCCAGCACAGGGAGCCATGCCAGCGAGTGCAGCCCTGTTTTGCCCCAAGGCAGTTCACTCAGCCAGGTGCAGTCTGGGCCACTTACCCAGCAGGGCGAGCAGCTGCAGCATTGCACCAGGAATCTCCTCTGCAGACACCCAGCAAGTCCTACTCTCATGTAATTTGGTTCCCTGGAGTGAAGGTTTCAGTTGAGTTTATCTTGTCACATCTGAACCCACCTGCTGCTTCATTTACCACATTTTACTACCCAAATTATGTCAGAAAAATGCCACACAGAGATGCAACATTGGCGAAGTGAAAAGGCCCTCCAGACCCAACAGTAATCAAATCAGGGTGTGTGGGTATCATCTCTACCCCAATATTTGGTGTTTGCACTGCTGTTTATGCAAACTGCAGGGTTTGGGTAATTTTTAAAAGAAACATACAACGAAAGATTTACAAAAATATCGGTTTTAGAAGAAAAGCAGTCACCAGTGACCACACCAACAACTCATGACTGCATCCAATCACTCAACGGGAGCTTTACAACATAAATACTTTTTAGGTAAAGACAAAATGTTTGGTGAAAAGCTCTTGCTACTGATGCTACCGCAACTGTGCTTCACTACAAGAACCTGACCATCCCGTTAACTGGCTAGATGATCCAGTCATTAAAATAAATGAGCTACACTTTCACAGGCCTAGAAATTCAGGAATCCGTACTACCCTATTTTCTTACAGTGAATAACAGCCCATAGGTAATGCAAACATGTAATTATAAGCCTATCAAAAAGAAAAAAAAAGACAAATTCTAAGGATTCTCTTGTTTTCTTACTTGTTTTTTGTCAAAAATTATTATCCATCAAAGCTCCCACAGGTTCCCCAACAAGCCCTCCAAAATTACTGGCATGAGACGAGCCCCTCAAACATTATAATAAGTTAGACTTAAAGGCCTTTTCTTCATGTAGTGAGTAAATTAAAGGCACGT
Source organism: Dasyornis broadbenti (assembly GCA_013397935.1). NCBI lineage: Eukaryota > Metazoa > Chordata > Aves > Passeriformes > Dasyornithidae > Dasyornis > Dasyornis broadbenti. The sequence goes on from VZRN01005377.1 coordinate 330,329, forward strand.
CTTGGGCAACACAGATATTCCTGCACAAGAATCTCCTACCATCCTTACAGTTTGATTATCATTGGGTTGTTTTGAAAAGGAGGTGAGGCAGGCTGGATGTTTATGGGGCAGCCTATCTAATTTAACCTTCCCAAACACTTGTAACATACAGAGGCAAATGCAAACCTAGGCAGAACATCTACTAAAACCCAAGCCTACATGTACTCTGGGCAGGAAGCTTCTGCAGCCTGGCCCAGCTGCAGGCACATAGCTTTCCCCCTCCTCTGCCCTGCAGTAAAGGACATCTGGGTCTCCTTCTGCAGGTCCAATCTCATGACTGAGGTAGAGAAAAGACTACAGGTAAGTAAAGACTCTGCTCTTCCAGGGGATATATTTGCCTATCCATTACATAACTGCTGGCATCAGCTAGGACCAACATTACCTCTAAACAACAGCTTCAGCCCCAAAGCCCCTACCACCTAAGCCAAAGGACTAAAGTGATTATTACTGGTTAGGACTGCCCAGACTATCCGCCAAAGAGATATAGACCAGAGCTGGCTTTGAAGCATTTTGTTGTGAAAATTTCACAATGAAGAAAACCTGACTATAACCTACTACAAACAATTCATTACAGGGAATATGACTCCACAGGGAAGAGGATTATCAGATACTCTGGTGAAGGTAAGAACCATCCTACAAAGTTATTGCCTGTGACTTCAGTGTATATTCCCGCTGCTGTTTCTTAGTTGGATTTACTACTAGCACTTCAGGTTCTACCTTTTTTCTTCTGTTTTTGTCAGTCAGGCTCATTAGTTGAAATTCACAGCCATTTGTGTGAATGAGAAGAAGGAAGTTTGGGCCTCCTGTACAGAAGAGGATTTAGGAAATGCTCTTTTACTACCTCTTTCAGAACTTAGCTCTGGATTCCTAATCCTGAATAAGCTTTTGCTTTCTTTTTAACCAGACAAGCACAGATCCAGGAGATGTAGGCTATTTGGGTAGAGCTGAGATACATGTGCTCTTTGGCTAATCAAAAATTCTTTGGGCGAAGTACTTGAGGCAACAGGTGCATGCCTAGGAAATGATAGGCAGGCATATAAATATGCATAAGTGTATATTCAGACTTAATTTCTCATATCCTGTGGCTGAACATTACCAGCCATGGGGTGCGGGGGGGGAGGAGAGGGAAGAGAGGGAATAAAAATAAAAAGGGCCATGGGTCTATTTGCTGCCCTGCTATTCAGTATCTCCTCTGCCCTGAAGGAGAGATATTGAGTCTGCATTCTAGGAAATGCACAACCCAAAGTGAAGAATATTGTATATATTTGAGAGCAACAACCCACACTGAAATGTCCTTGCATCTCTAAATAAATGGCAATTATTTGTACACTATCTTCCATAAATCAAAATAAGCCTTCATAATGAGGCATGTAATATTATCAAGGTTTGCTGAAAAGAGAAGTCTTCTGGGAAGTACCAGAAATGCACATGCTATCCCTGAATTCTGGGAAAACACTTAAGTCTGATTTAGCTGACATTTGTCTAGCAATATATGGAGGCAAATACCTTACAGCTGAAAGCATATTGGAAAGATCATGGCAACCTATTTGTTCCAGCAGCAGTCAGAAACAAATTATACTCCGAAACATGTGTTCCTTGCCTGCTTGTTTATGGCCATCTGACATGCAGAGCTAAAACCCCTCACTTCCAGTTAAAAGAAACCTCATTTACAGAGCAAAGCTCATTTTTAGGTCTTTAAGCACAACCAAGTTGAACAAGCATATCTCTGTCAATTTATTCTCTGGAAGGGCAGTGATGTCCTTGAGGCTGTGCAAGATTTTTTGCAGCAATTGTTGATCAAGCCCTGAGATGCACAGAGAATGCCATTTTGACAGTGTTTGCTGAAAGATCCTAATGGCTGTCAGGAGGTGAATTTCAGAACAAAAGACAATAACATTCCTCATTAAAACACTGGATTCGCCATGCTCATTTTAGATTCAGTCAAAGAAGCAATGAAATCATTTTCTATATAATAAAAAACATTTTTGAGCTGCCTTACAAGGCATTAAATTGCAAAAGAGGTCAAGGTTAAGCCAATCCACCTGAGAGTTTCCACATATTGAGAAAGAAGAGACTGGAATATTAGTTTTGCAGGAACTGGACTTTGGAGACACAAAGTCAGGTGAAATGGTTTGGAGAGGAAATTGGGGAGAGATGGGGCTTTCTGAATGCCTAACTCTTTGGAATTACAGCCTTTGGTTATACTAAAAGCTGTACACAGTGTGTACTTTTCCACATGTGTTAAAAATGAATGTAGTCTTTGTGAACTGAGACCATAATACCAATTCATAATTTCAGTCTGCATATGCATGATACATAACCCTGTAAATGCTCTCCATTAGGGTTTGTAATTACTCAGTGTTTCAAAAATTCCTGAAGAAGCTGACTAAAGTTTCCAACTCTGCACAAAACAAAAGCCAGTACATTTAGGAATTTACAGAAAAGTGTGAGAATTACGTTACTACAAAAGACCAACAATGAGCTCGCAGGACTCCAGAGTCTGTTTTGTCTGACTTTGTTCTGCTTCTCAAAATGGGTACTGGGCTGCGTCAAGACTGAAGAGAGAATAAAAAAACTCTACCAGTAACTGATAGCTTAAAATTCCTCGGGGATGAGGTGGCAAGGCAAACATTCAGTGAGATGGAGGAAATGTCTACTTACACATAAAATAAAGACCAATAAATATGTACCTATTCTGGTAAGGAATGCATGAAATACTAAAGAAATGTAAGCCCATCTTTCAAATCAGGTCTCTGCTGATTTCGCAAATTATCACACTTCTCTTTTGTGGCACTTGGGAACTGAGAAAAGGGATGTAACAGAAGAATAAACCTCTCCTTCTAGTTGTCTGCCACTAAAGCAGACGGGACCAATGCTATAATATGAAGTTCTTTAAAAATAATGAAAAATAAGGATTGGAAAGGTTTTAAAATATTTATCCTAAGAAAGATTTTAAAATATTTGATCCAAAGAAACTGGTCATCTTTGCTGTTTCTCTGTCCACTCTTCTCGTGGCCAGAAGACCCATCATGGCCCATCCATTCTCCTCTTTCTCTGAATTGTTTTGGTTTTTTTTTTCAAGGAATAATACAGAACATTGATGAAGCTAGGTCTCACTGTTTATTTTCATTTGCTCTCTAAGCCTTTCAGATTCTTCTCTGGCAATTCATTTGCTCTCTGTTTTTCTGTTTATAAATTATTGTGTAATTACTGTGTAAGTTCTAGAAATTTCATTTGCATTTTGCGTTTCAGGGCTTCGAAGATGAAGTGGGGATTATTTTCAAGTGCTTTTTTCTGTTTGTTTTCAAGACCACAGAACACCTTGAACCCGGTTTGTTGTTTTTCCGGTAAATCCTTCCATGCTCTTTGGCTGAGCATTATTTTACCTAACAGAGGGGTTGGACTGCTCTATTGAACTGGGTCATGCTATCATATTCCCCTAAACGTTTTTATGAATATCTCAGGGTTAAGTTAGAAGCTAGTTCAGGCAAGGGCACTGAGGGCACTGTTCATTTGCTGTGGTAAAGCTGGTAAGTAGTTATATAGGAATGGTTTCTTGCTGTATCAGGAAAAAGGTATTTCTGCTTTCAATATCTCCTAATCATGTAAACTGCAAATTGAACAGATTTGTTCTGGGCATTTGCCCACTGTACTCTTGAATACCACCAAGCAGCAGACTGTGCACTTACTTGTAAAAACCTGGATTATACATCCATTCCATATGTGCAGCAATAATAATAATAAAGTGGACAATAATTTATATCAGACTGAATACATTTATGAAGCTACTGATAGAGGTCATCACGTTAAATGGCATGTGCTCCCCAAATAATAAACCAAATCAACAGTTCAAGGTGTAGATGCCCATAAACTTCAGGAGCATTTAAGCTCACTGATTCTTATATGCAGGAGTTTCACTCGTCATGCATTTTACATGTACTAGCTGTTCAATTACCCAAAACTATAAATGGGAACATCCATAAGCCCTGATACACAAATGCAGTAAAATTCAGAACTATGTGGTGTCAGTAATCAGTCTGTCATAATTCCACCGGCTGTGCAAGAACAACATCTTCTCAAAACAGTCATCCACCACCTCAGGAAAAACTAAACACCAACTCCCTCTGAAAAAAGTTTTTGAGTCAGCTCTTTGCTGCCTGCAGTGGCTTTGGCTGGTTCTAGTTCTAAAACTCTCCCCCTGCCATGAAAGAACCGAGGTAGAATGAAAAGTCTCCATATGGTTATGATAAGAGATTTGTGATCATTAATATTGGGTCATGTATTGAAGTGCCTTGTGTTTCACTGATAGGCAAATTGTGCTGCAGACATTCAGCCTGACTTGTACAGACTGAAGAAGTGGTACGTCTACTCACGAGTGCCTCAACCACCATAGCTGAACCACAAAACCCAGCAGTGATCATGAAAGTAGCACGGATTTTAATGTCAAGTATTATTCAAAATAATAGCACAGTATAACAATATAATAATATAAAGAACATAGATTCATTATCATAGGTTTAAAATCCTCTGACTGGCAATACTTGCTCCATTTGAAACAGACATTGCATCACAGAGCCCAGCTGACCATGCTATCAATAACCAAGGTGAATGTCATCCAGACAGTGCACCTTCTGAGAAAGTAGTTAACCACTCTACTCACTGAGTCCTAAGAGGAACTCTAGTAAGTCCCTCCACCAAAGAGTCAGTGTCTGAAAAAGGCAAAAAGCACAAAAAAGGTTATCGTAGGTTTTTCTTTCCACTAATGGTAATGTCTTTTCACCTCCTGCCAGTCCAAAATCTCCTAGTAGAAGACAGAGTCAAGGGTCCCAGACCTGCTGTCCTGCATCATTACCCTTACCGACTCCTGAGGCTCCCAGAACACCTAGGAAGTCAGTCCCGTGAGACTGGGGAGCAGCACGGAGTTTGCCCTAGAGTTTATTCAACATCATACACAACACATTGAAGCTCTGCCTTTGGAAACAATCAGCACTTTAAATATGAATTAGTTGTAATCTCTCATTTTTACACTATCTCCATGTTCAGTCTCAGCACATACACAGAGCTGTGAGGTATGAAAATCTCCAGAGATGTCAGCTGGCAGACTAACACAGAGATCAAATTTACACCTAAGAATGATTGAAGAGAGATGATTGTTGTAGTTTCACTGGGAATATCAGGAAGGCCTGAAGCAGCTAAAAATGTGAGATCAGAGCCATCAGGGAGCAATAATATAAGCCTAAGAAACTGGAGAAGGAAGACAGAAGTGGCTTAGGGTGGACTCAAGGCAGTAGATCAAAGAGATGATTTGTGAATGAAATAAGTCAGATCCAAAACTAATTGAGTGAAGGGAAGAGTAGACAGACACAAAGACTGAAGCAAGTCTGGCTTCCTTTGCTATCTGCTGTTCGATCTGTACTGTGCTTACAAAAGTTACCTTGATTATCACAGGGATATTGCAAGCAAGGCACTGACAGTGATGTTGACACACAGAATGATTGTGTCAGAGGTACTGTTCATTAAATGAAGTTGTATCCTCTGCACCTGACAAGGCACGGCTGTTACTTTCCTGTTGTCTATCCCTGTTCAAATAATACTTAGGCAGGGATTGCAAGAGGAGCCTGGGAGCTTTGAACCTGAGATGCTTTGCTTCGTCCTGTAGGCACAGAGTCAGAGGTCACTCACTGGGGTCACTCAGAGGAAGATGTTCCATGGGACAATGAGCTGGAAAGGGGCGAAGCAGACTTCCAGATGCTTCACAACATAAAATTGTCTCTAAGATTTAAACTGCAGAGGAGCAGGTCTCTGTAGAAGCAAAGCGGTTTCATCCAGATCTTCTCAGTTTTAACACACAGTTAGATAAATCATATCAGGAGATGAAGTAGCAGCCAATATCAGGGCCTCCTTTTTACTCTCTCTGTAGCACCTGAGGAAGAAGGGGTGAACTGAGACCATTCTTTTAGTTCCTAAAACCTTTTTTCTTCAGTATCATATTTATACCTTGTCCTAATAATCTTCAATTGTAGTACAGAAATGTCTTGACTCTCCAAAGCCAATTTAAGAAATAAACCACTTAAAAAACATAGCAGTAAAATAGCTGTCAGAGAATCATAGAATCGTTTAGGTTTGGAAAGAATTTTAAGGTCATCAAGTCAAACTGCTTCAGGCTAGGTTATATGAGGTTTATACGCAGGACTGGTGCCTACATCCTCAGCAGCAGAAGGTGAGGCTTTCACTGCAGAAAATGCTCTAAGAAAGGACCCCCACAGATATCAAAAGCCTGCAAGAGAGATACCACTCCTACAGGCTAGCTGCCAGGCTAGAACAGATGAGATCTTACAGGGCCCTCCACACATGCTCAGAGCAAAATATGTCAGTGAGGCACCTGCCCAAAGTCAGGAACATGCTTGCATGCCTAGCTAAACAGAGTGTTGGTGAGATCTGCAGCTCTCAGGCATATTGTCCCAACAAAATTATGAGTTACTGCAGGGCCAAGTGTCTCCCAGGCAGATTAATTGCAAACACCATAGCAAAATGTGAACATTACTGCACTGACTGCTCTGAACTGAGGATCACAAAAGAAGGTGGTCTATGACATAGGCAGACTGAATAGGAAACACATTTTTCCATCTCACCACATCTCGCTCCCTCCCTCCCCCAGTTCTGTGTTAGGTACAATCACCCAGATATCCTCTATTTGACATTTTCATCTGTAAAAGTCCAGTGAGTTGACTGACAGGCTCCTCACACACCAGTTTGTCACAGCAAGAAGACAGAAATTGGTATGTGAGTATTGCTGCATTTCAGCCCTATCAGTCAACTCAGCAGTGATGATGTGACCAAATGAAGTCTTTGCACTCATTGGATTCCTGTGGTCTACAACGTGCCAGGAGTTTGACCACAACTCCCTGGTGAATGTAGATGGCTTCTGTGATTCCCAGGTGGTCTCCATCAAAATATATCCTAGGCCTGGATCTGGTTAACTGTCAAGACACCAATACACTCATGGGCTCCAAAGATAATTATTTCTTTAAAAATACATTGGTTTTGGGGTAGAAACAAAGGTCAGCAAACAACCACCACTTGCGGAGTCAGAAATAAGAAGTCAGAGCTAACCCTGTTTTGTTTGGGAACAATAGAGAAGGAAGGCTTCTATTTTCTTTTTTCTTAACCAAAAGAGTACTTTAAAAGTAAGACCTTAAAGCCTAGTAATTTTCTTTATTTTCAAATGAGAGGTATTATCACTTTCCCATTTAACCTAATTCTTAGCCTCTCTCCTCTCTCCCTTCCCTCTTCTGTCCAGCTCTGTTTGGACACCCCTCAGGACCAGGTGACTGCAGAATTAAGGCAGTAATGCTTAGCGTGAAAGATAAATCTCTGTTTTTATCAAAGGCCTTTTTCAATTGAATGTGACACTATTTTATTATTCAATTCTGCAAGAAAAACAGCTTGAATCAATACAGAAATAATTAAGGGACCTGGGCACTGGTTTGATCTCCAAGCAGAAGAACAAGGTCTCTCTGTTTCCCTCCCTTTTTACCACACTGCTGGCACAAAAAGGTACAAAATGTGCAGAGGGGATTCTATAAATCAGTAGAAAACCTTGTAGCTTTTTTTTTTTTTTTTTTTTAACCTGAAGGATGAAATGTAGGAAAAGGACTGAAAAAAAGGAAGGGAGGGAGAACTAGGAAAAGGCAGCAGATGTTGTAAAATATCCGCTTTCATGTTCCCTGTGCATCAGAAATGTGCAGACGTATGTTGGCAGAGCTACAGTCAGAGTCCACAGCGAGGCTACATCTTACACATCTGGAAGCTATTTGGCAGGGTGTAGAGTTCAAATGTTTTCTGCTTCAGCTGACTTCAGACATACCTCTCAGTGACGGGCTGAGCTGGGGACAGCTCAACCAACAGGCTCGTTGAAGAAGTAGTTCACTACAGTTCCAGCTCGCCTGTTCCAACTGCTGTCAGGAGCAGGCATGGGGCTGGGCTCTGCTCTTCCCTTTGGGTAAGGGATGCCAGTAACGCTCAGCAATGAGAATGATAATAGAGGAACTGGGAGGACAGCAGGCAGAAGAAAATGACACCATAACTCAGCAAAGCCTGGCCTGATATCAAGAAACAGAATGTACTTGGATGAAATCCAGGGTGTGAGTTAACTGGAGTGCAGAGCAAGCCATTCAGGAAATAAGAAGGTCCGCACTGCACAGAAACACGGAAGGGTCACATTAGAGCCCATGCGCCTTTTTTTTTTTTTTTTTTTCAGAAATCCCTCTCTTTTAAAACATAAACAAATATAAACAGAAGGAAAGGTTCAGTTTCTCTGCCTTAAAAGAAAGACCGTCTTAAGCCAGCAGGGAAGGTGAGGCACGTTGCTGTGTCTGGGACTGCCTGACATTTCACTGGCCCAGCATGGGAGCTTACAGCAGTCACCAGAAGTTAACTCTGCATTGGTAGGAAGTGTTTCTCAGCAGGGATGCACCTCTAGGATCTCCTCATACTCCAGCTGGCACAGTCCAGTGCCTGTGAGCTACCTGCTGAACCTAGAGAGGAGAGAGCTGGTTCCCGGTGTGGTGCACAATTTATGTCGTTGTGATGAGCTTTCCAGGTGCAGAACACCTTGCAGTGACAAGCCTGCCTGAAAGCTTGCTGTCACCAGCTAACCACTGGGCTAACAAAGCCCTGCTGATGCTGCAGATCCTGAAGGTATGGAACAGCTCACAGCACAGGGAGGCTTCCCCACCTCACAGCCCAGATTCTGGCTGTGAAACCGTGGGAACCAAGCCAGGGACTCTTCTGGTGAGGAAAGATATCTAGTGTGACAAGGAGCCAGTGGACAAGCCCCTGTGAGCTGCCCTTGGACCACACAATGTTTCCCGCATTTTATCTGGAGTCTCAACCATGCGCAGGAGCTTAAAGCAATACAGTGATTCTTTCAAAGCTTGACACACTTCAGGCCTGCAACGTAGAGTATGTTACACACCTCCAATTCTGCATTCATCTTCTCTGCCCAGAGCCATCCTGGAATTACAACAGGGAAAGAGAGGAGGAATGGGATGAACCAGTATCTAAAAGTAGCGTGCCAAGATGTTATCACTGAATAGCACTGTCAGTGGCAGGAACATTTTGCAGTACAGCACAGTTCTTGCAACACCTCCACCTCCAGCTCCCCCACCCTTACCTCACTATTTTTATTTGCACTTTGTGCTCTCTGACAACACATATACCCAGATGCAGTTGATGTCGCACTTCTGCTTTCTTCATTCCCGTTAACACTTGAAAAGCAGCAATATTTATTCACTCAAATTGTTGCTAAGAGTGCAGACACTAGTCAGCTTGATCCAGCACATGCAGTAGAGAGATGAGGAGATGGAAAGCCCCCATGCTGTAACATCTCTGCATGGCCACTGCAGTCATCTCTATCACCAGTCCAGGTGTCCAGCTATGTAGCCTCACTTTGGAAATATCCAGCAGCAGGGGTTGTTAGAGGGGCTTGTTATCAGAGGGTGCTGCTCATCTACCTGTCAGCCCAGCCATCAAATCTTGCATTGACATTTTCCCTGGGTCAGCATTTCCAAATATTTTCTCATCTTGGCCCTACCACCTCTCTTCTGCAGGCTCCTCCTTCGCTGGCTCTCCCGTGCCATTCCACCACACACCCTGACAGCATCTCCAAAAGAAGCATCTACTCCCTCCCCATCTCTCAGCTGCCCATGCCCCAGCTGAACTCACCCACAGCCCTCCCATTCTGGTGCTGACACAGAGGAACCGCACTATTTCTTTAGGTGACATAATGAAAAGTTCAGTCAGGGATGAAAAAAAGCCCAAAAGAAACGTTAAGATGTTTTATAAAAACTTGAAATGGCCAGCAAGTCAGGACTTTTAAACTGCTGGTTTCATACATCAAAAATAGAGCCAAGGTGAAGGAAGAAACCACGCTTATGACATAACAAAAATGGAAACCTGGAATAAAGTTAAAATATATCTGATTACAAAGACAGGCTGAGAGAGTTGGGGCTGTTCAACCTGGAGAAGACCTTATAGCACCTTGTAGTACCTGAAGGGTGCCTACAAGAAAGATGGAGAGAGACTTTTACATAGGACAAGGTGGAAATGCTTCCAACTGAAAGAGGGCAGATTTAGACTAGACATTAGGAAGAAATTCTTTGCAGTGAGGGTGGTGAGACATTGGAACAGGTTGCCCAAACAAGTTGTGGGTATCCCATCCCTGGAACTGTTCAAGATCAGGTTTGATGGGCCCTGAGCAACCTTTTCTAGTGGAATGTGTCCCTGCCCATGGCAAGGGTGTTGGAAACTAGATGATTTTCAAGGTCCCTTCCAACCCACACCAATCTGTGAAACTACGACTACGGCAACTGGAAAATCTCAGCAGTCTGAGACCCAGATAATTAGTCTTTTCCCTACAAATTGCTTTACTAGAAAACACACATGAACATTAAATGTGAAATTCACTTCTTTTTTTCAACCTGTTGTATACCTAGCTTAGCAATACCAATATGACAAAGTGCTGGGTAGATGGACAGTCTGCAGCGGAGGAGTGGTTTAACCACAATGTCCAACTGCTCTGCCTCAGCATGGTAGTTAACCTCCCCTATCCCAGTCTAAAGGAATAATGGAAAATGGTTTTGAAATGGGAAAGCACCCTCTGGAACCACCTGAAATACCTGTGTTTGGCTTCTATGTACATAATCTGAATTACAAAACAAACTGCACGTTGTTGCTCGATGATTTTTCATCTAAAAGAAGCAAAAGCAGCTGCAAACCAGGGAACAAGCAGCAGTACCCCAACCTTGCAGGTGTAGAGAGCCAGGACAGGGAAAACAAACAAATACCTAAATCCAAGTTGGTGGCAGGAGCCTGGGGCATGGATGCAGCATGTGTGACTCAGAAATATGTGATCTTTCCCAAAGCCAAGAAAGGGGAGAGGTGTTCTGCACGCTAGACCAGCTGTTACCCTCAAGACTGCTTCAGAAAAACCATAACCCCAGCAGACTGATGTGCCTGAGCTCTCAGTCACAGCACAAACAACAGAGTTACTGCATCTTGGCAAGGGTGGTGCTAGCAGACAGGGGGTATAATGATCTAAGAACATAAAGTAACGAGGTCTGTGGACAGAGGAGAATATATTTTATTAGACTCACTAACACATCTAGAAAAAAAAAAAAAAACAGGCCAGCTTGCAGCATGCAAGCTTTTCCTCAGGTCTGAAATGGAAGTGTGTTACCCCAGGGGACAGCCGTGACCCATGGGGAGCACAAAGAATCTGAGAAAATAACAGGATACTGAAATTCAGTGGATTATTCATGCATATTTGAAATATTAAGTAGTAGGATGGCTGTTGACTAGCACAGGGTTTGGCCAGGGGAAGAGGGCAGCCAGCTGCCTGCCAGGCACTCTCCAAAAGCCAGTGGGAATCAACCACACTGCGATGGGCAGAGCAGACCCTCCTGCAGCTGACCAAGCTAGGATGGGAACCCATGTCCCTGGGACACCAGCAGCTGAGGATCAAGCACTGCCTAGGTTCCCAGGCTCCAAAGGATTTCCCAACAACACGTCAATAGCAGCACATAACTTTGCTCACAGCTCTGACGGAAGTCCTGTTTATGAGCAAAGCTGCCTGGCTTGGTGAGCCTGCAAGGCCAGTGCCTCACTTGTGTTAACGCTGAGCTGGAGCCTGTAAGCAGTTACTGCTGCTAAGTGCACGGCAATGGGGCCCTTTGGGGGTTTTAGAATTCTGCAAAAAAAGGTTTACAAGAGATAATGTTATTTTTTCCAGCTGTTCACAGATCTTGCCACATCTCTACACAACAACTTTTTTCAAAGAGTATGAAAGCCCTTATAGTGAGCCTCAAGCGCACTGAGGGAAATAAATGCTCTCTTTCCCACTGAGATAAAGGTCCGGTGGCACACGAAGAAAGGCCTTTTCTCCCTTGGAGAAATGACAAAACCCAGTGCATTAGTATTATTCTGGTTGAGCAGAGGCCACTACAGCTGCCCTGCTTCATTCTGTATTCTTTTTCTTGTCATCTATACAAAGGGAAGGATGATGAAAGCGTAGCCCAGACCTGCTCCCACAATCAGAAGTCAAACAAGAAGATGGAAGGAGAGCTTGCCCCTGATTTTGAATGACTGTTTGCTGAGAAAGAGATCTGCACATGAAAGTTGGAAAAGACTTGGTCTGGTGGAAATAGATCTAAGTAGGCAGCTTTGGATGAGGGAATGAAACTAATTAGAAAAGGAACTGAGGAAACAGCAAGTCATAGGATTGAACACATGGAAACTGGAATTTTTGCCATTGACATTGAACAGCTTCAGATCCAATACTGCATGTTGCTTTCTACCCTTCTGTAGCAAGAAACATCTCAAAATTTAAAAACTATGATACAGTCAAAAGTAATATCTAAGTTTCAAGGAAATGCAGGAAAATGGGTATCATTTACTTGTGAGGGGTTATTGTAAAAGAAGGGAAAAAGCTATACTTGAGTGAAAGATGAACTGTTAAGTTGCAAGACATAACCTTTATCCAACATCTTATCTTCACAACAGGTTTTCTGCTGTAATGAAATCCCAAGAGCTGATGAAAAGGGAAGGCAGGCTGCCAAAATGAGTGAGGTACTGTCATTGCAGAGTGGCCTGAGTTCCCAGCGCTCGAGCTCACTTGCAAAGCTTGATGCCTCAGGTAGGAGTTATAGCTGATGGCTGGTTTACACTTATATATGAAGGTCAAAACCCATCTTTCTCTGATCAGATAACAAGAAGCCAGTTTACTATTTTTAAAAATTATATATCTGGTGTTAACCAGACTGAAAACAGAACCAATTTCCTTTAAGACACAGGGCCTTTGTGGGAAACCAAAAGACATCAAATGATCTCATGGTCTATCTTATATCCCTCACCTCTCCTAGGATCCTATCAGCTGTGATGCTCGGTGTCACATCCTCCTCCAGAGGCTAAAACTGCCTCAGACTCAGCTCAGGAAGAAAAGCAAGTGTCTGAAATGCTACCTCAGATGTAACCATCCTTCCACTTCACGAAAAACCATGGGGAGATTGGAGCACAGGTTTCATGCTGCCTTGCCTTTGGCAGTCAGCACTCTGGCTAGCTAAGGCTCATCTTCAGGACTTTGTAGGCAAAGAGTGTTCTTCTGACCATGGAGCACTGACGCCGTGGCATGGGTACCTGGTACCTGGTAGTTTGCCATTGCTGCACTAAGTGATAGCCCCAGAGAAAGACTGAGAAATTGGATATGTTGCTTTTGTGTGTTGCCTAAATGCAGGTAAAAAGAGGAAATGGTAGGTCTCTCTGCAGATCTCAAAAGAGAGGAGGTACTTCTCCCAGAATGACAAGGAAGTTTTCCCATTACAGCCTACATGATAGAGCTGAGAGCTGTACTGGGGGGAAAGGGTGGCTGCACCAAGGTTCAGCCACTCTCCGACTCTGATTTTGGCTCTTCTCCACTCTTACGCTCAATGAAATGTATGACAATTTCCTTGTGGACTTAAACCACAGTCACAACATGCTGGAGTGACTTTCACACCTTACATATGACTGCTACTTCACATTCAGTGCAGATCTGTGCCACACAAATTTGCCCTCTTGTTTCAGATACACTCAACCCTGTCCATTCCTGTTTAGAAAGCAATAGACTGAGCTTGAATTTGAAGAAGAACCTTTGTCACAAATCAGAGTTTCCTTCCCATTTAGACACAATACCTACACATGTATGAACACCAGAAAGATAATAAGAGAGAATGCAAGAATTAAAAAGCAGGTTTTTGTATTACCCTCCATACCACTGATCTCCACCCTCACATAGTAACCTAACCTGGAGCTATTAACTAGCTGCAGAAGGGTTCAGCTCATATAACTCTGACAAAGCCTGCCCTGTCTTGCCCCACATGGCCCTGAGTGCTTGGTGCCATCCTGCAAGGAGGGGCCGGATGGGATATCAAACTCGTGGGACAGCTCAGTGTCCTGTGTGCTTTTCTAATTGATGCCAGATGTTGGCTGGTGGTTTGAAGTATATATGTACTACGTCTTCCAGATAATTTTCCTTGCAGTGTCATGAGGGCTGTTTTCATTTAAAGCATGTCTTGCTTTGCTATTGTTTAACCCAGTCCTCTGTACTACTACATTTTTCCACATTAAATCACATAGGACCATTTTTACTGAAGCACAGAGGGAATGCTGCTTTTTTACCTCAGTTGCTGGCTCTAATCTTATACACAGAGGATTTGCTTTGTGAAAGTAACAGTAACAGCCAGAAAGTTCCCTGTAGAAGTACCTGAGGCACTGTCAAGGAGCAAGGACCACAAATCCTCCTAGGGATGATGAAGCAGGATGACAGCAACACCAAGGTCTCATATGGCTCAATGAAAAATCTGTATCTCTTGCATCATTTCTACAAAGGAACTTCAACATCATTGTAAATAATTGCAACCATTCTTGCCATAGGCAGTCCCTTGATTTTTTGTTTCTGCCCTTTTTTGTTTCAGAGACTACAGAAACAGATTCATGGGTGTGAAAGGTGATTACAAAGAGAGCTGAAATAAAAGAAATGGTTTGAGAGGTGACCAAAATTCATCTGTTCATAATTCAGGTCAAGCAGTGTTATCCAAACAAAGGTGGGTGATAATTTTTAAGCAAACTGTGCAAGTATTTTTACAGTGTAAAAATTACAACATTTCATTTGAGATGAAAGTAACACGTGGTACCTCCAAAGTAAAATTTTCTTCTTCATTACATTTCACTAGTGTTGGAGGTTGGGAATTTTTCCATCCTGTGGCTAGAGATACCTTAACTAGCCTTAACGACTGGGTACTTAAGAGATAACGACTCGGTACCTAAGGGACAAAAACGCACTTAAGAGACTAAAAACATAGCCAGGTGTGGCAAGAGAAGAAAAAGGTGGCTGGCTCTGGGCAGACACACACTTGTTCCCGAGACTTGTTGGAGGAGACAGCTGCTGTTTCTTCTTCCCCTTCACTGCTGCCGTGGGAGCTCAGCACTGCCTGGTTTCTCCTCCTTGCTGGAGTCTCTGCTACCCTTTTGTTTGCCCGCTCGAGTGGACAAGCTCTGCCGCCCAGTTTGCTGCCCTGAGATTCCCTGCTGCAGCTCCGCTCGCCGTGCGGCCGCCTCGCCCTCAGCTCCGTCCACCATCACCGAGGAGCTGAGCTTGCGCCACAGCGCCCCCTGCCGGCCGTGACCGTAACTGCACCAAAGGGGAGGGGCGGTGTCTGGCAGCCCAGAGAAAGCTGCCACCGGGTATCTGGTTTGTTTGTTTGTTATTGCTACTGCTATTGTTGATTGTTTTCCTCGTTATGGATACGAGTAAAAAACTGTTATTCCTTTTCCCATATCTCTGCATGAGAGCCTTTGATTTCAACCTTATACCAATTTGGAGGGAGGGGGATCATATCCTCTAAGGCAGGTTTCCACCTGCCTTAGCAGACGCCTGTCTTCCAAACCAAGACAATTGGGAAGAAAAAGAGCACCCAGACTTGGGTGGTTTGCTTTGTTTTCTCTCCTTGGCAGCTGAAACATAGTTCAGTCCAAACTTTCATTACTCAGGACTTTCATGTTCCTTTGCACAGTTCCTGCTGTCTGCATAAGTACATTCCAATGGATATAATTTCTAACCAAGACATAGGTTTGTCATCACATGAACCTCAACAAATATTTAAGACAACAAGGAGTGACCATATCAAATTTGTTTTACTAATTATCTTTATCAAACTATGGGGAAAAAATGAAGGAAATCAAGAAAGGGAGCACTGACAAAGTTTTACTTACATATTTCCATATGTGAATTATGACGATAACTTGATCTTTTCTGTGTAAGGCAATATGACCCCATTTATCTTTACCATTATCTGTTATTTGCAACCTCATTGACACCTCTGCAGAAGACAGCCTTCCAGAGGTACTGTAGGTTACATGGGTTCCTCCCAAAAGACCACTGACAGCTTTCATCTTCCCATGCATGGGTTTGCCAAACAGAGGCTCAGGTCTTTAGCAGCTGCAGAGACAAACTTAACCTAAGTCTCTGAAAAAAAGGAAGGAAAGAAGGCGCAGAAGGAAGGCACGGAAGGAAGGAAGGCGCGGAAGGAAGGCTTGGAAGGCGCGGAAGGTAGGTGCGGAAGGAAGGCAGGCAGGAAGGAGGAAGGCAGGCAGGAAGGCGGGCAGGAAGGCAGGAAGGAAAAGGGTATTTTAGGAAGCAGAAGCTACAGAGAATTACCCTGCCTCATCAGCAATCAACATCTTTTCCCCACCACATCATCTCTACTTGTATAAAAGAGACAACAGGACTGCAACAAGCATGGAAGAGGATATAATCTTTATCTGAAATATTAACTACTGACATGGTGCTCTCTGAGGACCTAATAGCTCTCTCTCACCATGCAGCTGATCTACAAAGCCATGCCATGGACCATATCCCTTGGACAGCCAGGTAGAAATCCTATTCCATTAAAACATCACAAACATTTAATATCAGAATGAAAACTAGACCAATACTTTTGAGAGAAAAAGTCACAAAACTGCAGTCTGAACTTTTGTTTAAAATAATTACCAAAAAACAGCAGGCTGAGGTTTCAGTCTTGTTTCTGTCTCATTCAGAAAAGGGTCTGAAAAGCAGACCTCCAGCATCTCAAGGGAACCCAGTGAGATATACGCATACCAAGCTCCAGGCTGTGCAGGGAAACCCTGGAGTGCAGACATGAAAGTCCGGTGCAAGTGCTACTGTTGAGGGATCCAGCTTTCAGGGTGCTTTACAATAATTATGGTGTCAAGGCTACAGGGCATGGTACAGAAAAGGTACAGATGTTCTCCTGCTTAACCTCTGTGAAGCTCAGGAGCTTCAATTATTCTTTGTGTGAGGTAAAACAGACTTTGCACACTACTACTTTTTTTCAAGATAAATACTTCACTGAAATAACCTGTTTATGGGCTCCAGCTGCCAGAGAGAGAAGCCCAGCCTCTTGCCTGCAGAGGTAAGTCAGTCAGAGGGTTGCAGTACAGACCACAGTGCGTGTGGGTCTGAGCTCCCCTGTTTGAACACCTGGGATACATGGGTGGAAGTGCTGCTATAAAGGGAACATACAGCTCCAACCTGCAGTCAGCTACCTCTTTTTCTTGCATTCCTACATATTGAGGCTTCAGTTTTCAGACCAGCCCTACGGTCTCCCTGTTCTTTCCCCTGAGGAAAAACTGACCTTGTGACTCTCCTGTTCAGGGAGCCTGGAAGCTTCCCAGGAAATGCATTTTGACTTCCAGATCTGCCAGCCTCCTGTAAAGCACAGTGCTGTGTTTAACCTGTGAGGCTGCAGGCAGATGAAGACCTCTGGAAATTCCTGCTTTATCTGGAGTGGAATAAATTGGAAGACATTAACCATACTAAACTTAACAATAACACAGATTTGGATAACAGACAACACAAGCTTATGAAGAAATAATTGATCAGACCACTGCAGCTGCTTGATCAACAGAACTGCAAACTTAGTGGAACATAGCAAATATAAAACGAAACTACACCCTAAATTTGACCTCACTGCTTAGAGGCAAACAGAGCACCTGTTTTGTCTCACTAAATTCCTTCAGTAACCGTTTTTCAGCAAATGGAAGCAGATATCACCAAAGCTGGAAAGTAGTGCAGAATTAGGTAATTTTCTTCTAGACTTCACATGCACTCACTTCAAATGCATAATGTGACGAAACAGAAATTACATCAACTCCACACAGTCCCTCTCTATGGGGTCCTGTGGGCTGGAGCTGATTCTGTGTAACTGATGAATCAACTAAGCAGTGTTTTCCTGTATCAGCTTTTCTGTAAATTCTCCTCAGGGAGGAGCTTGGGGTTGCAAATAAACAGTTCAGTTAGTACTGATGAAGAAGAGGTGGAAATGACATGCCACAGCTGTCAACTAATCCTGTTCTGTTATGGGATTCTTTCTTTCAGGTTTGGCAGCCCACACTAATCCCATCACTTCTCTGGGGAAGTGCTCTTTGAGCACAGCATGGCAACCTGCTGAGTGACTTCCACTGCAGAAAGAGCACACAGCTCCTCTGTGTTAATCTCTGCATGTAGCAGAGAAAGTCACACAGATTCTGCCGCTTTGGGAACAGACATGTGAGCACAGACATCTACTGTGTTGGATGAAATGTTTTTGGGAGCTGTTTTGTAGTCCCCTATTGATCACATTGAATGAGCAATTGCAGGCAGTGGGGATGATCCAGAGCAGGGCCAGAGGAACAAAACGGCAGCTGGAGGTGGAATCTCATTCTTTGGAAGGAGTAAGTTGGTGGAGCCCTTGGGAAGCTTCACACCATTTGACTTAGTTTCTAACTATCTGGCTAAAAATCTGGCTTGTTAAGGCAAATTTGGTTCTTCCCTTTGATCTTCTTGATGGCAAAAAGCCACAAAGGGAGGAAGTTTTCAAGTAAAGCTGCGTAAGACCTCTCTCTCTCCCATCAGGCTGCAGCATGCTGCTCAAGTTACCATTTCCTGAATAAGTGGTTCTACAGCATCATCTGTTTTCCAGTCATCTGAACATTCTGGAATCAATAAAATCAAAGCATGTTAATATTATATATTTTACTGCAATGTTCAGAGTTCAGCTGGAGGAAGGTTGAGGAGTTTGTTGAAATGTTTTAATATAATTAAAGTATCTTATCAGAAAAATGTTAAACTATTCTGCTGTTCCCCTTCTTTGTGAAGTTCCAGGAAAATCAACCTGATTTCACAGGACTCTTCAATTGTAATGGAAATGGCTGAAATTTCTTTCTCCAGCTGGATGTTTCTATGTCTTACGAAAAATGTCTGAAACCCTTTGTCATAAAACTCCAGCGTAATTGCACTAAGCTTGGAAGCTGGAAGCATCATATTTCAGATGCTTATTGAATGCATTGGACATAGCCCTTCATAACATCTTAGAATTTAATTATAGTACATATGTAAGAGAAACAGCTCAAAAAATAACGTTATCTGCAATGGTAATTCCTGCTGCAGCTAAAGTACAAATTTGTCTTTGAGGATTAAGAGTTAGCCAATCCAGTCTACCTTTCCATATTGCCAAACTACTTGATGTCACCGGGAATTTTCAATTTCTCCCCTATACCCACCCATGCACCCTTCCTTCCCTTTTACAGGCTACATCTTGTTCATCTAGCTCTTTACTAAGAAAAACCACCAAAGCCACATTCTTAGCAACACTATTCTTAGCTTTTTGTTTCCCCTGTATGAATTGCACAGTTCATGTTACCATGCAACAGACTGACAGAAAGTTATTTGCCCAATCTAATTGCAGCTTGAACCCAGTTCTCAACAAGTTGCATTTGATAGCTACCTTTGTTAAGACAAGCTACATGCTACAAAGTCTAGTATCACGTTGTTCAACAGACACACAAAAATGAGAGCCAACAGGGAGCGGTGCCATTCAGAGCTCATGACAAAGCCACATTAAAAGTGGTGAGATTCCAAACATTCGTCCAATGTCAGACTGCAGCCACAATTAATTGCAGGACAAACTCCTTCTCAGAATACAAGTTTCTTACATTTTTCTTTCATTCCGCAACACCATCCTTGAAAATGAGCCAAGACATCTATTGCCATGGCAGGCAAATCCGTACCACCTTACATACCAAGAAAAGTCTGAAGCCAGGTTGTCTTCTCTTTCAGTTTGCTCAATCAAAATGCTTTGAAATATTTGTGTTGTAGACTCATAGAAGGATACAGCTGAAAAGAATTTGAAGAGTTATGAACTTCTTACCACTGCTCTAAGGCAGAATTAGCTGCTCCAGATTCACTTCTGGGATATGTGTCTCCCAGTGGTTCTTGAAATCTGGCATCCTGTTCCTGCAGTTCACCATCACTACCATCAGAAAGCACTTCCTATTTTCAAACCAGAAACTTCTTCACTGATATTTGCAAACTGCCATTCCCTTACTCCACAGCAGTTCTGCAGCAGCAAAACTTTCATCTCTTCTGTCCTCATTCTCCCATTCTTTGGGCTGGAACATCCTCAGTCTTTCACCATCAAGTATCATTTGCTGCATCCCATACTGCTCTTTTGTGGACTTTTTCCAGCTGGTGCCCAACTTCTCTGCTGTTGACACAGCTCCAGACTTGCTTTGATGACAGGCTCAGTGCATCCTCCTAGAGCTCACACTGCTATCCTTATTGGCACTTTTTCCACATCCCTCTGCAACTGGAGGTTAATGTTGCCTCATGATCACTTTTGAAACTATCTATATGCCCCAGAATATCTTTCCTCCAAACTCCCACCTATTTAGCATGTGTGCCCATTGATCTCATGGCTTCTGAGAAAGCAGAGCTTTGGAGTGTCTTTATTAACACACTCTTTTATCAGCCCATATCTTTAATTCACTGAGATCCTTTACAATTCAAAACTCTTCTGAGATACGATCACAGCACTCTAACCTTGTGTTATGATCCAATTGTTAGGTTCTTAGAAGTACCCCTGCCCGAATTAAGGTGCAAACGAGACCATATGCCAGTCAATAGTATGGGGTTTATTTGGTAGTAAATACGAGAGAGAGAAAAGAGAGAAAGAGAAGTAGG